>JAUYWH010000025.1:3900151-3967429 GCA_034779795.1 Ctenopoma multispine | reverse complement strand
TGTGTGTGTGTGTGTGTGTGTGTGTGTGTGTGTGTGTGTGTGTGTGTGTGTGTGTGTGTGTGTGTGTGTGTGCGTGATAGTGATGTGTCTAGGAGTAAACATGTGTTTCTATGTACCAGTGTGTAGAAATCTCAAGCACAGGGTTTATGCTATCATAATGGAGCTGAGAGCACATGACCGTGTTGGATGGCGTCATGGCTGTGTACACAGCAAACAGTAAAGCTGCTCAAGAATACTCTGGAGCTTGAAGCTGCTCCCATCAAAAATACTTCACATGAACACTTATATATAGCACACTGATGGTATTTTTAGCACTCTTACATAATCATTTCTGGCTGTTTGTCTAGAATGAAAAAAAAGGATCTGTGTGGACATGTAGATAAGAAAGTCTGACAAAAATGTTACGCAATAAGTCTATAAATATCTTTAGGGCACTAAATTGGTTCACGGTTATTTTAACTAGCTAGATCACAAACATGCCCTGCCAACATATTTCCAAGTGTTTTCATTACTTTGATATGCTTTGATGCCTTGTTTCTAACAGCTGACCAACTGTGAATGCTGTGATGAAAAGAAATGACAACAAGTGATGAACTGAGATGAGAGAAACGACATAATGGAGTGGAGCAACAGTAGCTATCCTCTCCTCTTCACACGACTCGTTCCACCCCCCCTTTCATTCCTCTCTCCTTTCCCCTCCCATCTTCCCTCTCTGTTTGGCCTCTCTGCTTGCCACCTTTGAAGTTCCTCCCCTCCAAGTTCAGAATGCAGTGTCGAGAGAGCGGTTGGGAGGAAAAGGAAGGAAGAGGAAAAACCCCCAGCAACTTCAAAGGTCTTTTCTTGGGTTGTGGGAAGGTGGGGGTTATTTTTAGCCTACTGGTGCCCACTTAAACACTTGAGTTCAAAATGAAGGACAGATAGATGATAGATAAAGAGGACACGAAGCTCACAACAGATGGCCATTACTATCATACCACTATATACAGTATTTATATAGAACAAAGACATGTTCATTGTGATTTCTTTAAAATAAATACGCTGTTGATTCATCTTTGTCTCAAAAACATTACTGCAGATATCAAAATTACTTATGCATTTGAATCGCGACGTCAGCACTTGCTGTTGTATGTACGGAAGTGCATTTCAACTGAGAAGCAAGATTATATAGGAACAAAAAAACAAACAAACAAGGGAACTACATAATGACAATGATCCTTTGAACTTCCAGCAATGGCCTCACAGAAAATACAAATATGTTCAGATATTATAAACTAACTACACAGCTACTTAGTTCTTAACCTGGTTTGTTTAAATGTGCACAAACAATTTTATGGGGGTTGGAGAACTAAAAATTCCAGTCAGTGCACAGAGCAAAAATGTTTTAAAGACAAATAAATAAGAAACACAACATAAACTCACCAAGAGAAAAGAGGTCCAAAGCACACAAGCCAAGCCGCAAACGATTCAAACTCGAAACTTTAAATGCTGCCTGGCTGAACTATAGCAAATACAAAGGGTGAATTCAAATCGACAATCAGAAATAATTAAAAGATTAGTCACATTAACTTGTGGATTGATGTTTTAAAATTTATTAAAATAAGTCTAAAACATATTATTTAGGTTGGAGTTAATTTACTAGGGATGATGACGATAGGAAAACTAAAAACAAAAAGAAAAGCCATTGTTTCCCCCCACCCATTTCACCACATGGTACAGTCTGAACTGCCAGCACCTGGTGAAGAAAGAGGCATTCAGGTGTGCATGTTTATGAAAGCACCATCCAACCAGGAAGTGGATATGTTGTGAAAAGGTGTCAGACAGCGACACAGACATCTCTGAATGACGCCTGTGGACGTTCACGTACATACAGAAAAGACTTAGAGTGCTACTATTCATAGCAACGTGAGCCAGAAAATCTGTTATACAGTATATGACAGTTTGGGATGTGGATTTGCTTTGTTTCTCCTTCGAAATAAATCAGACTAAGCTTCCAAAGGTGTCCAGCTGTCTAAATGCCAAATAGTTCTTGCTTGTTGTCCCGTTAGACACATTTTTAGCAGTGTGGGCCTGTTCTGACATCGTTGTGTCGTTGTCAAACAACCAACCAAACTAATGACAGGAGCTATAAATACGAAAGTTGAGTTGTAATTAAGTGTAATCTTCCTTTACAGTAATATTACATTTCACACCAGAGAAAATGTGACTTTAATAGCTCATAGCAAAACACACCACAGTACTTCATAGACTTTTGGGCTGGTTTGCTCCTATTTGTCTGTAAATGTTATAAAGTCTTATTTGTTTGAAAATAACAAATGAGACTTTATAACATTTACTACAGTGGAAAGTTGTTGGCTAATGAGCTGCCGTGAGGCTGAAGGGTTTTTCAGGTTTCTTTGAGTGTCTCAGTATTTTCAAAAAGCCCACACTCAATAACTCTGGATGAGTTTCATGCCAGATGGGGAAACATTCATCAAAAATCCATAAAACATGTTACTTGACGATCATTACTAAAGTTAATGATCTTATCATCTCTGTCTATGTTAATATCTTGTATAAAAGTCATAAAAGGAGCTAATAACATGATGATTTCCCATGATGATTACTTCCATTGCTCCTTTATTCTCTCATTACTTACTGTATTATCGTTATTATATTGTTTCTCATTACATTCTCTCATTATGCCTGCAATCATTTTGTCAGAGGAGCGGTCACATTTTCTAATGTTGATATCTCAGCTTGAAATAATAATGCTCCTCATATTTGCATGGTGTTCTGCTTTACTCGGAGAGGAGATGACTAATCTCATATCCTCCCTCATCTGTTGCCATGAGTTCACCACCCACCATTTTCTCATGATGGATGCCTAGCTCTGTAGGTGAAACACGGGGTCTTTTTATACTTTACCCTGTCCAATTGTGGCACATATTTTCAAAATAATCATAGAGAAATGTTTTACACTCTGCCAGTAAAGGAGCTTCACTTACATTTGCATATAGTATTGCACTGCACCGGATACCATTGTTTTATTGGCTACACAACACAAAAATAGTCTCAGACTTCAAACCCACACACAGCTTGTCCTGCTAGTGCTGGCAACAAAAAAAAACTACTTCTAAAAAATATTTTTATGTTCAGTAGTTAAAATCTGCTTCCAGGAAATAGCCACATCCTCACAGTGCAAAACAAAAGGTTTCATCTTCTCCCACCCCCTTCATTTTTATATGTTACCACACTGTGTATCAGACTTAATCAATGCTTCTCACCAGGGCCTACTGTGGATGTATCTGCTCACCACTAAGCATGTCCTATTGTGGAATAAAAGGTGCACAAATTCTATTACTAGATAACCTGAAAAATGTTTAAGGTTGAATTTAGAGGTCCAGACCCTAAGTTCCCTGTATTATTTGCTGTACATTCACTTTTCTGTACAATCTAACAAACAAACATCTCTGGTAGGAGTAGCTAACTAATAATATCATTGCCACATTGAACCATATGAAACATGTCTGTATATGTTGGACAAATGGCTGCTCGTCCTTATCTTGTGAGTTAGTTCATTATTGTCTTGGTGGGCTTGAACACTCAGCTATTATTCAAACACATACACTGGCCCAACCACTTAGGCTTAGAAGAAAAAAAAAGATAATTTCTGATGACAAATGATAAAATGCTTTATCACTTGAGTTGGACTTTAATGAATGTATTAGCTACTCAAGTTTTTTAAAACACTTTTGTCGAGAGATGCTATTTTTGGCAACAGAAAAGGTTCAGGTTCGTTTTGCAGGATAATTTTTCATTGTAGCTCAACATTGTTATCCTCTGTTACTGTATGCCTCATCCTACACAGCAGTTACTGTATTTGACTGCTTCTTAGCATCTTGCAGTACATACACAGCACTCACAATGTTCACGATTTCCCACCAACCGAGTTCCAAAGGGTAAATATTTTTGAAAATTTATCGAACAGAAGTATAATAATCGCAGAGTTTGCCAAATCTGTGTGACTTTTCATGTGTATCACAAGTGATGTTGCCTGTGGAAACGACATGTCTGGTCTGGAAATTAAGATTCAGTGTGACGCCTGCCATGTATGTTCCCCATCTCCCGGTGGAGCTCACTGCTTTACTTACAGCCCCTCAGGCACAAGCTGAGTGCTATTTAAACAGTGCTGGTGAGCAAGGAATATGGCACAATCAGCTCCCCGGTGATGTTCACTTTGATGGTCAGAGGTATGAGCTATAGATTTCCTATTTTGTTGAAGTGTCAAAGTTGCACATGTGCATTTCCCTGCAGCACCGTGCACCATGTGGACGGCACAAACACTCACTATTATGTGTATGGATGAGTGCATGCAGGTTTGTGTGTGATTTTAAATTTCTTCTCTCTCTCAGTAGCTTCAGGATAAGTTTTGTATATATGCCATGTATGCATAAACTGTACTTCTTCTTTCAGAAGTCTTTACACATACAGAGGCTAACATCAGCAGCTGTAAAAACCACAATGACCGTATGACCATTAAACACAAAGTGAGGTCATGTGAGGTTATGTGGAAACATGACTGAATGTTTTCTGGGATGTCATGACGTAAAAACTCACTCAATGAAAAGTGAAAAGCAAGATCATTTTACTGACTTTGACTAGTTAATATTGTCTTTCACCTAACTACTATTTCATCAATATCGATCTAAATCTACACCTCAGTGGATGATCCACAAACTGGAATAATTCACTTATGTAAACTGAAATAGACACTTATTTAGACCTGAAACGAAAGAGAAGTAGACTGGACAAATAAGGTTCATGTGCCCATGCACACAAAAAGCACATATAGATTAAGTATGCAGGCACACACAGACGTGCACAGCATGATTGATTAAACAACTGGCTGTAAAAATGCACATTGTGTATGCATTGGAACACAAAAACACAGATCCTAGATGAACACTACTAATGCAGTTATTCACCTTAAAACACTGTGGTATTGTTAAACCAGATGGTCTATTTCTAGATTTGGTTTACTGGTCTAGCAGAGATGGGTTTTCATCCAGTCCAATTTATAAGCAAAATGTTTTAGTAAAGGGCACATCATACTTTGTATATATCATAATTTGCACTGAAAAACATGACTAAAACTTTGGATGTGTATTCTTTAGCAAAACCCAAACAAATCTACTGTATGTTGCTGAAAATCCAGCGACTAAATTTTCTCTTTCTTTTGTCCTCTGTCTTTTTCCCACATGAACTTATCACTTCCTCCTGTTTCTTCTTTTTTTGGCAGATCATTACTACAATCTTGTAGTCTTCCCTTCCACCTCTAATATCCAACCTTATACCCACTTCATCAAACCCAATTCTCACTGTAACCCTGCTTCTCTCATCCTGTTTGTCCTCCTGCAGGAGTGTGCCTGGTGCTGGGTTGCATGATATTTCCCGACGGATGGGACGCTGAGGTGATTCGGGACATGTGCGGGGAGCAGACGGGGAAATATTCCCTTGGCGATTGCTCTGTACGCTGGGCCTATATGCTGGCCATCATGGGCATCCTAGACGCCCTCATCCTCTCCTTCCTGGCCTTCGTCCTGGGAAACCGACAGACAGACTTCTATCTTGATGATCTTCAGACAGACAATAAAGGTAAGTAAAGGTGCAGTAAGTATGAAACACAGTGCACCGGTCTGCTAAACAGGACTCTGTCTGACAGGGATCTGACTCCTACTACAGAACTATGCAGACTGCTTGACACACCTGCCTATAGTTAGACTTAGACATTGAAAGTGGTTTCATTAACTTGGATGGATTTTTTTGTTTGTTTTCATAAATGTATAATGAAATTGAAAGAATAGATTAAAATCTGATCACTCAAAATATAATGACTTTTGTACTGTTACGTAACTGTTGGCTGTTTTTATCCAACCTAAATGAAAAATGTTAAGCCTTTAAAACCATATTACCATAAACATTACCATATAAAAAAAGAGTATAATATCATAACTCAGTGCCTGTAAATGTGACTACATGACTGCTCTCCAACCTTGCCTCAGTAACTTTAGCCAAATTGCTTTCAGTGCTGTATTCAAGAGTGGGAGAGTCCTCCAGAGGGTTTCTGACAGTTTGCATGATGTTGCATCAGGACACTTGAATCACATTGTTTCAGCTGTATGAAAAGAGAGGAAGAGGAGGAAAGGAACAATAAAAGAAAGCAATGGGTAAAGAAAAGCAGAGTAAAAAAAATGCAATGCTAAACAATAGAAAATTCTATTTACCTTAAGATTCCGTGTTTTATTAACAACACAGAGATAAAAAAGAAAGGCAGACGAAAGACCTATATATTATATATTATATTATAGAGAGATCTATAACGTACGACACAGGAGAGAGTGAGGGTGTGAGAGATATATAGACAGATAGAGAGCAAGATAGAGTAAAACAGAAAGGAGTAGTGAGAGGAAGAGACCGAGAGAGAGAATAGTGACATAAGATGTCTCGGTTCTCCGACGGTCTATCTCCATGATGGTTTCCATGGTAACTGGAGATATTCCAGAGCGTGGGCTTGTCTTTCAGTTCTTATCTGATTAACCTCACTGACAGTCTCAGCGATTTTATACATTTAATGCATCTAATGCTTCATCAGCTGTGTGAAGTTTTTTTCCACTCACATTTCTGTCATGGGAATAAATATCCCTTTAGCTTCTCTGGTGATGGAACAAAACTGTGCAGGACAACCTATGGGCAGTATTTGTAAGGTGAAACAATAAACTTTGTGTCAACAGATGTTGAGCTTTATATTAACACATGTAGAGTGGGAGTCTGAACTGACGAGTTGTAAATCCACTTCTGAAAATTATTTTGCACAGGCAGCTGCATTGGGACTCGGGGTCAGTGTCTTGTCCTGGGACACTTCTGAACATAGGCAACAAACCAATGTCTTTTTTACCAATTATTAATAACCTAAATGCTTAACTCATACTTACATGAGCATATTCATATTTTGCACAAATATGCATATTTTTTCTGTTCTTCTCTCATTGTGTTTATGCCAACACTTTTGTTCTGTTCTGTCCTTGCAGATTTTGCTGTGTCAAGGGTAAGTTGACCTTTGCATTGTACATTTCTTATGCCATTATGTTTCAGGAATATATACAACACATGAACACTGTAAAATGAAAAGCAAGGTTCAGTTTCATTAGCACATTAGCTGAAAGTGATAAAGGGTTATAAGGAACAGCAATACAGTAATACCTGTAAGTTAAAGAAGTCGTCTAGCGCTGACTTGGCCATTGTCTCCTGATGTCTGAAACGTTCTTACCACATTTTGTAATTCATGCTGGTATGAGCAGCAGTATACGACCATTTCTTTCACATCCATTTGCATTTGCAAGTCGTGCTGCGGTGCCGTTTTGGGAACCACTGATCTACTTACTCCTCTTTAAAGAGACACATTAAAAAAAGGTCAGAAGTGATGCAGTAGTGGCTGAGATGACCTTTAGCATGTAGTGTGTCAGTTCCTATACCTCGCACAATGCAGCAACATTTCCAACCTTTCCTGCCTATTGAACACAGTTTGGTACACAGGCTTTGTGAAAAAAAATGTCTTTTATTAGATTTGATCAAGTCACACAGAGTCATAGACAACCTTCTTCAGCTGTTTTCACAGAGCAGTTCTCCCTGTGATTAGTGTTAAAGTGTTTGAATCTTACAGTACAGTAAAATTGTATTTTACTGTGACGTGCCTCTAAATGTGTTGTTTTTTATTCAGATTGAGGTTCGGGACAGAAGAGAGCCACGATACGGAGTGCAACGTCTTCACTGAGGGCAACGATGGCACAAGACAGCTCTTCTCTTCTCTTCTCTTCTCTTCTCTTCTCTTCTCTTCTCTTCTCTTCTCTTCTCTTCTCTTCTCTTCTCTTCTTTCCTTTTTTTTCTCCTTCTTCTACTATCTTCTTCTCTTCTCTCTAACGATCAGGATATCACCCAATCTCAATGCAGACACCAAGTGTACAGGATTCTGTAAGATAAAAAAATAATAATAACAAACCACACTGGGATAAACTATATTTTGAAAAAAAAATTATACAAGGTTGTACAGTGCATTTAACACTCAACTTTCTCAACAAATACCTTTATGAAAAAAATTATTTACTCTATATAAAGTCTTGGTTTGTGTTATAAATCCAATCCCTGAGATGAAGAACCATAATGCCCATCTAGCATTTTACAATTATTTGTTTAAAATATCGCTGTTTATTGACTTTAAGTTTGTGTGTTGTGTACATTCATAGCTTCAGAAAGCAGATTACAGATTCTCCTCATATGGTGAGACTGGCAATACAGCAGTAAGTCCATTTTTAAACATTCAAAACACGTAACAGGGACTCGTATGGCTCTTCATCTAAGGACTTTAAAATATGAGAAATTTAAAGGAGTACCCCATTGCAGCTTTACAGAAACTAACATCTCTGGGAGATTCTCTAATGTACATACTGAACAATGTAAATAACATTACTGCTGATAAAAACAGCCGACAACAAAACCTCATCTGACACTAATGCATTCGAGTGTAGTATTTCTACCCTTGGTTTCAGTGTTCCTCGTGCAGGAAGAGCATCGGATTATGTGCAGATCCATTGTGTTTATATGACTCCTCACTGCTGATTTGTTGGGATTAGGAAGATGGAAATAAAATGGATATCTTCACTGGATATTCCACAGAAATGCAGAGCACCGTGAATTAAAAGTGATTGCGAGTGATCACAACTTGTTCACACAGAAAAAAAGACACTTCCCCTCCATCAACATGGCCTCAAAACAAGCCCCTTACTTTTGTTTGTCGTCCAACAGTACGTAAGAAACATTTTAGATAGCTGTGGCTGTCTAAGCCAGGCTTAGAAATCATGATTTGTTTTTAGTTCACTACTTTGTAATACCCTTTCTCCAGTGTGCAGTTTACTCCAGTTTATAGTTCCAGCATACAGTGATCGGTTTACTCTACAAATGTCTTAAGACTGTGTGAATATGGCTGCATGAGTCGGCCTTCTCTCAGAGGGAAGCCCCAAGTGCTGCATTGTCTTAAGGTGATGTCACTTATATGCCTCTCTCTGTTTGCAGTAGTCATAGGAATCATAAGTGGGATCACAGCAAATGACCTCCCCCTCCACACCCCCACCCCCAAAGAAGTCTTAAATCCTAAAAGAGTACTTAAAATGTTGTCAGTACAGCTTCAGTCAGCAGAATACACTGTGACTTTGTGCCCTATCATTGAATTATTACAGTCATGTTATACAAGCTTTTTCACTTCATTATGGTGTTTTAACCAGAATTTTTTGACAAAAAAAGAAAAGAAAAGAAACTGAGTCCAGGTCCTCCCAAAGCCCCTATCTGGTGCCTATCCATACTGGTACAAGAGGTGTGGACCACTTGTGAGTTTCAAACATACCATAAGAAAGCAGAAACAGAATTAAAACAGAATTAATTTATAATTAAAAATTCAATTGTGTGCTAATGACTCCTGCATGAGGCCCATTGAGTACGATTCTGGAATCAGCCTATGAAATACAGAACAATATATTACAGAAATTATTAGAAATAGTTGTGTCTAACAAATTTCCAGGGGAAATGCAAATGACGTGACCTCATCGTCCTCAGTGGTAGCTAATATCTTGGACTCTAATGTCAAACAAATGTTTTATTTATGTAGCATTGCCACCAGTACCACCCAGATTTTTGTTGCTCCAATCGTATCTTACCTTGATGTAGCACACAAGACAATGACCACTAGTGTCGCTGGTTGTTAAGAATCCACCACATTAATTACTGCTAATGGCAGTCATTATCGAAACACCAGCAACAAAAAAGTTGGGATTTCTACAGGACTTTCTAACAAGACAGACCAAAAGTGATTGGCTTGACACAACTATCTTGGGTAACTTTGAGAACTCGTATGATAAGCAGACACTTGTAGTTTCCTGTCGCTAATCAGATGTATGTGTGTTGCTTCGAACTGCTTCATATATATGAAGATACCTTCGAGGGGATTCTTTACTCAGATTTGGATTGATGGCCAGTACGAAGTCTGTGATTCACCATTGAACCCATGGGCACACCCATGACCTCAGTAGGTTTTAGCCACTTGATTAAGTCTGCGCTGACACTGATTGTCATGATATCAGTGGCACTGCTTGAAGTACAAACATGCGACAAGCTGCAGCAATTTGGAGCACCATGGGGCTCTTATCCCTCTCAGAGCAGCACTTCAGGCTGACATACTGTAACTGAACCTCCTAACACAACAAACCTGGGTAATTGCAGGAATAAAATTAACTGTGTAATAAAAGCACGCAGTTAGTTGTTTCATTTAAGGAATCTGTGTGCTTTTGCCATCTGTGAAAAAAAGACATGATCATACTGTAAACCCTAAGAAATAACTGAAGCCATTTCACTGACTAATTCTGTGAGAGTATTCTGTGAGATGGCTATTAGTCTAAAAGGTAATATCACATAGAAAAGTCCAGTAATGGACAGATTACACTGCATTTTATTTGACTAATCAATGTCAAACTCTGTTTGGGATGCACTATTAACATGTTCACTATGTACAAGTCAAAGCATTAATTCTAACATATTCGACAACACCATAACTTTTATAAAACAATATACTGTAGATGTTACAACATCAATATAAAAACAAAAGTGATTCAGCTTTATATGTTGCCCGTGAACAATAGGTTGACATAAAATAACTAATAGCTGCCTGATACTGGCTCAGTATTGTCCTGAACAGGTTATTGGTGCATCCCTACACTACACATAAACAATGAGCAGATAGCTAGATGTGGAGTGTGTTTTTAGAATGATAGCTAGCTAACTCTCAGGAAGCTGTGTACACAGCACTGTATTAAAGGCTCATTACGAACAGTATCACATGGAAGACAGTGTTCTCGTTGTTGAAATGACACATTACTCCACAGTATACCTTAACAGTAAAGTTTCAGTTTTGGATAAAGTAGCACCACTACTACTGGGCCTTTAAGACAATATGAAAACAGCCCTAATGTTGAATCTAATGTTGCTGTCCATGCAGCCTCTGCACAGACCTTGGCCTACATCATTCCACCATCTTAGGATAGGAGTGCCTGGCCCTCATTATAGAAAGGTTTCCTTCACTTTAACCTTGAAGTAACTGTGCAAGTATTTGGGAAAAATATGATAAAACCATATTTACAGACCTCATTCATTTGGTATTGAATTATGTTTTTGCTTTTGATATATACATGATTATTTGAGAAAAGCAGTGCACTTGTTGATACATCAGCATGGTGATTTTTTATATCTAATGTTTGCATAACGCAGGTGGTAATGTCTCTCATACAGTATATATTGTGCTTTAGGCATCTCCTATAGCGTGCAGCTTTTATTTGGGAATTCATGGGCCCAGGACATATTTTACTACAAAATAACAAAGGAAAAAGCCCTGAGGCCTAAGCGGTCATGTCAGGCTTCCAATCATCATTACCTGTGTGATCACTGGTCTGGTCTCCTCTCCAGGTACTCTGTTCCTGAGGACTTGATGATGAACTGAAAAATACCTTAAAAAAGGAACTGAAAATACCTTAACCCTGATGAGCACATATTTGTACCACTCCAGGTGCCTCTAAGAACTCTTGATTTAATTCAGATGTGGTGCAGAACCAGCAAAACAAGTAGTGACACTGTAGTTTTTTCTACTAAAGACTACATACTCTGACTGAGCTCTGAAGCAACATGGATTTTACTGCAGAATTGAGGTCAATTCAGTTTAAAGTCCAACCCTGAAACTAATATATTAAGAATAGTTTTGCCATTTATTTAAATGGATTTGGGAAAACATTTTGATATTTAGAACAAAACAAACAGCAGCTGATTTTCTTTTATGTTCAGTTTGTATTTGGAGTCCAAGCTGAATTCACCTCAATCTTGAATTGCAGAATCATGTAGAGATGTGGAAAAAAGAATGAAAAGCTACTGAAAGGACACAGAGTCAATGAGAAGTCATTTCCAATCTCTAGCCGCAAACAAGATGTTTGTTGACTATGTAAATGTCATTGATAAGTCAATGATTTCATCACAGTTTTTATCATGCAATATCATGTATAAAGGCATAATGTTGGGGGTGGGACGGGTCGGGGGCAATGATAAATAATGTCCAGTGACTTATGTTATGATACTAGTTGACTTTCTGTTAACTCCTGAAATGCAGATGTTGCCAAAATACCATCATCATGTGTTAACATGAAAAAAGAGAAATAATCAATTTTTGTTTTGTATAACAAAAGAATGACATACTGATATTTGTCAAGTACTTCTGATGAGATCTTTGTTTTATGTGTTAACTACAGAATCTTTCCTTTCTGTTATGAATTACTTTCTATGTATTTTGGTATGATGTATGATGATTGTTGTTCTGTCACATCAGACTTAACATCTCAGATTCAATTTTGATTCACTAATGGATGACTGCTTGTTGAAATCTCAACATCCAAAAATTTATAAAAGTCTGTTTATAAAATTGCTTGATCGTGGACAAGTGGACAGAGTCTGAGAGAAGCTTTTCATGAATTATGATGACATGCTGATTTTCATTTGAAAATTATACTGTCTAATTAATTCCTATTTGTGAATAGTATTCCAGCTCACCATGATGACAATTTCTGTTACTGAAACACATTTGGAGAAAATCGAATAAAGATATTTTACATTCAAAAACATTATTCTGACTAAATCAATGAATCATGGGTTTAAAGGAAAGCTATAAACACAGTTCTGGTACATATCATTTAGACATACCATATTATTTTCTAAGATAAAAGAGATCTTGATGTAGCATCATTATGCACAAAGTTGTGGTTGAAACAGGACTATTTATATAATTAAGAGCCAATCCAGAGCATCCATTTCTGCTGTAGCGTTGAGGGTGAGTCACACAGCCAGAAATATCACACAGGGCCACTGCACACAGATGCACTCTAAGAGGGTGGCATAGCCTGAGACGGCCTGTGACTCCGAATCCACAGCTTGTCACACTAAGTACCTGCAATTCATCAGTGGGTTCGTCCTCTGTGTGGTCTGCCTTCAGCACTACCACAGTGGTCACCTAGTAGAGTTATTTACTGAGGTCTGTGTTGTATCTTTTTGTGAAGCAGGATGAGACGTTTTAGATACCACAAGCCTGGCTCCACTACAGTACAAAGTACTACTTTTAGAAACCTCAGGCGTTTTATTGCTATTTAGATTTGGAACTGATATTTAAGCAAATTATTCTTCAACTGGGAACAAACCAGTTACAATCAGAGCTGTAGATACTATATTAGATGCTAAATCATATAATACTGTCCAAGGAAACTGGCTAATGACACTTTTTACAGCAGACATTTGATGCCATAGCAAGAAAAGCATTTACAGTGCTTGAGTTTCATGCGTGTGAGTGATCCTGGATACCGGGATCCTGGTATTGTGCATTCACAATGCTTCACAGTGCTTCACCTAAAACAGTTTCACTAATCTGAAAAAATACTTTTGATTTGATTACATTTTGTAATTTGTTTTGCTTTTAGTTCCTGTCTGTTTACAGTATGATGTAAAACCAAGCACAGCTGTCTTAAAAAACTGACTAATTTGTTAACACGATAATAACACCATAGTCTTTATCATGTCCTCTATCTTAGTTTTGCATGTTAGCATGTTTCTTAAAAAATGTTAAACACAAAGTAATACTGTGATTATTTGGGTGTCTGTGTGGTCCTTTTCTGCTGGTCTCAGAAGCGGAGATCTTGTAACCCACCACACGCCGTTACACTCCAGACTGTGAATGTCTTTCTGTTGTTTATGTCCAACCTACCACAGTCAGTCTTGCTCGTGTGGATTCTGTTGGCTCTGACCTACCTCACTGTAAGACAATGTCTGCAATTTATCAAAACATGTAGCTTTTAATGCACTCTGCATATATATGTCAGATTTTTATGGAGGTTATCCAACTTTTCCAATCTGAGTTTTAGCACAATACTGCAAATGCAAAATGCAGGATATGGCATGGTCCCATTCTGAACTTCCTGTTCCTGTTTGGTTTTACCCTTGTTCCCTTCCATTTTACACCCTAATCAGCCAATTGCTTTTTTAAGCAACACCTTCAACAGTCACTTTGCCAAATTGTCTGCTTACTTTCAGAAGCAACTCTTCAGTTTGCTTTGTATGATTTTGTCAGATTGAAATCCCCTGTCTGAACCCCTGCTCTGTTTACCTCTCTCTCGGACCTCTGACCTGTTATTTGATTTGGATTCTGGATTCTGGGTTGTTCGAGTGGATGTCCACTATATTTTTAGCACAGCCACGATGCAATTTTATGTTCACCTGCCCCTGGATTCCATTCGCCTGGCTCAAGCTTCTACTTCCTCTACTACCTACTGTACATGGAGAGAACTTAGCCTCATACTAAATTTCAGAGAAGCGTAAGCCAGATGTTTCCTTTTCTGAACTGTTTGCTTATCGGTGTTTCCTCTCTACATCCTGCTTGAGTGCCACCAGTCAGTCTGGAAGTCGAGAGGTTCTAGTCCTGCAGCACTTATCTTATGCTTTGACTCTACGCTTTTCGCCACTATTCATGAACCTAACAAATATTATCAAACTTGCCTGCTCGTGTCCAGCCTCTCCTTGGGTCCTGTAGTATCAAAACCTTATAGGATATCTATTAGGTGGGGTAGCCTACAGCACACATTTTCTACACAAGTGCTAATAGGATCCCCCAGTGGGTCAATAAAGTATCAATGATCAATTATCAATAGTTAGCTAGCTAATTATTATCCTGTACAGTATTGTTAAATTTGTACAAGAAGTGCACTGTAAAAACAAGGCAGTATATAAGTATATTACTTATAAATATAATGAAACGTTTACATGCCTAAATACTAATATCATTATGTTTTTCAATTGCAAGCACCTAGGACTGTCTCCCATGCTAAACTCTGGATTTCATCCAGTACCTAACATATTTTTAAAGTCTCCCTTTTTACAGTATTTATACTTGGTAAGAATGGTTCTGATTACAGAAATATTATTGTTATGGCAAATAAATTATGGTTAAAGAATGGTTAGGTTTAGGAACTAAAACACTTGTTTAAGGCTAGGGAAAGATTGTGGTTAAAGTGGCTTCTGTTAATTGCAGGTTTGCGATAGGACATAAACATGCCCATCAGCCACACCAAAGTTCTTTCCTCCACAACAGTTTAGCACTGAATGTTGCCATTGGAGATTAATCACAACATTTTAGAGTCTCCGTTTCACCTGATGTGTGTTCCCTGTGGGAGCAAACTGGACCACCTGGAAAACCAAGTCAGGCACAGAAAAGAGTCCAGCAGTACTACTTAAGTTCAAACCATAGGAGTTTCTTGCGGCAAGAGCTACCTCTAAACACTGAGCCACTGAACATCCTGAAAGTGATCCAGTGTGACTAAAGTGTTGGCGTAGATGCAGTGGTGGTTTCTAGCTGCAGCCTTTTAACCACCACAAGTTACCTCCAGTCCCATGTCCAGTTTGTTTTCTCTTTTTCCAGACCGCAGTTTGTTGACCGGTTACTGTCCCTAAGCTGTCAGGAAGGAAGAGGATGACCACAAATGTCCTACAGGCGGTCACACATTGAGTAAAATCGGCCTGCGTGTGTGTGAGAGAGAGACGAAGATACGACCATAATCCCATATATGATATTTCTGACCATTTATTTTATGCAATATTTAATGTAGCATATGAAAAACTAAATATCTCAAGTACATCATGCTATAGTGATCATATCCTTGCTCTGAAGCCAAATGCAGAGGTTGAGAAGGAAACAGTGGTACTACAAAATTCCATGTATCTTCAGTGGTTATGTTGAAGTGTTTTTCATGCATTTTTGATGTGATTTCATGACATCATTTGGCTTGAACCAATTTTCTTTGCACGAGGGACAATGTCAGCACAAAGAGTTATATTTTGATGGTGTCAGCAATCACAAAAATAGGTTTAAGCTTTAATAGTCAGCACCTAAAGTAAGGAGGGCAAAGGGAAAATGTGTAAGTTTAAAGGAAAGTGTTAAAATAAGAGTAGAGTGAAGATACAGAAACATGAGAAAGTCCACTGTCCACTGAACCAATCAACAGTTCAGTTAGAGCCCCCACACACATAGAGTGAAGGCCAAAGGTAATATTTAGACATGCATGGGTACACAGCCAAGCTCCAAACACACCTCACTCTGAAATAAAAGTTGGATGATGTAAGAATCTGGGAACTATACATGTGAAAATGCTTTTTTTTCCCTCTTCTGTTCAGATGAGATGTGAGACTATAAATGTTAGTCACTGTCTGCTGGGCCATCACAAGGACTTTACTGTTTTTTACTGGACGACCACAAAAGAGTTAGTCTAAGTAATAGTAATATAATTTCAACTGGGAGCTAGATTCAGTTTGTAAGTTACTGGAACACAGGTTGGAAGAATAAATAAGTCTGTCTTTTTTTTTCTTTCAAAATGGTACATTCATTAAGCAACATTCGTGGATATTCTCTGTCTTTGGTGTTTGTTTTCTGCTTGTCCATCATCCTTCTGTTGGGCAATGGATGCTCAGAAGCCTCTATATACCACATAAAAGGTAAGAATTGTTTCTGTTTCATAATCATGCCATTGCCTGGGTTGCTAATTTAACCCTGAGAGCCTAAATCAACATTTGCGCAGTGATTTATGGTACCTCTAGCCATTAAACCAACCCCAACTGGCAAACCATACAGACTATGTCCTCTATATCCTGACCTTGCATTCAGCCCCACGGGGCTCTTCACACCAGATCAATGTGTTCCCATTGATCCCTTTCTCAAGGTGACAGACATGCCCCCATGAGGCCAGCTCCCAGCGCCTGCAGGAATGGGAGCAGAACTCAATGTGGATGCTAGATTTAGCCACTAATGTGCCTGACCTCTTGCAGCAGGGCTTTATGTATTCCGCTGGAAGGACAGGCATTTATAGCCTCTCTGAAGTTTTGATATAACCTGTAAAAGACTTTTTCACCCAATACAGTCATAGCTGTAGATTGAACTGGAGAGGACAACGTAGAAAAATATAGTTAAATAGATATGTCATTGTGCTGCTTATTCGTCCCACAGGTATCTGTTCATACAAAGACAAGTACTACAAACCAGGAGATTCTTTCCAGAGAGGCTGTGACAAGTGTTTCTGTCATGACTCTGGTTTCTACTGCTTTCCGTGAGTAGATCATTCAAGTTAGGTCGTATTAACTGATATCATCTACATAAACCTCCTAACCTCCTGAATTTTTCCTCTCCATTCAGGCCAATGAAACCCACCTCGTGGCCCAAGAAGTGTCATCTGGTCAGAACCAAGTGCAGTTATAAGGTCATTTATAAAGAAAACCCACTGGTGAAGTGCCAGGCCCACAGCTGGATAGGATGACATGCTGGGAAATCCAACTCTAAACTGTTTTACGTACACCAAAAATGGATTATCTACAGTTTATTGTAGATATTACAGTAATAATTTTTAATGAGACAAGTCATGATTTGATGCTTACGCTGCTGTATTCCCTTGTCATAATTTTTTTGTCGACATATTCTGTAATCTGTTGCACGTTTTTATACAGTTACATCTTGTAGTTGGTGTTTTTGTTCATAATTCTACGGCTGGTATTATACAGTGTAAGTATATGAAGTGCTTAGGTGAAGCTGTATCTCAGTTACATATATATCTGATAAATAAATTCAGCCAAGAAACTAACTAAAACGACAAACATAGTGATTAATTAACATTTTCAAAGCACAAAATGGTTAATACATTATCTCCACATTATTCTTGTCATTAGTTTTATTATATTTGTATATGTATTCATTTTAACTCTTTTGGTTATATAGTCCAAGTCTGAGCCAAACAGGTTAATTCTTTTTGTCCTTTGTTTTGCGTATATGCGGCCAATCTTCATTGATTTCTTAGAACCTCTTGGGAGAAACATATTCTGCTGAAAACAGCACTTACATATTATCACTTCCTAAAGTGAGAAAACACATTTTTTACTCTCACTGCTGACAGAAAGCTATTTTCATCAGTAGGAGTGAAAGATCTGGCCATTCAGCATTAGCATGGTCCACTGTGTTCAACAGCTAGCTGCTACTATCCGTGCTGGGCAGCTGGTACACAGTGGGTTTATCAGAGCTTTTTCACTTCTGTGGATCGAGCTGACGAGAGCAAAGTTAGCAGACGATGAACTAGAACATGCAACAAGCATGAACAACGTTAGATAACAGTTGTCTCTCCTAGAGACAACCAAAGGAACACAAAGCAGATCAGAAACCTTTTCTTTCTACAAGATCATGATGCTCTATGACATGTTTATACCTTTGTTGCTTTACAGTGCGAGATAAAATATATTATACGACACCAGGTTATAGTTGCAGAGTTACATTTGTGTGTGTGTGTTTTTTTCTTCTCCCAAGGATTTAAGATATATTTTGTAGAGAAATTAATCTGGCTTTATTCTTTAAAACCTTTGCACTGTACAAAAGATAAACTAAAAGAAACGCATCTCTCAAGCATATTTGAAAGATCATCATCAAATGTTTCATCCTCTGATTTCATTTGCAACATTCAATTTTACCAAATAAAATGTGTATCTAATTTCACGCTGGCTAGCAGAGCGAGGCCTGTCAGTTCTACATCAAAAGGCAATACAG
Organism: Ctenopoma multispine; assembly: GCA_034779795.1. Lineage (NCBI taxonomy): Eukaryota > Metazoa > Chordata > Actinopteri > Anabantiformes > Anabantidae > Ctenopoma > Ctenopoma multispine. The sequence continues at coordinate 3,948,696 of JAUYWH010000025.1, read as the reverse complement.
AACCATGTCTTCCTAAGAGCTACTCATACACGCAAACTCAGCACACAGAGCATAATGGGCTGCCAGTGGAGAAGAGCATCTTATTCCCTGTCTGGTGCTGAATAAGGACAATACCACATTCCACAGGAATTCACAAATCAGAGCCAGTGACATTCAGAAAATTAAGTTATTTAAAAGACAGATATATATATTTTAAATAGCTGTTTGGATTTCTTTAGTATAAAAGTAAACAGATGCCCTGAAACTGGCCAGCTACAGCTGCTAGAAACATCTAACTTTGAGGACCGCAGATGGGGATGAGGCCTCTGGGGCCATCATGAGTTCAGCCAGGGGTGACGGAGGCATTGTCCAGCCGTCGCTCTCTTGTCTGGTCGATAATCCAACATGCAGAGAAGAAAGTCTGAGAATCCAGGAGCCTCCGCCAACAGGAAGTGGTATTTCTCAACTAGCACATCATGAAGGCTCCAGAACCTCAGCGGACCAACACGACGTAGGTCACCTGGATGGAGAACAAAGAGGTTACACAAAGATGTCCACAAATACCAATTATGAAATGATCTACAGGAGAGAAATCTGATAGTATTATACAAGTGAAACCAGGCTTTACCTCTGCGACTGAAGTATTCTGCAGAGTATTTACCAGACAAGGCAACAGCTGGTGGTATGTTACCAAGCAGCTCCATGATCTGGGCTATATGGTCTAAGGTGAAGCGAGAGAACAAGCATGGATTACAAAAACTCAGTTACAGTGTAATCTCATTTAGTTGTTTGTCAGTACTTGTCATGCTTCTGTCAGTGACAGCAGACTACTAAATATACCTTCCTCCAGGGAAACAAACTGTCCAGCTTTCGGTTCAAACAGGGAGTCTCCAGTGACTAATTCAAAAGCCTGAGAGAATGCAAGAGAAAAGTAAAGACTGAGACGTGCGGCCAGGTGGGTGTCTGTAGAGACCAAATCCTAACTACACAAACTGGGAACTCAAAATGTGGTACAAATACACAACTAAATATGTATAATATTGTCCTCATATTTAGAGATCTACTTGGTATGCATCTCAATAACAACTCTTAATAGTTGTGGCATAAAGTCTGATTCTGGTTTTTCAACTTTGCTGAACCACTATGTACCTAAACCTCGAAACTCACACAGTGTAAACATACTGTATGGATTTTCCCTCACCAAGCAAGCGACACTCCAGATGTCAGCAGGTGGGCCGTACTCAGATCCTAGTAAAACCTCTAGTGAGCGATACTGACGGGTCTGGATCTCCTCACAAAAATGTTTGTACTGGACAGACATACAGAGCAGAGAGAAAAGCTTTTAGTGTTTGTTTCTTAGACTGTTATATGCAACTGCTTTTTGTCTAGACAATGTCTAGAGAATAATGTCTCATATTGATTATACAAATAGTTTATTTTTTAAAAGTAGATGCATGTTTTCAGTACATGTTGCAAAATCAAGCTGCATTGGAATCAAATGTTCTTGTCTCCATCGGCTGCCTTTTTCTTTTATGATTTTAAGATAATGTACTGTACCATTTCTCACTCAGCCTCTTACTATGACTGGTTGAACAATAGCTTTTTTAAAATCCAGCTGCAGATTCAGGTGATAATTTGGCTCGCTATTTGCATAACAATAGCGTTGGGAGAGGATGGGAACACACAGTAACTTGTATTGTCTGTTGTTGATTTTCATGAATTTATTGTTTGTGGATCCAAACCTTGATAGTGTCACATTGATTATTATTTAAACATTATAGTAGATTTTAGATAGTTTAAACCTTTATTTTAGGTTACAGTTACAGCTTTTCGTGAGCCTTGGGAAAAGTGATCTTCAGTAAATCCTGTAAAGCTTTGCAGCGAGTGTATGTATGATGAGTATAGAGCAACTACTGACCACCCAGCATGAGCTGCCCAGGTCAGCAATCTTCACAGTAATTTGCATTAAACTGCATGTGTTCACCTGCTCCCTCTCTGAAAGAAAAACAACAAATTATATATTAAAACATCTTGTCCTGTATTCAAATAATGTATTTGATCATATATTCAAACATGGGATATTTTTGTCCAGTTCTGTTATTTTGGATAGAATGTATTTTCTTAAATAGCTCAGTTTTCTGTATTAAAAAGCCTGAAATTTGCATACAAATAGTCTCCAGATTCATGTGTTTTGTACACTTGTTTGATGAACCATGTATTTCATCTCATACAGCTCAGCTGTAAACTGTCCAGCTTTGAGACTTCACTCTTAAACAGCCTCCAGCATCTGTACCAATAAAAAACCAACTGTGCCTGTGGACTTGGCCTCCTTCCCAGTCAGAACAGAGGAGGAGCTGCTGCCCCCTGCTGGTACTTCCTTAGACTGCTCGTCCAGACACAGCAGGATGTTTTCTGGCTTGATGTCCGTGTGGATGATTTTACACTGAGTGTGGAGGTAGTCCAGGCCTTGCAGAACCTGGCGGCAACACAACCCAGTTATGCTGATGCTCCCTTCCCAACGACTTGAACATCATCAAAGAGATGAGGATGACCTGATTTAACGCTGTTATGGATGGGATAAAGGCTGAAGGCTATAGCTTTATTTATTTAGCATACTGGCATAATGGTATCAGTACTACTATGAAATGTACTAAACATTGTGAAGTCTTGGCTTTCTGAACAAGTCAAGTTTGATGGAAGATGTATACAATTCTATATAAACACAACTCTATAGAATTGACTGTAAAATCAGCATCCAAAGTCTACTGTATCAGCAGTACCATTGCTGGTTCATTGATATGTAATCTTCTGTGCTTTACCTGAGTAAGAATTTGTTTCACACACATCTGTGATAGTCCTGGATTCCCAAAACATAACTGCCAGCTTCTTAGGTCAGGCCCCAGCAGCTCCAGGACCAGGCACATGTCTAACCAGCAGGTATTAAAGATAATTTTACGAACCAGAAACTTCAGTGAGCCAACATACTGAATTTAAACTGACATGCACAGACAGTATACAAACATACATGTCCACACAAGACAAATCTTCATCCCCCAGTGTCAGGTTTAGAATAAAAGCCTTTAAAAAGGATACGGACCCCATTGATCCCGGCAAGCTTGAACTCATCAATCAACTGGACAATTCTATGGCTGGAGGGATGACGACTTTTAGGAGCACTGGCCTGATAAAAGAGAGAAGCGCATGGTGAGAGACACAAGGGGAAGAAGACAGGAAAAAATAAATTATAACCTTCAAAGTAAAAGATCTAATAAACTGACATTTCACAGAGAGAAGAAACAAGCAAAAGGTCACTAACACATCGTAGGAGAGCCAGTTCATCCTGTCCCGCCTGGGTGAAACCAGCTCCACTCTTCAGGACCTTCACAGCAACACGCCGACACAGTCTGTTAACAAAAACACCGGATCAGATATGTCTGCAGACTGAACAGAATTGTATACTCTCTGACAATCTGCCATTTTATTATAATAAAATGCTCATCCTGCTTCTAATCAACACATTTGTGGCTAATAAAACCTATTCCATACATTAAAATGATATAAAAAATAAGATTAAATATATAAAATAAAACCCATTTCCCACCCCAGTAATATTGGTACAGTCTCAAGTCTTAAACCCACCTGAGGTCCAGACACAGCCAGACAGTGGAGAAATAGCCCCAGCCAAGCTTAGAAACCACTTGGTATCTCCTGTTTAACGTATCACCTATCTGGATAGGGTGGTATCCACCTGAGAAAATAAAAGCAGGGAAAGAAGAAATTTAGGAATAAACTAAATATTTGTAGTGAAATAGTTTGGGACAGTGGGATTTTCATTTTCCTACAAAAACACCAGTAGTTTTATTCAATCAAATACTTAGAAATGGATAAAAAACATATTTGAACAAAGAATAAAGGTCAAAGTAAAAATGTTAAACTTAACTATCGTTAATAAAAATGCCCTTTGCTTCAATTACTACCTGAAAAATATTTGACATTCTACCGATTTATAGTAGAGTGCTTCTCTGCATTATAACACGGAAGGCTTGTAAAGGTAGAGGGTAAAATGTATGCAGGAAAAACAGGGAAACCTGATGAAGGCTGCAAGAGCACTGCAGAACTGGAGAACTCCTAACTGCTACTCGTTAGATTTATTTTACAGCAACACAATGACCCCGAGCTAAGCATACAGCCAAAGCTCCACACAAATGGTTTAAAAACAACAACTTCAATGTTCTGAAGTGACCAAGGCTTGAGAAAGGGCTGGTAACTCATCACTGCGATGTCCGGATGTGCTAATGTGACTAATGATCCTGGCCAAAGGTGCATTTACTAAATACTTAAAGAAGGTGAATACTTATGCAATCAGTTATGCAATCATTCATATTTATACAGCCTTTTCTCTGTTCATTGGTGTAAAATATAAATCAACCATGATTCAATGTTCAAAAATAAATAAATAACTAAGATAAAGAGACTGTATCTGCTTTAATGTAAATATGACCTTCAGTGGCGGTATATCGTTCTGTGACTCAAACATGAAACCTTTTCCTCATACAGTACACAGCACATTTTTCATCTGGCATTTAGATGGCTTAAAGAGAGAGAGACAAAAATATGGCAACACAGCTCAGGAACTACAACTTACTCTGAGCAGTAACACGGAACAGGACATAGAACAATTCTCTGTCTCAACTCTGTTGTCTTTTCTTGTAGTATGGGCTGTCTAGCATTAAAGTGCAGTAAGACAACAATTTGAATTATGCATACATGACAATGTTCCACACATGCACAATAGAAACATGATCTCCCAGCAGCAAGGTGAGTTCTATATTTAGCTGGATTTGATTAACAACATGCAAAAGTAAAAAGAAACCAAGGATAGGACCAAAGAAGTGACATTACATACTGTACATAGCTTATGTGTAAACTGTGGGCAGCGTGCACACGTTCATTATGAATTGGCCTTGTACCATAGCAGTATTCTCTGGGGTCCTCAGAGTCCTGGCTGTCCTTGGTACCCAGCTGCTCGTGGCATCCAAGGGCTTCAAAAGTATTAGATGACTCAGCTCCGCTCCTACAAACACGAACACAGGCACATCACATAAAAACTCAATTCTATAGTCTCCCGCATTACTGCCTGTGCAGTATCTGCATGTGCATGTATGTATCGGTGTCAAGTTACTAAGAGCAGCCGAGAGACTTGATCTACTTTTAGAGTAGACTCAACCGGCCCTGGAAACTTGTCCCACTGCCTGGATAAGAGCAGACCAGCAGCATCGGAAGTTTCACTATTTCTGACTGAGCTGTAAATCATTCTGCAGCGTGTTCACGCAACCTGATAACTCTGCATCCCACCTGCTTAGACAGCTACTGTAGCAATAGCTGGGAAAGACTGGGTAAGGTCATGCCTGAAAATACTGAAAACAAGTCTGAATTGTGTGTGACTGTTTTTCCTGTGACAAATATTGTAGTACTTCAGTTTTTACTGAACATAGTATTATGTGTAGGATTTAAGTCACCTCTATAATACCTAAAATAATGCTGGGATACCTTATTTGTGCAATACAATGATTAAAACGAAGTGCTCCAACTTGCACTAATGTGGCAAAAAAGAAAGAATACAAAATTGCATAAACAATTAATACAATGCAGCATAATGGTTCATTCAAAATGTTTTCCATCTAAAATATTAAAACTAATTAAAGCCAGGTAACATTTGCTACATCTTATGTACAGTTTTTGGTGCATGATGCAGTTATTACTCATTTGCTTACAATATGTCAAGAGGAATGGTTAGTTAGGTTAGTTAAGTTAAAATAAAGGAAGTCCTATACTTACATATGCTGCTGAGCAGCTGTATAAGCGCAGTGGGGACTCCTCTGCATACTGTGGTTTAGCAGATGCAGCCTGCAAAGACAGCAGCCAGCAGAACAATCAAAGAGCTGGTAGCTTAAGCGAAACACAAAACTGTCTGCAGAGGTTAAACTGTCAGCATAAAGAGAAACTGCAGCACCTTTAATGTTGCACTCCCTGAAAACCGTTCAGCAGCTCAGAGGTTGGGGGCAGTCCGGTCGAGCTCTCAGGAAACTGGGAACGGCAGCAGCACTAGTCAGCAGAGTCTAAACATGGAAATCCACACCAGTCTCTTTAGTCACTGCCTGTCAGGCCTTTACCTGCTTTCCTGTGTGATTCACAGCCTTTACTCGCTCTTATTCTGGGTAAACCTCTCTCTCTCTATAGCTCTCTTCCTTGTTTTCCCTGTGTTGTCTGTTGTGGGAAACTCATAATAGAGAGCAGAGGAGAGTCATGTGAGGCCAAACAGGTCGAGGGAGTGACAGCTGCTGACTATTTTTCCCTGTGGGCCTCAGGGATCACAGATAGTTTAAGAATGGGATTCCCGTCCTCCAACACAATATAAAGTATCACAATAAAGGAGACTGTTTTCCAAAAAAATAACCCTATAGGTTATTTGTGCAGAGACGTCATGGAAATCTTGCGCCAGGTAAGCAATTTCCACGCATGTGACTTGGCATCATCATCAGTTGTCACTAATGCATACTAATGTTCATGGCTGTGTAGGTTGGAGGAAATAGTCCCTGTAACAAAGTCATAGATTGGGTAATGGAACATAGACACACTACCCGAGGTATTACCCCAAACAAAACGTGATGCAAACTAGCAAATATACATATAGATGTGTGTCTGCACGTGCATGCAGGTGCACATGTTCAGAGTTGAGGTCCACATGTTGAAGTCAGATTTGTTGGTTTCTGTTGCCAACACCAAGCTGTTAACACTCCCTCTCTGACATGGAAAAAGATCTCACGGTTGATACCACGAGCAAAATGACTGCTGGGAAATAAAGCACAGAGTACAGACAGGGGGACAGCATTAGAGAGGGCGAGACAAAAAACAAAACAAAACACGGATGGTGTTGGAGTAAGAAAAACACTGTCTAAAGATATCGAGGGCCTCTGGACTTCATCTGAATAACTATGTACTACTATAACTATGTATTGTACTATTCTGACCTGGGCTCCTAAACTATTTTGACTATAGAGGACACAGTGGCTGAAGTCATACTTGCGTTGTGGTCATGTTTCTGTATGTGAAAACACACATTATAGACGACAAACATTTTAGTTTCACATATAAAATGTTTTTAAAACATTATTATATGTAAATTAATGTTAAAAAAACACATTACTATATATTATAATTATCTGATTGTGATAAGACAACGGACACTCTTTGGTGCCCTAAGTCAGAAATAAAGTGGTTTTGAAGGCAAACGCAAAATAAAACAACAGATGATCAAATTCAAATATCACAAAGCACCAACAAAATGAGGAAAAAGAACTACACCAAAACATGACAAATTGTGTGACGTGAATGACAATGGTGACAACTACAGATAATTAGTCTGCATCTTTATCCTCCTAATTATTTTAGTTTATGGCTAACAGCTTTTAGTTTTTAGTGTGTAAGTATGCAACAAGGACACACATTAGCGTCTCAGGGACTCCAGCTAGGTCACAGGTTAGTGGCCAAAACAGCAAAGGTCTGAACCTACTTGCTTTTCAGCTTATAGACTGATTAATAATATTATACTGTAAAATCAATTCCAGGTTCCCTGTTCAGATACTGTGGCACAAACACACAGGTTTTGTTTGTGTTATGTCAGAGACGTGTTAATTCAACTCAAAACTGACCAAGCTCTTTGAAACGGTATCAAACTAAACTAAACAGTGTAAGCCTCTTTACTTGCTGGGCTGTTTGTATTGTATTAGAGTGTGCAGGTGTTCAGTCTTTTTTCCCCTCAATCCTCCTGTGTCCTGATATTACTGTCTAATGTTGGTCCAGCCTTAAGCTGAAAAGCCAATGCTGGCTGTTACTATTTTCCATTTTCACAGAGCTGTAATAAGACACTTCCCACAGGAGCAGGAAGCGTGTGTGTGTGTGTGTGTTGTGAAGAGACATGCAAACAGCACCTGCATGGATCTAGATTAGTGGGTTAGTAGGGGATAAATATCAGGTGGTAAAAGAGGTTATACATCACAAAATATTTGTGCTCCAATTTTTTCAGTGTCAAGGTGGATCAACACTACAATGGTCTTGACTGGAGAAGACAATGACACACATAAGATGAAGATCACACACGTGTACATACTGTCATACACTACACCTCCTTGACTGTCAGTTGACTGATCCACAGACACGTCAAGGGATTACTGGTCAGGGGGCCTTCAGGGCTATTCCTGGAAAGTCATATGATGAACGATTTAATGATTACCTCCTGATACTTACATGAAACATGGAATTTAAATACTTTGGGATGCAAACACTCTTTAGGCCCAAGGAATAGCATTACCAGCTTTGTGTGAGAGGTGTTCATACAACCAGATTCACAGGCCACAGGGCCCAGCCATATAGGAGGAAGTGGCTTATACACAAGCTAACACCAAGCTAATACACACATTCTTAGAATTAGAATTCTCTTTTCCAAACTAGTCCCTATATGAGAGCAAACGTAAACATAGCTTAAGTTCATAGCTCAGCTATGACAATGAAAGCAGAGACAATGAAAGGATCCAGAGAGCTGGCAAGGTAATCAACAAGGCAAGCCAGTATTACTAAAAATGGCAAAGTGAAAGGAGATGGGTGAGATGCATCGTTTTTGAGTAAGTTGTTCCACTGCACATTTAGGTACTCTGCAATAATGCATTAACAATCAAAACCTTCTCTTCGTGCTTTCTTTAACATGAATGATTTTCTGCCAAAATCCAAAATGTCAGATATTTGTCAACATTGGGACCACTTTATTGCATCACATTGAGTTGTTGTTAAGTTCATCCTATTAATTAGTAAGAGAACGCTAAATTCAGGATTACTTGGTAGCAGTTTGTATCTACAGAACATAAAAAAAGCGTAAAACATCGGAACTGAGATTTGCATACATAAGAAAGCAAAACAAGAAACACTAATGTGCATGGCAAAAAACGGTCACCTGCAACATTACAAATCATATTACATTATTCCATCTAAAATGAATGTAGCAACTAAAATGAGTGGCTGAAACTGCAAGCGAATAGAACTCTCTACTCTAGACTGATTGTGAATTCAATTTTAACTCGTATATCAGAATCGACTTCAGTCAACAAAGTCTTTATCCTCAGTTTATCTTAAGAGTACATCAGTGAATTAAAAAAAAAAACACCTCAAGGTACAAAAATGACAAAGATTTTTTAAACAATAATGACACCGGCTGCAGCATCAAATTTCTTGGGGCATAACCATTATTATTTCTTTTTATATGTCCGAAAATAATTAACAACATATGCAATAAAATAAATAAACAATAAATTAAATTGGAAAACAAACTAGTAAAAGAGTTTCACATGTGGCATCACAAAACAACAGAGGACATAAACACTGTGGTTTTTAACCATATTGACTGATTTAAATCTGGAGAGAAAAGGAGCAAAGAGTTGTAACACTGCTGATATCTGGCATCCACGGTGACACCAAAAACATCAATTCAAATTAAAGCTAAAAATGAGGGCACGGCCTTTTTGCTAGCATGAAATGTTTGCAAGACAGCAGGCAACAATCCTCATCAAACAACCATCCAGTAGAGGCAGCATTTTGCACAATTTCTTCCAGCCTGAAAAATAAATATTAAAAGTAATTTACAGGTGGAGATGAATCGACTGTAACATGTAACTTAGATGTAGTCAAGTGACCGCAGGGAAGACACAACAACTCAATAACTGAGTAGTCCATACACTAAAAAAAAAGTGCTATAGACAGTAGCCAAAACGTCTAAGAAATAAGGAAGATCAAAACTGACTTTCTTAAAAAAGTTTTTAAATTAATTGGACAAATTGACTGAATTAAATTTATAGAATGCATGTGAAATACATAATGGTATAAATATGTAGTGTAGTTTATTTCCAGATTTTTTTCACTGTAAACGAGACTGATATTTTATAAAATGTGATGTGTGACATACTTTTCCTATTTCAAATAAATCACACACAGAAAAACTAAATCCACAGAAGGAAGATATATAATGCAAATAATCATATTTAATCATAAAAACGAATCCTGAAGTGTCAATGAAAGATAAAATAACATGGAAATGCTTTATTGGATACTTCAAAACATATTTCTAAATTCCTTTGTGCATAATTTTAATATTTGTGCATTTATTTCCTAATTAGTCAGGCTTGGTCTCTCATGGTTGAACTGGTAGTAATAATAATAACAACTGATACTTTATGGAACCCCTTGGGGAAATTCATTGTGGACAGGCTGCCCCTGTGAGGTGCCAAAGGTCAGGGTACCAGTGTTTTGTCCAAGGATACCTCGACATGTAGCCTGCCAGGAATAGGAATCGAACCGCTCACTCTCGGGTTTCTGTAGGAGATTTTACTTTCAATCTTTTCTTAAGGACGGATAAGTTTATGAGTTAGCTATAGAGACCTAAGCCAAGTTGCCTTAATACATATTAAAAACTGTTTTACAAAATATATATCAACATGTGTGAAACATTATCAAGACAAAGAACATTCACAATAGCAATAGGTCACCATGAAAAGACAGGAAGTAGAGTATTTTTGGCAGCAAAATAAAATCAACACTTTTGCAAAACACTGCTTTTCAGTTTGAACTACATTAGACAGCTTCTATAAATTACAGTAAAAGGACTGGCGGCGTGAAGCTTAAAAATGAAACAGTCCAATGCAAATGTAAACTCAAAACAGAGTAAGACTAAAAGCAGAAAGAAATCATCCTTCAAATACGATGAGAGGCTCTTCAGGCCTCCATAGCACTGAGACAGTGTCATTATCCGTTGCTTTCCGTGTAAGACATTATGCGATAAACCTTCCACAGCTGTCAACTTTTAAGTCCTGTTTTCCCTTTTCCTCCTTCTCCTTTGTGGTTTCCTCAGCAAGCCCACCTACAGCATCCATTCCTCAGCAGAAGACTAATAAGCGTAACTGTAAACTTGCAGGAATGTTCTTGTGTCATTTGTTGAGAAAGTTCCTTCTGTTCAGAAGATAAGAAAAACAACCAGGTTTCGTTTCATATTATGTCTCCCTTTAGCTAGAACTCAACACGGGAAATCCTCATGAGATATTATTAGGCAATAATTCAGAGGAAACTCTTTTGTTTCAATGTGCATCATTTCAAAACTTCTTCTGTTTGCATCATTTTACTCCCAGTGTTAGGAAGCAGGGACATTTCAAGGGAATCTAATTCTACGTCCTGCCACTTAAGGGCACCAAAATCCTGGTATGTGCTGTCATCCTTTGTGTTTCTCCTGGAGACAGAACCTTTTCTCATCATTGTCCTCTCTTCAAGGTTCACTCTGTCCTTATGGTCATAGGTCTGTCACTTTGTTTTCTACAGCGGCGGCAATCTGCTGAAGCCTGTAACCAAGCTGCATCTTTTGAGCTGTGGTGTCCTCTTCCAGGGCTGTGATAATCTAACAGGGGAGTGAAAGAGTAAGTTGAAAATCCACTACATTTTGATTTATTATGATTAGTAAGGGAATATCATCAAACTATCTCAGTTGCAAACAGAAGTCACTGCAATCACAAATATATTTTGTGAATGAGAATATACATAGACAAATTTACCATGTCTTGATTTCTTTTCTGTCTAATATCTTTGCAGTACAACATTTAGTTGTGTGATTACACTGTTATTAAAGTGTTTTATGGTTGGGTTGAGAAACTCAAAGCCCTTAGTTATGGTCAGGGAAATATTGTAGTCTGGTTACATAAAGAGAAATGTAACATTTAATTTAATGCACAATGTCTGTATTAAAGAAAACTACAATCTTTATATAGCCCTAACCAAAGTGTTTTTGTTGCCTGTACCGAACCTGATATGGAACCCCAGGTTCATACTTGGGTCTGCAGTTTGTCAGTCCTGCACATTATACACCTGTCATAGCTCAGCAACTATTCAGTAACTAGGTATAGCAGGGCTGCAGAAAGAAGTCATTGAGTACGTAAGATTTTGGAGGAAACAAAAAACTTCAGGAGAAAAGTAAAGAGTGGATCAAACATTGCTTTTGTTCGCTAACATCTTACAGCTGTGCCTAGCAGTTACACTAGTTTCACAAAGAGCAACTTACTTTTAATAAGCATGATGTAAATAATGAATGTAACTGTCAACTGCATAATTAAGACCCCATTTACGAAATCTTCGTGGCAGCTAGCCAGCTAACCAGTTAGTGCAGCTACAGCTAAATCTGCCACCGTCATCATCATAAACTGCATAATAGCATACGAGAATGATGAGTCTGAACGGCATAGCAACCATAACTAAGGAGAGATGAGCTTTACCAATTAATAATTATTAGTAGTATCCGCATTTACAGAGATTCACTGCATGTATAGAACAATTATTCTAACAACCCAATCGTACAACCCAACAGACATGCTTTAGGACTTTCGTAATACTCACTTGATCATAGTATTTGTTGATGTACTTGTACAGCTCGTGTAAAGCCACAAGGCAGTTGACCTCAGCAGCATAATTCTGTTTTGGGAGAGTAAAAATAGAGAGGTGAGGAAACGTCAGCGGGTGGAGGCTGTTAAAAACTGCATAAGTTGCTATTCATATTTTATTTCAAACATCTCCATCTAGCTTGTTATGCACCCATCCAGTCGGAAACTTCCAGGTTCTGAAATGATTTATGTGTTCACCTCTGCCTAAAAAAGTTATTCTTGCAAAATGGAAAAACAAGGGTGGGATAACATACACGAGAGAGTTCTGCTAGAGCCGAGTTCATCTCCTGGTCACTGGCGGAGATGGTCTGACGAATGTCTGCATAGTACCTGAAGAGAGAGGAAGAAATGCAGATGAAAGGTTGGTTACATACAGAAAAGAAAGAGGAAACCACAGAGAATTACTGATAAAATGAAAACAATTTGACAGCAGATGCTGCACAAATTATTCATTGTTTAACTGTAAATATCCTAGAGAGGGAATTTGAAATTGAACAGAATTAAATGTCTCTAGTATCTTCATTAAAACAGCTCCACTCGTTAGTAACTCAATAATGCAGTAATTAATTAACAATTATTTTTGATTTTAATCACTGCCCAGCACTATATTTAACATACGGACATACAGCTGTTCTGGACAGACTCTGACAGAATTTCAGGAGTGATCTGAGGAAAGTAATGACAAGCTTAAAAGCATCAATAGAATCAGCTCCTCTGGTTAGAAGTTTTATATCATATCAAAGAGTACTGACCACACGTTGAGTATACTTCCACATCGCTGACAGTAAGAACCAGCTAAATATATGTATAAGTATAGGTAAAGAACTCAGTTATTTATTTTTAATTAGCTAAGACTACTAAAGTTTTTTGAATAGGCATATTTGGTACATCAAAATCTAGTCTAGCAAAGCTTTAATACATCACCAGTGTAATCTGCAGGGTCTAATGTGCAGCAGACAGTAGTAAGTATAGCAGTCTGCTCTCAGACTATTCATGCATGGAAGCCTTGCAGGCTTAGTCTCCCCTTTGTCTGGCACTGACAGATTGTCCTAGGCTTCACTCTCTCCTTCCTTTTCTGCCTCTCTCTTCCAAATTGTTTTTATGCCTTAGGTTAGTTGGGCGACTGGCTGTCAGACTCTTACCTCTCCACCATCTGCTTGTAGCGCGGGATGTCTCTGGCATACAGCAACTTGTTGATGGGAGAGTCCTGCACAAAGATGACAAATGGATATACTGTATGTGTCCTGCACATCACATATAACAGGTAATATGCAGGGATTTAGAATGTGCACAGAACTGACAAAAAAAAGCTGTCATTGTAATATTACAGTAGCTTGTTTTACGTGTTAGGACAATGTATATACTGACAGATTGTCCTATGTCTGTATACAATGTATATACAGTATATGGTAGGGTATACAGAAGACAGAGGTATGCTGCAGTAATCTACATAATTTCAATTTATAGATGTATACTTATTTATTTAATTAGTAGAAAATCCACAACGTTACATGTTCTGTAATTTTAACGGTGCCTGAGCAGCTGTGTGGTTAACTCACCCGTCCTAGTTTGTGGTCAGCGATGGTGCAGGAATCCATAAAGGTCTGGGCAATGACGGATAGCACTGCATCCACGTGATCCGAGGTCTGCACGTCAAAGATGAACTGTGGGTTCTTAAGGATATTAATCCAGAACCGCAAAGGTAAACTGTTGGAGAAACAAGAGAGTAGTTCACATATAAACAGTGATGCACTGATTACTATGTACTGTACATTAAGGCAACCTATTTATGTGTAACAGGAGAAAGCACGCTCCAGTGAAACATTTATTTAGGTTACAACCAACAACAGCAGAAGGCTCTTTAAAGGAGTAGTTCCTCATTTTGGGATATATGCTTATTATCCTTTAAATATTAAAATGATACAAGGTACAGGTTTCACAGATGATATTTGCACTGTAAACATTCAGCTACCAGGGCACACCGTGTGTGGGTCAGCTTTACTAACACAAGTGGTTCTTGAGTTTTTGAATAAAACTCCCCTTGAAGCATGTTCATTGCTTTTCTCATATGGCAGAAATTGGCCTGTGACCCATTGCTGGCTTGAAATCCTGCCTCATCCATCCAGGCTATTTGTAAGCTGCTGTTGGTGGGCAGTTACCTGTTAGTTTTCCAGATGTGGATGGTCTCGGGGTCCGTGATATTGTGCTGCAGAGCCTGCTCATCCAGCAAGTCGAAAAAGTATTTGACAGCAAGAGGTACTGGACGACTGGTGCTGAGGATGGCAGTGAATAAATCATCCACAAATTTCTGCAACGTGCCCTGAGACAGACAAGAGGAAGTGAAAGAGGACAATTAATTTTATACATTAACATCACTTACATTACATAAAAAACACTGAGCTACTTTGCCTGTGAAAGCTGTAGTAAAAAATCTCCCCTTTAACCTAAGTCTAAAGCAGCCAAGCAGGATCTGGCAAAAAGAAATTATGGATACCACCTTACCTTCATGGAGAGCAGCCGTGTGAGGTAGATCTCAGGGATTGCCTTGGCTCGCTCCCCACCCCTCTCCCTCACACTTCCTCTCCTGTGCTTGGGCAGTTCGGATTCCTCACTGGCTTTCACCAGATGCCAAAGCCTTACTCCACCGTCCTCCCCGTCATCCAGCATAGGGGTCTCTGGTGGGAGTGGAAACAGTTGGATGAGTAAATTTTTGCTGGCTGAGAGGTTTTTAAAAGTGACTGAAGAATGTGACATTGAGGCTTTTTCAACGCTGATCAGGGAATGTCAACTACATCCCAGCCACTGAAATATATTTCAAGTCAAACAGCGACCTCCTCTGGTCATTTAAACTCTGTTCAGCTGTTCACCAATCTGCACTGTGTTTGTATAGTTGCATTACTGCATTGCTTATTTAAAAAAAGGAATACAATTTTCTGACTGCTTTAATTTCTCTTTTTTTAATGAAAAAAATTATTTGTAATGAAATGCCTCGACACTTTCTTTGTTTAACTGTTATTTATACTTCTCAGACATACAGAATACAGTTTACACAAACTTTGCTGCTCACAACATATATTGTAAGTAATGTTTAAACCAGATATGTTAATCACATAACAAAAATATGATTGTATACAGAAAGAAATAGAATAATAATAGAAAACACCTGTGCATTGCAAGTCAGGCTTCACCCCACACTGCAAAATCAATCTGATATCTGAATAATGTATTCATGTAAATATCTAGTGTCATTCCACAGAAAATGCATGAGACTCACTTTCTCCAGGCATGTAATCATGGCTGTCATGAAGGTGATGTTTGGTATTCCTAGGGACGAGGGTGACCGTTGCTCCATCAGGGACCTGCAGTACACACTTGTGTCACAACCTTCATACGGACGACTTTGATTGCTTTAGTCTGCATATGCATTGTAATGTGTGTGTGTGTGTGTGTGTGTGTGTGTGTGCACGCGCGCTGGTGTTTGTTTGACGTGCACTGACCTTATAGTGCTGTAATGTATTCAGGCGTTTCCATGAGCCTTGTACTACTGATGTCAGGTCCTCATCTGATAGGATTAGGTGCCCTGCAACACCTGCACGCCACTCTGGAAGGATAAAAGCTTATGTAATATCAAGCAAGTGCATTTT
This sequence comes from Ctenopoma multispine, assembly GCA_034779795.1. Taxonomy (NCBI): domain Eukaryota; kingdom Metazoa; phylum Chordata; class Actinopteri; order Anabantiformes; family Anabantidae; genus Ctenopoma; species Ctenopoma multispine. The sequence goes on along the minus strand of JAUYWH010000025.1, from coordinate 3,932,549 downwards.
ACTGAATTTAAAATTTTCACTGCTGCTATAACACGGACATGCTGTTTATGACACACGTGTTGCTCCAAATAACACAAAATTTTAGTTTTCATAATTAAAGGTGCATGAATTATGGCCATATAGAAATTTTAACTGTTTGTGATTTAATATTGTAATGAAATGTGATGTGCCACTCAGCCACTACAACCACAGCATCGTGACCCACTCCTGGCACCGGACATAAGACTTACTCCAACTCAGGTTGAGGTCCAATGCTGTTAACTACTCCATCTGACTGCTCACTGATCACTATAGTGAGATGCTAAGGAGATTAATGTTGAGATGTTAAATAAACGGAATAAATAAGGATAAAAAAATGTATTTACCGAGGTGTAATGAGTCAATATGAGGTCTCTGAGAAAAGGAGGTGCCTTTCCAGGTTTGTTCCAGGAGTTTCTCCTTCACTTGGGTGATGGTGTCACAGTCCAGGACTTTGGCAGGTACTGTTTGCGTAGTGGTACCCCCGCTTGCTGCTGTAGCAGGCGTCACAACATTGAGAGTCTGGACAGATGTACAGGTGGAGAAAATGGAGCCTTCAACAACCTGTTAACATATCAACACAGCTGATAAACTGTCTGTGTGTGTGTGTTCTAACCAGGGTGCGGTACTCCACATCTTCTCGTAGCAGCCGGTTGTCATTCAGAGTATACTTGGCTTTTCCTGTCACAGCGTCCACAGGTCCCTTGTCCACCTGGTGCTTTATTGCTCTGAACAGCATGTAGAACGATTCGCCTGCTGATTCCTGGTCAAGCAGAAAGATGAAAGGTTAAATTTTTTTTACAAATGTTAACACGTTTGGCATTTTTAAGGTGTCAAACAGCATGTACGTACTCTTAGAAAGGTGAAGAGACAAATAGACATCCAGTTTGTCAAGAGCTTCTCAACCACTGATTCAGTTCTGGAAAAGAAAAGAAAAATTTGTATGACCAAAAAATATGTGCTATAAACTAGAATGTGAAAAACAAATAGACAGTTCTTCTTCTGTCGTGATTCCTAATCACCTCCTAAGCATCAGTTTTGGATTCTTGGCCACATACTGTTCCACCAGATCATTAAGCAGTGTCTTCAGGATGTCTGTGAAGTACTCCAGTTTACCGTGCAGGGCCACAGTCAGCAGAGAGGCCACGTAAGCTCGATCTCTGGGCGAAAATGTACGCTGGACCTCTAGAGTGTGAATAAACTGGAGAGGCAACAAGGATAAGAAAATGTTAGAAAAAAAAAAAAAGATCTTGGCTACCAGTAACAGTGACATTTTAGAAGTAGCGTTCTGGAAAATAAGTATTACAATTTCCTCACTAACAAATAACTAAGGTAGAATGAGTCAGTCTGTGTCCCTGAATCTCACAGATGAGAATATTGATTTGTAGATATTAATGTTTCACTGGAACACACTGTTCCCCAGTGTAAGATGGCTGGTAATGGCTCTTCACTTCATCCACACACAACTTGCACGCTGAAAACAAACCCTTCTTTTTATTTTTTATTTAATGATGCATAGCTCACCTTGGTGAGAAACAGTTTACTGTTGAGCAGATTGGACAGCTGAACCAGCCCTTGCTCCACAGTCTGTCGTCGACTCTCAGGAACATCCAGATCTCGCCGCAGTGGCGACTCCTGGTGGCCGGGGAAGAAAATGCGCTCTGCGTATGCCCGGTAATCCAGGAAGGGAATTCCTGAACCCACCAAATCACTGGACATGTCCATCATCTCTGTCATCAGGTCTGATGGAGGAGAAAGTGAATGAAGGCTTCAGTTTGGTTAACTCGGATGTTGACAGTGTTATTTTTAAAAGGTTCTAACACAAGGTTTGTACCTGTAAACTCTTTCTTACAACGGTCTCTCACACTGGTTTCCAGGTTCTCCAGTTGGATCTGCACCTTTTTATAGTCCCTCATGGCCTGTTTACTTTTTCTCCTGACAACAATAATGCACAGAGGACATTTAGTAAGTTGGTGAAGCGTGAAACACACTCAAAGATGAAACTGAAGAACTACGTGTGTGTGTGTTTGTGTGTGAACCTTCTCATTTTTTGTGCCTAAACAACATTAAGAAAGGCTACTGTTACTATAGAAAGTCTGGTATGTATACCTGACTAGTGTTTAACTAATGTATACCTGCTGTAATAAGTGAGCAGTTAAAGTGTTTACCTGTATATGAGCACTATGATGAGCACAATAAGGGCCACTATGGAGGCTCCAACTCCCACTCCCACCTGGGCTTCAAGAGGAAATGTAGATTGTGCTTGGCTGTCGTACTGCACTCTCCCAAGGGAGAAGTTTAGGTTTCCCATTTTCACCTGGAAAGCATAAACAATCAAGCACTGGTCTTCTTCTATAGTGAAGTTCTCAGTAACATGTACTTACAGTGAACTCAGGCAGACTATCCACACCATCCAGTTTCTTGCTGGCTGTCACTGAGGGCTGCTGGGCCGGTGGTTCACAATATAAATGATTGTGGGTCAGGGTCTTCACCAAACACACGCCATCACCTATCCGAGCCTCCACCTCGTGCTTATAGATGGCTAGATCAAGGTTCTCTCCCTAGAAACATACAACTCACCTGTTAATGTCCATAAATCCAAATGTACAATAAGAAAAATATGTTTAAATGTATTGTAATATTCAGGTTGGCAGATTTCTATTTTTACCTTTCGCTCGATGAAATTACAAACCTACATGCAAGCTGTGGTCAAGTAAAGATTACTTTTCATGTAAAAGAAGCTTCACTTTATATTATTACACAACTACAGAACAACACATAAAATAGCAGGAAGTCTTCTAACAGTCTAAGGCTTTTTGCCCCTCAGGTAAACCTTCAAGTAAAGTAACAAGTCAGAAGAAGAATGATCCTAAAATATGTTTAGGACTTGAAACAAAGTCTTTAATCTCAACTTTAGACCTGTTGGTTTTGACCTGTGACCTGTTGACCTTCATAGCAAAGACTTACTGTATCTATTGCTTGCGTAGAAATAGCTTTGCCCGACTTGGGAAATTCCAGTGTTGATCTCTACAAATGTGATGTTGCAATTGTGTTTTTTTCAAACATGTTTTTAAGTCTGGAGACTGATTGACTCATAGGCTGGGGCTATTTGTTACACACAGCTTGGAGTAGAAAAAGAAAGTTAAGACAAAGGTATTAAGACTCACCTCAACAGAGATGATGCTGCCAGGTTTGTGGTGGTATGGTTTGCTGGCGTCGTTCTGGTTCAGTGGGTAAAGCTTTGGGTTGGACTCATAGCTGAAAGCTTCATTCCCCACAGTGCTGAAGTCAAAATGGAGGCTGTCCAGCAGGAAGTGAACTTTGACCCTCGCCCTCCTGGCCTCTGGACCCACAGCCGGGGTCGGACACAAGATGAGAGAGGAGCCGTTCACTGTGCAGCGAGACTCGTGCTGGAGGAGAGTACAGAAACGACGAAACGATAAAAACACATGTAACAAGACGATGAGCACATTTGTCTCTCTGAAGGATTAAACACATACCTGTTTGACATGGCAGAGTTTACCCTCAGGGCAATCTTTCTCTGGGACGATCCTCCTCCATCTCTTCGGCAGACCCCGGTGAGCTTGTCCCTCACTCAGGCTTCCTTCGTTTCTCTTATTGATGCTCCTTCTCTTCCTGGGAGGGAGAGTATCAGGAGGACTGAGGGTGACCCTCATTTTTGGCTCTTGGACCACATCCAGGTTCTGACCAGAAACTCTGATGATTCTGCCTCCACTGTTGAGGAAAGGAGGTTTCATGCTACGTTAAAGGACTATGTTAAAGACTGGTTGATTAACAGTAAGACCATGTCACAAAACATCTGCAAGGTTCTCATTTTATGATAAGTAGTGGATGGATGGATGGATGGATACTTTTTTACTATTAGCTAAAGGTTATTATAAATAAAACATCGTATCTTCTACAGCATCCGCACATTCTGTATTTATAATGTTAATTAGGCTAATAACCAGTAACTGCACCTCTCAAATAAACGCAAGACAGAAAAGAGTGCCAGACGTCCACCTGAAAAGTAGTGGAGAGGAGCTAAAATTGGAAGAACCTATGTCTTGCATAGTCACTGCACTTTAGTAAATACAGTTTTTTATTAAATGTACTAAGTTACATTAGACCACTGCACCTCAGAAAGCTTTTAGATGGAGCAGCTGTTGTGATGTTGGGGTTGGGGGTGTAATGATACACCAAACCCTGCAGGTGGCGCTCTGTCCCACCAAACCGCACAGTGATGCCATGTTCTCCTGTTCTGTTGCTGCCTCGGGTCTGACAGCTGATCTGATCCTCCTGGATGTTTAACCTGAGAGGAAAACATTTCCGTTTAATTCAGATAAATCAGCCACATGCGAGGAAAAGTTTTGTGGTTGATTAAAGACACTTACATCATACACGGCACTCCTCCGATTAGGACGCTGACTTCACTCGGGTGTCCAGTCCTCAGTCTCTGACCTCTGATGGTGAGAGATGAGCCCCCTGCTTTGGGCCCTCTTTGGGGGAAAATACTACTGAGAACAGGATCCTGAAGATGGCGAGATAAAAAGAAGAAAGGTAAAGGATGTGGTGCAAATATGCACAAAAGAGATTTAAAAAAGGAAGTATAATCAATAATCCAATACTTAGGAGGTAATTTATTGGCAAGATAAAAGAGAAACCAGAGCAATGGAAATACTACAAGACTGCCACACAGCCAGCTCGTATAATAATTAATTAACCCTACAATCCTTTTACTGTAATGTAAATAACAAGATGAGTTGTCACATTATTGCACTGCAGTCATTCACTTGCAATTCACAAGGCACAATTTCAAGCGAAGGCTAATTAACAAAAGCCATGGGGGAGCTGTCGTTTCCCTAATTGGTCAGAAATCTTGAGTGGGCACTTTCATTTCCTTGGATAAACAAACATGGGCATTAAAACAACTACACTGTACATTTGTGGACTGTTACAACCATTTATTCTTGACGCTTCTTACAGTTGGCAGACCACACAGATTTCTTGGTCCGTCTGTTTTGGTCCATGTCCAAGAGCGATTACAGTGTTCTCATATATGTAACTGAAGTAAAGTCAGGGGGAAGCACGCCAGAAATCAAAATAATTGCTGCCTGTGAAGTGGGTGTGGAAAAAGCCCTAGAGATGTTTTCTTTTGTTGAAATTCTTGCTTCTAAAACAGGTTACAGCCTTGCTGAGAAGGTGTTGCAAGACGTTCTGTAAGTAATGATCGTTATTGACATGCATTTAGGTAATGGGCTGCAGTCAGCTTAATGTGTAACCTCATTTGACATCATGTACTGTATATACAGATGGGAAACCCTCTATTCCTAGTCAGCTTTTCACATGTGTGCACATGCACGACAAAGTCTGACTATCAGTGAAACACAACTTTGTTTAAGAAGCGCTGATATAGTCACACTATAAGAAATATTTGTTATTTTCTGCATGTGCATCTTCCGGACCCCTGACATTTACTCGTGTACACAGCAGCAAAAAGAATTAAGAATTAAGTAACATTTAGAAGGTACTGTGACTGTTAATACACCACTGATTTACAGTGCATGTAAGGACACTGCCTGATTTCCAGTGTAATCTGACTTCACCTCATTTACCTGGAAGCTGAAGATCTGAGCCGACAATCCGAGTCCTCCTCCCCTCACTTTGACTGAGACCTGGCCGCTCTTCTCTCCTCTGCTACTTGTAGTCTCACACACTATCCTGCAAAATAAATATATGCATAGAGTACGACTGTTACAGTTAAATCAGCATATTTCCAGGTTGATGACTTACCTTGAAGAGACTTCATATCTGCTGTTGATGACGCTGCAGGGGACCCCAGCTACCGTGACCGAGTTCTGGATATCTTCAGCTCTCTGACCGAGGTTGGAGCCGGAAATTGTCACTACTGTCCCTCCCTCCACGGGGCCAGAAACTGGGTCCAGCTAAAACACAAGAGGACTTCAATAATACTTCTACAACAGAAAACTGGAAGTGCATTTATTAAGTACTGTATTTGAGATATCTTGAGATGTATTTTGAGTGCAAAATAAAACATGTGGAATGATGAGGGTTTGGAGCTGACGCGTGAGTCCATTTTGTGTGTCTGTTTTTAACACATGCCTCCCTCAAAAATTTACCTTTTCTTATTGTTCACATGCAGTACACGAGGCAAAAAAACACTACACAAATTGTAAAGATTCTTAGGAAATGTTCAAAAAATGGTGAGAAAGCTTACAAAGTGAATGACAGGAGCAGGGCAGGTGTGTTTGATCTCATCCGTGCAGGAGTCTTTGTACACACAGCGAGAGTTAGAAGCACCACCACACCAAACACAGCCATACTTGGGATCGGCAGTGCGACAACGGCTGCAGTCTGACCGTCCCACTGAACAATTGAACAGAGTCACTAAACCAAAGGAGAGACGGGGTAGAAATTATTTTTATTTTAAATAAAGTATGCACTATGTACCTAGTAATGTGTGTAAATATATTATTGATTGTCTTATCTCCCCTGTACACGCATACAAATACAGTAATAAAAAAAAACACACCACAAACTGTCCTCACCATAAAGATCCTCAGCACTATCGATGAGAAAGGTGTTTTTTCTCCTAACGTTGATCATGGCTGGGTACTCCTCCATCAAAGCTGAATATGAATACTGAAACAACAACAGCAGTCGAAAGAAAAAAGCATACACGTGATGTAATATATATAATGTAACAGAGCTGTGTTAAACACAAGCATGAAAAAACGAATGCACATAATTGAGAAACAGCAGTTTGTTGATTTTTGTTAATGGATCACTCCACTAACTTGCTGCTGCTAATTTATCTACTGAATAAATAAATTATGCAGTGATATCTTATCTGTTCACTACACATTACATGGCTGCCAGATCCAATGTTAAATAAACTACAATACAAAATTTAAATTAACACACTAAATAAAAAAAAGATAAGATGGTGTTAGTTATTGAAAGTAATATGCTTTCCTAATATTCAGATATTTCCTGACCTGGTGTGGTTGGCAGGTGATTAAGTACACTGATGGCTGTGTGGCATCTGACTCCACGAAGGCATCCACCGCCATGGACTGGTTATCAATGTCCAACACACACTCGTAGTCCAAACTCTCATCCTGTAAGGACACAAAACAGTCATCTATGACAAAATAAAACTAAAATATAAATAGAGACATCACAGTGGTCTAAAGCGTTTACTCCAACAGAAAATGTACTAACATCCCAAGAAACTGACTTGACTATGTTTCCATACCTGCTCTCCTGTTGATACATTTCAGATGAATGAAATATCAAGAGCTACATCAAACAAACCACTTTCCAGAGTTCAAACACAGAACATTCAAATAAATGCTTTAATGTACTCTACTAAGAGCTGTTGACCCGCTGTTGTTGGATGGCTACGTTACCTGAAACAGGTTCAGATGTTTTCCCACCAGAGTGATTTTCCTTTCCACATTGACAGGGAGGAGAGATGAATCCTGAACCTTATCCACACACGGACATTCCTGACGACACATAATGCCACATTACAATGACAAATATAAAGGACAGGAAAGTGTCTGAAAGTGTCCAGAAACATCTGGAGTTTGGCCCCTGGACTGTGAGCATCTTATTAATTACAGTATGGACACTTACATATGGTTGATTCAAGCTGCTAAGAAAGACTTCAGAGCTCCACTACATGTTTGAACAACTGTTTCTGGAGATTCTGGAACAAGTGGCATTAGAGTTAGGTGCAGCTGTTAACCCTACTAAGCCTGGCTCATGTTCCACTTCAGGCTAAAGATGTTTGAAAGGGTTGAGGTTAGGGCTCTGTGTGGTTCACTCAATGTATTCTGCCTTGACCATTACATGTTTTGTACAGAAATAGTGCATGGAAGCACTGTCACCCGTCAAGTTTCACTGAACTCCTGCTATTTTATTTCTCTCTTTCCTCCTGCAATCCACCAAGCCTAGATCTGCCTGTCAGGTTGTTCAGAGAATTGTAAGAAACTGAGATATAACATGTGCATATGTTATAGTATATTAGATACTATAAGAGAAGAATGTATTCTTTATAGGAATAACTGATATTTATAATCTTCTATCTATTGTAGATATAATCAGAAACATATTAGAAAAAGAAGAGAACTGCAAATGAAAGGCAAAAAGTAGACCACAACTGACACAAAAACAAACCTCAATATGAAACATTAGACATACAAGTAAAAACGCATGAAGACAACTGACTACATAAATAAAACGTAAACAAAATAAAAGAATTATGAGGGATATAGCAGCTTAGCTATTCCACAGCTTGTAGGAGGAAATGTTCTGGTTTTGTGAAACATTATTAGCCACTAGCACTTAAAGAGGTGAACACAAATGATATGAGGAAGGCATGGATGTTTTAAGAGAGCTGAATCCAGCCAATCCAACTTTCAGCATTTAGACAATTCATTTCCTAGTGGCCACTCACAGTACTGCACCAAAAGTCCTCTTGCACAGAATGTGCAGCAGGTCACACAACACTGAAGCAAACCAGAAGCCAGAAAACCTTTTTTTTGATATGCGAGCCACACACAGTTTCCGGTGATGTAAGTGGTTGTCATGTTCCAGTTCTCATAACATATACTAACACATGACTAAATCAGGTTAGTGCCTTGAATATCTCACTTTCATCCTTGCACCTGATATTATATTATTTTAGTGTCATTTATTCACCAATAAAGGCAACGGAAATGAAGTATTCAGTACTCTTTCTTCAGTTGACTGGAGCAGCATGCTGTACCTACACTAGCTGCACACACGGCTTCTGCACTCACCGCAAAATAAGACTCAGTCCAAGAATCAGACTGGTACTGTGCTGCAGATTCAGAGCTGAGGTCAGTAACTGTTTTGGGTGACTGTGTGTAGATGAATGAGTCGATGGCGCCTGCAAAAGAGGAACCTGCAGAGTCCACTTCAGTCTCTCCCTCTGCCTTCTCCCACTCACTGTACCACAGTGGTGAGTTATTCTCTTCAGAGCCCTTACTGTCACTGATAGAAAGGTCTGTTAAAAGGGTCACTTCAGTGGAGGTTGATGTGCTATCAGAAGAAGAGCCCACCACTTCACCTGATGGCTCTAAAAATCTCAAGTCAGAGTCTACCTGGCCACTAGTGCTGCTGGGTAATGTAGTGTGGGGGGGTTTAAAAGTGATATTTATGTTGTCAGTGCCCTGTTCCTCTGAAAAACGTCTTGTAGTGCCAACATGTTCCTCTGTCACTGCCTCCACATCAGAGAGAGACCCGCCTGAGTTGGTGGTGACCTGGGTGAAGATCCTGACAAAGGGGGAAGTTGTGGCCAGCTTAGGGGCTGTGGTGGATGCAGCACTAAGGGTGGTGGGTAGTGTCACTGTGGTAGTTGAGGGTGCGGTTGTTGGGGTAGGTGTCTCTGTAGTAGGTGTCTGTGTTGTTGTTGTTGTTGTTGTAGTCCGGACAGTTGAAGGTAAAGGGGTCAGTTTTCTGGTGGGTGGTGGGATGGTGGGTGTTGGTGGTTTGAACTTGATGATGGAGTAGCAGAAGTGAGCAGGCAGGGAAAGCAGAGGACAAGAAAAAAAGCAGGGAAGGGGAAAATAAGGATGAAACACAAAGGTATGCAAAACATAAATAAACAACTTATGAGTGACATCAAAACACAATTTTAGGTAAAAATAAAAACTTTACTAAATAGACAAAAACTGCACCAAATAGCAGACAGTACATGGACAGACTAATATGTACAGTACAAAAAAAGCAACAAAAGGTTGTATGGTAACATATTTTATTCCCTTAACTATTTAATGTATGCACCCCTGAATTTGTATTTTAACAAACAACATATCTTTAAACAATAAAAGCCATTCTTTCTGACATTTTAAGTAGACTCACGTTTTGGTTGTAGATAGTGACACCCTCGCTGCAGGCTTGTTTGTGTGTGCAGACATGCTGGTGAACACACCAGTTACAACCCCAGCGGCTGCTAACACATCCTTGGCATCTAGCAGAGAACACAGCAAAAATGAAATCATGAAAACAATAAGTGCCCTTACTAGCAGTTCTTGCAAATGTGAAAATGTGTTATCTATATGTTGCTGTTCCTCTCATCTTCAGACATCTTGCTTGTTAAAACATTTCATTCCTTGTATACACACCAACCTGTATATAGAAAGAAATAACTTTTTCTGCACTACTGTGTAAGTTAAAATCCATATAACACACACTTGGAAATTGAAAACTGGAAAAACAACAAAGCACAGCTTAATACACTCTAACTGGTCTCAGTCTGAAACATATTAAACATTCTTTCAGAGGCTATAAACTCAAAACAACTTAGCAGACCTGCTAATGCATAATGTATTTGCCAGAGTAGACTTGATAGTGTTAAGTGAGGTAATGCATGTGATTGTACTCACGGCCTGCGTCCAGAAAGCTCCTGAACCAAGCTGCAGTTGTAGAAGGTGAATTCTGTCTCTGCTACTGTCACGTTTATGAAACGCAGTGACAGGGTCACCATCACAAACTCTGCATTAGAACAAACCTGTTGTCAGTGTACTGTATGTGGCTTAGAAATCATCAGACCAACACGACCCAACACAGACACACTGACTAAACTTGCATTATAAATGAACAAAGAATATACTCCTTCATGCATCCTACTTTTGGAAAGTTAATATACTGGTTACATAAGAAAGTTGACCCATTATGTACCATTGCTGACCAAACATAGACACTAACCGTCTCCATGGCCAATGGGTGGCAGACTGCTGGCATCAGGGGTGGAACATATTACACCAGTGTTTGTGATCGAGGCAAGCGTTTCTGTGTCCTGGAAGTAGCAAGAATAGGCCTCTCCTTCTCCTAGACGAGGGAGGCCCTCTACTGACACTGTGATCTGTAGGAGGGACATAGAATGAAAAAGGGACATGAAGAAAAGTAAGAATAAAATGGAAAAGGCACAAAGGTACAAAGTAGAATATTATAGTGAATAACTTCCATCTATTCCCCATTCTCCCCACTGCATTACATTAGTTTTCTCCCCACGGCTGATATTGTAGAGGCTGAGGTGTTGAATACTGAGGCACTGCTGAGTCTGGTTAAAACTCCACAACCACTGGCCCTGCAGTGACCCTCGTTGGCACTCCCAGCGCTGGCCACACCTGAAATACCACAGAGAAGTAAAAGAGATGAAGGCCAAATAGAGTGGCAGAGAGAATGCATGGAAGCACTTGCAGTGGCCCCGCACACATGCACATGGACTCACCTTCCGTCCAAGACACACCAGCCACAGTAGGGGTCTTTGGCAGACAGGCAGGACTGACAATCCAGGTGATCTCCACATTCTGCCACTGGACGCTTCTCTACCTGAAAGTGACAATGAAATAAGTCAGAGTCAGGGCCCAAAGGCACATTTCTCAGGTGGATATCAGTCTTACTACTGTGAAAACACAAGTTGTTAATGACCAAATATCCAAAAACTCATTGTCTACAGCTCTACATTCAGATTGAAATGTCCATCTTTGGTAAGAAGTAAGAGAAGACATTCAATGTATAGACTAGAAGTTTCCCATATCCATTCATCAGCATCTATAGCTACCGACAAAGACACTCTATAGGGAGTGTGCCAGCACAATGGAAGCTACTTCACTAATCAATACCATTGTTTTGTCTGACCTCACACCTCTTGCTGAATGTTGTACCCATCACAGTGGGGTTAGTGAGCTTTGACCTCCAAAGCCAGCTGGCCTCTCCGTTGTCTTTTGTGCCCTTTTCCTCTTATTCTTTTATTCTCTTTTTAAGTGAGAGACGCAGCTTGGGGAAGTATCAAAGCCTGAAAAACTCTGACAAACGATAAATCTGGCGATGAATGACAGATAGTCTTCAGTCACATGTATGGAGACATATGGGTGAGACGCTGAATGGGCCGACTCCCCAAGAAGGCTACAGCTGCTTATACATCTGTTGAGTAGTTTGAAGTAGTAGCTGAGTTGTTGAATCTACTTAAAGCTTACTTTTGTATTGTCTAAAACTATGTCATTGCATCCTCTGTGGACTTACAGTAGTTTTGGTCATGATGTAGATGTGTGCTCCATTCTGATCCAATAAAAGGTTACTGTTAATGGGTGAGTTGGGATGGATTGTTGTGTTCGCATATACGTCCACTCGGCCATCTTGACCAAGATATACCTGGGGAAATACATCAGAAAACTGGTTCAAAAACTGCATAATAAATATTACTGATGAAAATACATAATCTAAAGACAAGCATTTCTAGACAAAAGTGGAATGTTCCTCACAACACCGGTCAAAAATAAAGGGCTGAAAAAATAAAATAAAATAATGCAAAAGGAATATCTTCTTCAGCTTACAACTCAAAAGCAAATCAAATCACATTTGTGCAGGATCGCAGCAGAAGTGGCCATGAATGTGATTACCACATAGTCAAATCTAATATGAAGCACAGGAAGACACCTCTGGCTTAAGCAATTCCCATGCCTTCAAACTCTCATGTTACCTCATGTTAATGGGATTAGCAGAGGTTTTCATGCCTCGTTCCATAAAGCTCTTACTCGGCTATCTCTGTGAACAGAATGGAGAATCAGTTGTCCCATTAATATGATGCACTCAACAGATAACGCTATGAGAAGATGCTCTGTTACTCATGGTGACCTAGACCTTACGTGTTTTGTTTTGTTTTGCATGTCATATTTAGTAAAAATAAAACTCTCAACAAGAAAGCAGGTTGACATATTTTCCAAAATGTTAGACTACTCCTTTAACTTCAACAGGTCACTTCTGTTGATGGGCTACAGCTGCACTAAAATTGAGCTGGTGACTGGCCATCCCAAACACAGTGGTGTGAAGTCTAAAATGGGTCACCGATTGTGGCCTTTAACACAGACACACACACGCCCACATACACATGCACAGATAGCCCTGTATGTGGATGCTGTTGTATTTGTCCCGCTGTGCTATCATAATCCTGTTTGAAAGCTTACTTCAGATGGCTACATGTAGTGCTGCTTTGATCAGCTACCTAAATAATGTACCAGGTGTGATCTGTCTCACTCTCTCACTTTCACACACATTAAACACACACAAACACACATTAAACACACGCAGAGCATACCAGACCTCAAATACCACAAAACACAGTTATGGCTAGAATCTTCTTATCTCACTTTCTACATGTAACTATCAGAACTATGCAGATATTCCTCTTAAACTGGTCACACAGAGCAAATTTAAAAAAAAAAAAGCAGCACTCCAGACCTTGACAAACACAGTGAATCTGGTAGTTACAGGGCAATATATTCCACCAGAATAAAAGTATGAGTTCAAGTCTACCCAAGTTTAAGTCTACTGTTGTCCACAGAACAAAAAGCAAAACGTATTAAGTATGGGATCATGTTGGTATGTTAGCCTGTATATGTTGGAACAGACTTGTCAGAAATAATCTCTGAAATTCATTGCAAATGTTTTATGTGCTGAAAGGTGTGTTTGCTTTGCTGGGAAGTGATTCACAGACACCCATGAAAGGAGCAGCCAGTTAGAACTGTAAGGCGAGGGTGTGTGGATCACATTGTTAACACCTGTGAATAGGATATTAGGAAATAGCATCAATAAAACACTGACTAAAGATCTAAATATTTACAGGATGGACTAATTTCTCAGTATCCCCGTGATACATTGCTTATTCGTCACTGGCATCTCCCTGCAAGTCATGAAATTCATGTTAGGGCAAGCTAAAAAGCCGAAGAAGTTGCCAGTGTGCACGTCAGCACATGGCATGAGCTACCTTGTGTAGAGTCCCTTTGGAGTCTCCCAGGAAGGCGATGCTGTGCCCCTCTCTAACACTGACGGCAACGGCAGTGAGACGTGCAGCTGAGGTGTGCAACACAGCTTTCGCTTCCAGCAGTTCCCGACTTGCCATCGGACTAGGGGTGTGGTCAGAACCGCAAGGATATGCCTTCAGGGTATTCTACAAAATGTAGCCATTACAGAAAGTTTGGTTAGCTGATAACACTGTATGTCTATTTTTTTAATCTAAATTATGCCGAACATCAAAGCTTATGACTATCAAGTTCATATTCATGTCTTTTCAATTAGTCTTTCGTTCTTTCCTACTGTTGCCTCAGAGCCTCGGAATCCTCTTAAATCCTCATAAGAGGATTGCACCATACGTTAAAGCAGGCTCATTCAGAGACAGCCAACTTGCTTTTTGGTTTGGCTAAACAAGCATTTCAAATCCTACTTTCCAGTAAGTCTCCAAGCTCTGGCTCCAGATAATTGGCCCTGAAGGAGGAAGTGGAATGGGACTCTTTTTTAGTCTCCTTAGAGTACTATTGTTTATTTAAAAAAACTAAATGGTTTATCTTTGCTGTAAGGGGAACTGTGATCTAATACGTCTTTCCTGTTCTCTCTTCCTTCAGTCATTTTTCTTTCACCATCTTCATCCTCTAAATGATTTCTCCCTGCTACTCTTTGTGCTAAAATCTTTCTATTGCCATGCCCCCACCTTTCTCTTTCTCTCTGTCCCCTTATGTCAGTGGGTTTCAAAAGAAACCTTCCTTGTCAGAGCTCATTAAGCAGCAGCAACCAACTCAGGGTTAGTTTGGTTTATTGATCCCTAACAATCCCATTAAATGGTTGTGAGGCCTGGCAGGACCTAGGGACTGTGGGGGTGGGGGTCTCTGGAGGGCTGCAGCTGGGCAAAACTACTCATGGTTCATCTGGAAGCTCTTTAAAGAACAACCTCATTACAAGAAGTTCATCCATCCATTATCTATAGCCATATTTCTTCCTGTTGCTCAGCGTAATCTTGCCAGTCAAGCCATCGCGTGTTACTTGGCTGTTGGATGTTCTCTCTGTTTTCTCTTCCTCAGAAGACTAACAGCCAATATACTTAAGGTTCAGGAAGACAGCAGGAAATAATGCATACATAATGATGTATAGCCCTAACATATGCACTACAACGCTAGTGTCTATTCTGTAACAAGCACACAAAGCAGGAAACACTGTAGTGCGTAATTCTGCTAAAGTCAGGAGAGAAACTTTAGTATTTCTCTCAGTCTCACGTGAGCATGTTTTTATCTCCTTCCATCAGAGAAAAGATTTTCTCATGTTATGTTGATCTACTGTATCCTTACCAGGGGCAGGTTGGCACAGCTGGACTTGACCTCATACTCTATGTAGGCCACCTCTCTTCCTTCCACCCTCCCATTCTGGGTGTAGCAGAGGTCACGGGTGGAGTCAATGTGCTTGTCAAGCTCATCCAGAGGGTAAACGCACAGAGCCGAGGCATCCAAAGGATTATTGTTTGTGGAGCTGGAGCGGGTGGAGAAAACTCCCAGCAGATTCTCGCCTTCACGACCTGCTCCTTGTCCCACCTGTTGCAACAAAGGTGTGGGAAAATGATTAGGAATGTTGAGCAAAGCTGGTATTATTCTAGAAGTTATTACATCTACTTTGGAAATTCATGGTTTTCTGATGGCAAATGACATTCAAACCTGGGCAGCCTGGAGGAGGTTGTACGTCCTAGAAGGTGAAGTTGGGGATCTACACAAAAGAGGAACTTCAACATAGGAATAGTAGGAGGTGTCATCCAGGCACACTCGGGCAGCATAGGTTCGGTACTCCCTCGACACTGACTTGATGTCACGGCGGTAAAACAAGAAGTACACATATCCATGCCGTGTGAATGCAGTCACAAAATGATGGTCATACTCCGACAGACGTCCAGCCACAGCCAGTTTAGCTGTCTCTTCATATGAAAAGATAGGTTCTGATGAAAGGTGGCGAGTGGAGATGGGTGGGTGGCTGGTGGTATAGCCCCTACCTACATACATTACTGTCTTTCCCCCACCACGAAACCCCACCACCAGTCCTACAGTCGACACAGTTGGATCATTGGCTGCAACGTACTGCGTGTCCACGGGCCTCTCGGTAGAGAAAATAACTTTTTTGATCGATGCCAAGCTGCGTTTCTGGCAGGTGCCCTGGTGGACGCTGCCACAGGTGATCAACTCCAACGCCTTTGGATCCACCAGCAGCAATTTGTTATGATTACTGGTTCTCCTGGCTTGGGGACAGTTGGATTCAGTGACTGGAGGAAGGCATTCTTTGCTGTCACTTACGGGGCCAGTCATCTCCTCTTGCTCTAGCTGAAGTCCATCTAATCCATCCAATTGGAAGAGGTGGTCCCTGGCCCCCACATACACAGTCCCCACAAAGGGATCTGGGTGGAGAACAAGGTGCTGGAATTCAGTGTCATTACGGGTAAAACGGGGGTAGGAGCGACCATGGACAAAAACTAAGATAATGGGGATGAGGACCAAGAGTAGGGTGGAGTTCAGAGCCTTCCCATGTAGCATTGCAAATATTCTGTGGGAAAACAGACCAAGGTTAGAGAACCCACATTATCAGACACCCATATTTTATAATGCTAAAAATTGGTTCCTTTTAATTGAGTGCAGCACAAGGTAAACAGTTTTAGAAAGCTTTAGTTTAGAGTGAGAAAAATGTAAGATGTGGAAAGAACGTAGGTTAATAGAAAGACGGAATAACGCACTGTTGTCATGGGATTTACTAACAAAAAACAAAATGATAAATATATACTATAATTAAATCCTTTAAATGCAGTTTTTTAAGTTACAAAAAACACTTTAAGGACTAATATCTCACCATCTATGGTCTTTATTAAGCTGAAGTCTTCCTCCACCTTATCACCTGGAATCATATCCCATTCCTTGCCTCTTTTTTTGAACGTTCACACCACGTTTAATTATTAATCTGTATATAGAAGAGAGACAAAAAGAGAGACTGAGACATGATTCAGACATGGAAAAACAAACAAAGATCTGGCTCATTCTCATATTATTTCACTATGTCTCGTATAATGAAAGTTGAACCAGGGCAAGACCAGTTTGTGATGACTCAACTTTTACCTCATCTGGATGACTGCGAATCTTCACTGACAAGATTTAGTATATGTTAACTCAATAGTTTATAATACCTTCAAAAAGTGAATTCATTGGATTAAAAACACCAGCAGCCATAGTATCCCTTACAGCCGGAGCCTTCAGAATAACAACTCTCATTTCCCATTTCCACACCCATCACTCAAGACCGCGGAGGAGAATGGTTTGTGGACACCGAGAGCCTCCACATTAGAGATAAAACACCTTTAATTATTGAACAGGTTCCTCAGACCTTTCCCTGACCTCACAGTCAGTCACAGTGAAATAAATAAATAACTTCTGCACATTGAATAGAACAGAGTATGCTGCAAACTGAATCTTGAAATCCAAAAAATGTATTGCTACTGAAAATGAACACCGTCAAGCTTATTTAAGCATCAACACTGCGTACAATTACAAAAAATGTATGCAGAGAAAACCCATGTCACTAGAATACGATGATATTGTGAAGAAAACGCAATACTGTGCACCATTACTTTGTAGTGTGAATCTACAGTCTGTTAATACATTAGACATGCAGTGCCATCTCACCTAACTGTCTACCCCCCGGGGCAGCAATCAGGACAAAGACAAGGGGGGTTGAAAAGAAGGAGACCGGGAATCTGTGTGTGTGAATGTGTGTGTTTGTGCATGTGTATATAACCAGAGGCCATTCAGGAGCAGGTGCATGCATCTTCGTATGTGTCTGGTAAGTGTCTCAGAACTCCTCTTTACTTATTCATGAGTCGAATAAGAAATGTAGTATGTAATAACCTCCACGCCCACTGCAAGAGGATTTGTGTATGTGTGTGTGAATGTCAGGTGTGGCTATTACAGTCTGTTAAACACGGCTGAAAATTCACACAGTCCTTTAAGACGGGGGAGGAATGGGCTTTATGAAATATAAATATAAAACAAACCAATTCTGCCTCATGTTTTATTTAGTCGAATCTGCTCATGCTCTCAGAAACAAGTTTTTTTTTTGTCTTTTTAGACATGCTAGCAACACGGCTCTTCAGAGATGGAAATGTTGACAATGTCAGTGGGTTGGTTGGTCAATATACAAGAATACATTTCAACTGCTGGATGGAAAGGCTCAGCAACTTGCTAAAATCAAAACAAGTAAAAATAAATACGTAAGCTAATAACTCTTTAAAGTGGATATTTTCCGCCTTGTAACAGAGAGCATGGGAACAATTAAAGAGAAATTCTCACTGCTATTCTGAGAAGGCGTCCTCACCTGCTCTTTGACCGGCAAACATGCAGTGGTCATATTTCTAGCCTCCAGTGACCCCATCACCATGGGAACTTCCTCTGACCAACCAGCAATGGTGGTTTCCAACAAACTACCATAAGATCAGAGTAGATGTCTGTGGTGTGGGACAAAATGGAGATGGAGGGGAGGAACAGAGACATGAGAAATACAGCTGTGGTTGATGTAAAAGGGGAAGTCCAATCTGGGATATTTCTCTTGACGTCTAAGACCTTTTAAGGCTATGCAACAGTCTCCATCAACTAAATGGCCACTCTTAAAGTTAGATTCCTCTTTAATTGTGAACTAGTCTGGACAAAGATTATGGATTTTCAGTTGCATGACTGAGCTTACGTTTTACATTTTTCAACTAATAACACTATTCCTAGAGGTTCATCTTTATTCAAAACATCTGCTGCTTGTCACAGACAACTAAAATAAAAAGTGAAACAGCTACTTTCACCCTTACTGTGGATGAGTTGTGTAGTATTACAAACACCGCTGCTGCCTTTCAGAGAAGCTGAGACATGGTTTCTCTCATGCTGTTAGTCTCCATAGTCTATTGGCTGTGGATGGTATGCAGCACGTTCGCTCATGGGGCACAGTCCAACAAACTATAAATAACTTCTGATAGCTCATTAAACAGTCAGCTGAATTGGGGAGAGGAAACGATAGCCACGGAGGAACTACAGAGTAAATATTGACAAGAAAATGTATAAATAAACATATGAGTGTCTTCTTCTGAATTTAAGTCCTGCAAGGGTGAAAAAAGAACCCTGTCATCTCTGAAGCATAAAAGTGAATACAATTCTCCACGTAAAACCAGAATTACTTCCATATTCTGTTAGCTGCTGGCTGTTGGGGTGCCTACATATCCCGTGGCAGAAAAGCACGTGTGACAACGAGTGTATTTACTGTGCCCTGTAAATTTCTCAGAATGCGGTCTCATCAGTGAACTTCTGCCCGAACCATTCCTATCTGTCTCTTCTACTTTCTCTGTCCATGTTAATTAATCACTAACAGAGTCTACTGTGCAAGTTCATTTCTAAAGCTCCTAATGAGCCGTGACAGCCCACTGAACGAACAAGGCCCCATAAAATATGTGAGGTCAGCAGCACAGAGCCAGTGGGGGACCTTGTGCAGAGAGCCATGGACCACTGTCTTGCACTGTTATGTTCTTATCGGTCAGCTGGCTTCTTGCCCCGGGCCCCACACTCTGCAGCAGTAGCATCTGTGGATTTGGAGTACAGTAGAGCTACTGGAAGGGTGAGGCCCTCAGTGACCACACACAGGACACCAGTGAGAAGCATGTTCCTACAGAACAGAAACATGCATTTAACAGTAAACACTTTATGTGGAAATGTATATAAAAACTATAGAAAAAGTTAACGTATGTCTTGGGGTAACTGAAATTTATTACTGAAAAGCCTGGAAATGTAATTGTTGGTGCCTTTATAGGAAACCTCCAGTGTTTGCTGTGTTACATATGCAAGGTTATATGCTAAAAAGGAGTGAAATGCTAGAACAGGTGATGTACCATAAATATAAAACTACGATGTACACATCTAAGACTGGACTCCTGTTAACCTCCCACAGAAAGCATGAAGAAGAAATCCTGCTTTTCTCCATTTTGACCCTACAGTTCCCTCTGCTTGCTCAAAGGCTTATTGTCAGGGCAGATTACAGTTGGCTGGTGGCATGTTAAATCTTACACAAAACTAATGACAGTTGGCTTTGAATTCAGAAGACCACTAATCACTGAGATTCCCTGAAATAAAGAGACTATGCCCCAAAATTACACACAATCAAATTGCAGAAGTTACTCAACAACACGAAGCACAGCAAAAAGTCTGCACTAAAGTGTGAGTTCCTAACAAGGGAACAGACATGCCAATTATGCCCAGATAAAGTTATGATAAATTAAGTCTGACATGTTTGGACCTCTTTCTACTAGTGAAATCTAGTCTGATGGGACCAAAACCCCAATAAGAAGGCTACTGGGAGTGTGAACACAACACTCACTTTGAATGAAGCCACTCAAATTGCTTGCAAAATTTCAGTTCAGTTTTCTACACTTGTTAAGACCAGACCCAACGAATTGGGACGTGCAATCACACTCTTTATGTCACTTCCAATCCACATTTACATCCACATACAGTGTAATTGCTGGTTGTGTCTCCCTGCGTAGATGGTTAGATCACTGAAAGCGCTAATATTATCAGAGGCAGATGTACACATGTTTGGCCCCTCTCCATTTCCGTCGCCTTCTTAAGGGTCAGTGGCCATCTCTCTCCCCTCAGTTCACATACAGACATAGAGGGTCTCTTTCTCGGACCCTCCGGTGTGCTGAAAGGGTTCTCTGTCTGCTGCTGGAGGGAATAGTGTCCCTTTCACAGCTCTCTGACCAAGTGGCTGCACTGAACGGACACAGGATAAAAGCCACTTCCCTTGGAAAGAGAGTCTACATACACACACACACATCTACATGAGTCCAGACACCCAACGCACTTTTTCATGTGCACACACCCACACGCATTCACTCGGCCTGTTTTATGACAAGGCCCTTTCACCGTGGTTGATAGTAACGCTCTCCCTGGGGAAAAGCAGGTGTTAAGCCTAGCTGCTTGGTACAACATGACATGCATCACCCGAGATCCGCTGTAAGAGTAAGAGTCTTTATCTCCTATAATCTGTTATTAATGACATCTCATGCTCTCTCCAATAATACCATTCATGCTACTACAACAACCCATACAGGCACTTTAGTGGTTGTAGTTTTATTTCACATGAACTAAATCACGGACAAACATTATTAAAATCTCAAAAGTTTCAGCTTGTAATAGCTTGTAATGAAACCTCTGATGATTTGTATTAGAATATAAAAAGGAATGCAGAAAAATGGCTTTGTTTTTCCACAAAGGACAATGAAAGAAACGTTGCCAGAGGGATGGAAGGTTACTCAAACCTGAACTACTGACTATGAAACTCCAACTACAAGGAAAAGACCCACAGTGATTTTACTCCTTACTAAGTAGACATGGTTTTATATAAAACATTCTGCAATTCTTATTAGTAATAAAATCTTTAACTTTAGTCTTCAGTCTAAGAATTTCAATTTAAAGTGAACTGGCCTTGACTTCTGGACTTGACTAGGTGGGAAACAAGAGAGTGTGCTCTCATGACAATATGACAGACTGGAACTGATGGTGCTGTAATTCTTCTGATCTACATTCAACAGGAACAACGATCCGAGTGCAGTGAGAAGGAAAGAGAGAGAGAGAGAGAGAGAGAGAGAGAGAGAGAGAGAGAGAGAGAGAGAGAGAGAGAAACTGAAGAAAGAATAGCAGCTGAGACCCAATTTAACCAAGTGCCCTAGAGTGCAGTAAAATATGACCACTTAATAAGCAGGTCTGTTATAAATCTAAGACTGCATCTTTCAATGCAGTTTGATGGAAATACATGGTCCTCACAACCTAACCAACCTCAAATAACACATTTTGAACCAAAACTAAAATAGGCTATGTGGCTAAATTCAGATAATAACAGAAATTCATGTGTTTTGGTGAACGGGTGCTGGTTGTGCACTTTCATTATCTCATGTGTGTGTGTGTGTGTGTGTGTGTGTGTGTAAGACAGAGCGTGTTAAGTGGCCGGTGGTCAGATTCGATGCTCAGCCTCTGCTGACAGTGTTTGACCACAACAGCGCGAACAGCTGCCAAAAAAATCTTGCCACAATTACAGACCTCAGTTCTTCTGGCCTCCCGTGGGAGAGTCAGCAAGTCGGCCACACTGAGAATGACAGCGCAAAAAAAAAAAGGGGATGGACAGATGACACAGTAAAAACATTAGGAAATGATAAGAAAATATCTGAAATGTTAGAGTCACACACCACTTTTGTTTAGGCTGATGTGGATACTGTATGCAGTATAAAGAAGTACATAGTAACATCTGGACATACTACGTTTCCCACAAATACACCTGTTAATTTACTATAGGTTTAGTCTGGACACCCACACACACCCAAACACACACTAACAAAAAATATGAAATATTCAATAGGAATAAGCAGGAGATTATATTCTATAAATAAAGAAATGGAAAGAGAAAAACTAATATTCTGTCTCAGCAAATAAACTTAAAAAGCCTGAAATTTAAGTTTGTGAGAGAGGAGCACTGTGTTGAAATATTTTCTTAAACTACTTTATTGATCCCCATGGGGAAATTAATGTTTCTTAAAAATTTATGGCATTACTACAGGGCTTCGGTCAATCTGCCCCACTTACTGATCCACAGCCACCGGTGGTATTTATTCCACAGCTCTGGGACAATAAATCTGCATCTGAATTTGAGTATCAACAGTGAGTTGTTCATGGAAGATGTAAATCACGTACATGTTAGGTGCTGTATGTAACTTATATAAACAAAGGTTACCAGTTGTTTTTGTTATCGCTCTGAAAACCAGATGAAAATCTATTTTCCACGTTAATTTCTCTTGGAAACTCTCTAACTCCTTAAACTACTCAGTCTTGCTGCTGTGACCTGAGAAACAAAACAGATATTTCCTACTAAAAGAGTTACGGTAGGTTGCAAACGGTTTTCCTTGATTTTTTTAAGGAAACAAGACATAACATTTTATTTATTGGGCTTCAGAATTGCCAGAGGGTGAGTTTTGTTACTTCTAGACAGAGCAGCAGAAGTGGTTTCCTCCTTCATGCTTCACACATCATTATATAATTACCATTGTTAAACTACCCTTTTAATGTCAACCAATCCGAAAACGACCAAAGCAACATGCAGCAGTTTCTCCTAAAGCATAAACCACTCAGCTGAGCTGTTGCTTACTTTTTATGTAACGGAGGCAAATGTCCTCATTTGGGGTAATATTTCAACCAGTCCGTGAAGTTTAAAGTCAAATACACAAAATCTATCCTGTTAATTTAACAGTAAACAGGAAAAGAAAAAACTCAAGCCATTTGCCTTCTGTCTACACAAAGACAAAGCGGGCGTAAATAGCGTCTCTGTGGCTAGTTTGGGGTTTGAATTCCGACTGAGTCCACATGCTCAAACGAAGCATCACGTCATCGAGGACGCGCTGGTATGGTCATTGTGTGACAGAATGCTAAAGAGATGGCAGTGGGACATGCATGCGTATTCATTTGTTTGTGGATGGTCCGCATACATTACCACCTACGGCCGCATCCCAACACAGACACACACACACACACACACACACAGACACACACACACACACACACCCGACCGCCTCTTCTTTCACAGCACTCAATAGCCTGAGAAAGCCCTTTGTCGTCCTTCGTTGTCGTGACGACGTGCCTGGGTCGAGTGAATAGAAAGTGGAGGTCTAGCTCTCGCAGTCTGTGGGCATTTTAATCAGCTTGTCACACTGTCTGAGTCTTACAACACGCTCTCCTCTGTCCCACTCCAACGCCAGAGATGCCTCTCGCATTTATTTATATATATATATATATATATTACATTTCTTTTTTTTTGATGAGCACATACAAAAATCATTTCAGTGTCATTTTAAGATTCAGAGAACTCTGGGAAATGTCAAGTCAGATTTTCTGCTTTATTATTAAATTACAGAGTTGACAAAGAAAAAAGTGACATACCCAGCCACAAGACCAATGGCAGTGAACCAGAGTATTATTGCTAATAAGCCAGGACGGAGGGCAGAAAATCTGGTCTGCTTTCTCCACAGTCTCCAGTTTAATAAAATGTATGGTTATGAAACATGCAGTGTGTCTTCTCCAAAGCACAGAGTAAGCCTAAAGAACCCCCTTATCTATGCCTAGAGGACCTTGCTGCTGGATGTTTGAGTTTAGAAGAGTGATCTGAAGACATGGTTTCTTTTATTCATGAATGAGTTTGCAGCTCGTGACCCCCGGCGAACCTTTGACTCATAACATGCTAAGTGGAGTCAGTCCTGTGTCCCCCCTCTGTCTCACTCTTCTCAAATTCTCTCGCCTGTCTCTCTCCCTCTCTCTCTCCCCGCTTTGCCTGGTATCTCAGGCGCCTATCTGGATGCCTCACATTTTCTAAATGTTTAGTGAGGGATTCTTAGAGGCAGTTGTCCCTGTACAATGACTGGTGATAAACAGTGCAGCTTAACCAGGGATAAAACTCCTGATGTTAGTGCTCTGTACCTCTGTAAGTTCAACTCAACTCAACATTTTCTTTCTGAGACAGGCAATAACATATAAACTATATAGCTTCCAATGAGCTACTTAGCTCACTGATTCCCTGTTACATTACGGTAATGTATCAACCCCTGCTGAATCACTGGGAGCTCCTGCACACTCCTGCATTACAGAGAGGAGGTGTGAGGTCTATGTCAGCATTAGCTATATCTATGTCATGGTTTCAAATCTGATGACGGCAAATGACCAGACTATGAAAACCCAGCAACACACAATTATAATATACTCCAGTGAACACTGAGGGAATGTTCTCTATAGTAGTAGTATTTTCTATCTATTTTGAAGCAGGGCCAATTGATGCTTGCAGTCAGCAGAGGTGGGAGCAGTGGCCTAAACTTGCCCTTTTTGCAGGCTGATGAAAGAGCTGTTATACATACTGAATGCCCTCTGTCTTGCAAAATAAAAAAGATATTAGTGTAGGAGTCTGTTCTGTGTTCAATGTTTGTGTGTGCAAGTGTGAGACCTGAGTAAAATGACAATTTATATTAGTAGTAAAACATAATGTTGGTAGTAATGTATCTCAAGTTCTATAATCAGCATGTGTTTCTGTTGTTTTTGCGTGTGTACCACGCAAAAACAACAAACCTTTGCCTTAATACCTCACTGTTATCACTGGTCACTACAGTGCCTACGATGCCTACTTTCATCCCAGACGTGTTTCATCTGCAGCCAGTGCACCCATGCAGACATAATCCCACTGAATCCCTAAAAAGGCACAGGTGACAGGCGTTCCTAATTCACATTTGATTCTGAATGACACTCTACAGTCCTACAGGATTTGTTCTCATTGGGTGGCTGCTGGTGGGTACTTCCTAGTCCCAATGTGGTCCTAGAAACGGCTGGTTGAACAGATTTATAATAAGCCAGTTGGCCAGTTGGAAACAGTTAAGTATAATTGATTGAGTTGTGTTGAGTGAGGAAAATCATAAGCTATATTTACTGACTAGTGGAGTGGAACACCTCGCTCAAATCCTCAGTGAGCTCTGAATATTTTAGAAAAATATTAATTGTTTAATAAATATTCAAATGGATTTAAAAACATTGGCAACTACTTGTGGTGAGTGAAACGTCAAAGAGTCATCTGACTCAGTATGATTCACCCTGTGGTGAATATGACTGTCCAACATTTCATGGCATGGCAGTTGTTGAGATGTTTTAGTCAGGAGGTGGAGCCCTCCATAACTCCAATGAGTTAGCCCATTTAGCCCATGCTACAAATTGGGAGAATTGGAGTTGCAGCGATTACACAGTTAATCCTTTAGTCAACCAAAATAAAACTCATCAACAACTATTTTGATAATGAGCTAATCATTGGCATGATTTCCAGCACTGGTTTTCTTATTTGCTTATTGTCTTGGTGAATACACTTGGTCTCTGTTGGTTGTACCACTTTGTATTGTAATTGTAATTGACACTTTTCTCTGCTTATGGATGTTTACAGACCAAAATGTCATAGACGAAGCAATCAATAAGCAACTAAATAATGTCAGACAGACACTGGATCATTATCACAAAAACAACTATAATTATTTTTCTTTCTTCCCTGTTATCCAGTATGGAGCCAGTGGCAGGGATTTACATGTGGAAAATCGCACCCTGACCACTGAAACGGCGCATGATCTGCACATGCAAAGTGAAGACTGCCTAAATGCCCCAATCATAATATTTTGACCAATTTCCTCTTTCTTTTTACATTCAAAATTACTTCAGCTCATTTACCTCCCAAACTGCTGCTTCTGGAGTGGAGGCAGGTGGGAGTGATATTTTGGCCTTCTGTCAACAAGCAGTATGATGGACAGCTTCATTAGAAAGAAAATGGAAGGCCCCCCGGAGACACGCCTTTGCCCCCCTATCCAGCTTCCTGAGAGTAGGACAGAGGACAATCTGAGCTGGTCTTTAAAGTGGGAGGTCTTCAGTTGTCAAATGCTTAATAGACTGTGCTCTCTCCATCTTGCTCAGGAGCACGGAGACATATACGCATGTGAAGCGCACACACACACACACAGTGAACACAGAGTATCCATACTTGCAGACATTATCCCACTATCTGAATCTCTGGCAGGAAATCAAAGATGATTGATGAGTGGAGTCTGGCTGTGTTGAAGGTCCGAGGTGTGTGATTGTGATCCAGGGACAAAGAATTCATTGCCAAAGGTTAAGCATTAAATAAGGCCCTCAGGAGGGCATGGAGAGGAATCAAGATGCCATTAATCACATAAATATGCACTTTTCAAACACTAACTAACAGTGTCATTGGGGTTTTGTTTATCAGCTGTGGTAATATTGGTAAAAACCACCTGGAAGTTGAAGCACTCCATTGGTGAAAGGTGAATGGAAATGCTTTCTGTAGCACACATCAAAGCATAATTAAATATGACAGGAGGGCCTCAGACAATGTACTAAATTATAAGACAGCCATGCTGCTACTGCCAACTCTGTCTCTAAGAGGGCACATGCATGGCTACAAATCAGAAAAACTACACAAATGCCAGCCAAACTACTCCAGGAAGCATGTAGAGGTCTTTGTTAGAGAAGGGGCACAGGCATGGACCCAACACTAATATGGCTAATGGCTTAGGGAGCCCCACTGCTTCTTTAATTGAAGCTGGCTCTCTGACGTCCAGTGGGGACAGAGAGGAGAGAGCGAGATAAGAAACAGAAAAGGCGAGAGCGGGTAAGGAGTAAGGTTTAACTGGGTTCTTGAAAAGCAGTGAGAGGGGGCTTCAGGAAGTGTGTGTGTGTGTGTGTGTGTGTGTGAGGCAGGACGGATGCACAAGTGTGTCTACAAAAGAACTGGGTAGCCAATCAAGATTTCCCTTGAGGTCTCAAGGACACCTGGGATCATCAATGATTGATCAAACTGGAGGTTTTAACCAAGGGAGTGATGGGTAAAAACCGGGACTGAAAGGGAAAGAAATACAAAGGAGTGTGTGTGTGAAGACAGAAATAGAGGGCGGGGGGGGGGCTTTAACACAAGAAAAGAGAAGAATGAAAAGAGAAAACATTAAAATTGACCAGAAAGAAACAAAAACCAGCCAACAGCAAAAAGCTAGATTCAGCTCACTGTATCTAAAGTTAAGAAAGGCCGCTGTGGAAGCAAACATCTCCATCAAAGCCAAACTGCTGCAGCTCTACAGAGACGCTGGTGACTGCACACATGGTTTTGACTGTGCTCAGATCAGCGAAAGATCCACAATGTCGATCCACATGCACTGGAACATAATGCTTATGTAGACACACTCACATGCACCAGTGCCCCTTCGGTGACATACTGTATGTGCTGCCATCTACAAAACTATGACACACAATTCAAATCGTGGTAAACCTGCTGTAAAGCTGACTACTCATCTGTCTTACACGAACGTTGATATTCAATGATGTGTATTTGAATCTCAACACACAAGTATCTGTAAATATATGTTAGAATGCAGCAAACACAGTAAAACTGCCCTGCAAAATGGACCAGGAAGGAGCAACTGTAATAAAAGGAAGTAAGAATGAAAGGAAATAATGTTACCTTTCAATTTAAGACTGAAAAACATCTGATACATCTTCATTTGGCTCTGATCCTCATGTTGAGTGCATACTTTTCTTTCTTTTGGATGAATGTAGATTTTGGGCTGGTATGGATTTAGCACTTTCATTAGCTCTATATGTGTTTTAATTGTCGTGTGACCTGTTTTCCTTATTGTTTCAAAGTCTGAGACATGGCTGAGCAGTGAGACGTGTTTTTGTTGGTAGCTGGATTTCGAGTATGGCAGATTGGCTCCGGGGGTGCTGGGCATTGTTGCTGAATCTTTGAATAAAGACCTGAATCCACTCCCTGTGTCAGGACTGCTGCTTGGAAATGCATTATTAATGAGAACAGTCTGAATGATGCTTGGGATTAATTACAGTAGCTCTGAAAGTGGGCTTTTTTTGCTCAACATAATCAAGCAATCAGCAATGTTTTTCTTCTTAATCAAGATCAGAATTAAACTTTGCAAGTGGTTTGGAACAGACATAACTGTCTGTTTGGATTATTTATACTCAACACAGGGCGACAGTTGCAATGTGTTTTCACCTGCTTTTTCACAGAAAAGAGGACGGCTAAAAGCTTCGTACTTATTGTTCATGTGCATCTTCTATTGTCATCTGGAATTGACAGTGACAAGTACAGCTGGCTGATGCATCACAGCCAACGTTTGTTCAAGTCCTCTTGAAGAAAAAGGTCCTCTTCTATGGCTTATTGAATTGTTGTGAGTATTTCTGAGTAAGCCGTTTAAGGTGATAATGTGTTCAAACCAACTGCACGATGCCATAAATCATGGGCTTATGTGACTTGGACTTTGTACTGCTTCATTGCTATTTGAGGCATGTCATTCTACATTTCCTATTTGGTTCACAGTTGAAATGTAGACAGAAAAAGCAATCAATGAACAGGTCTCAACCACAAACCACCTATCAATTACATGTACAGTATCACCTACATCAAACTAGCAAAGATTATTTTAATTTTATAATAACAGTTTAAGGTAACTTGTGAAAAAGAATTTATTTGCTGGTTGTGAAGAAAATCAATAATAAATTGGTTCTATTAATATATATTCTAAACAATATGTACAGATACAATAACTATTATGTTTCAATCCAACATCTTATGTGTTGCTGAAAAATACATAAGACATATAATACAGATAAAAGGTCAGACATCTGATGTATGTCTTTTCATGGAATTTGTTGAATAAGGAATATGAAATGTTGTTACTATTTTTTGACTCGACCCACATTAATCTAGCCGTCATACAGCTGACATGTCTGCCGTACAATTTTTCTTGCTAATCCTGCAGAAATGAACGTCTCAACAATAACTGATGACTGCGCAATCACCATGTGAATGTGGCGGATCCTCCACCCTCCTCATTCATCATCCCAGCACACATAAATGCTCATTCTCACTCATCGTGGATTGTTGTTGGTTTCAATTAGTGGACCTAACATCTGACACCAGGCCACAAGAGTCTCTATTGATTGGCTGAAGCCATAGAAATGCTTGTGTCAAGGGCAACTGGGGTCAAACTGTGCACCCTGGAAAAAGAAAAGATGCAAAGAATGACAGGAGGGAGGAACAGAGGGAGGAGAGGGAGACAGACGGACATGACCTATCTAGACATGCCTCTGTAAGTAGAGGGAAAGAGGAAAAATCCATTTAGATAGGAGGCCATAGTGTTTGTGTGGACGGCGTACGGGATAACCAGCTTTGGGAAAACCAGTTAGACATTTCTGTAAATTGACAATTAATCCTGTTACTAGATTATGGTTAGGATTTAAAGTACGTTAGTCAAGGGTTAAAGTTAACGTTTGTTTAGGACTGGGAACAACTGTAGACAGTGCAAAAGTGTGTGTGTGTCTGTGTGTGAGTGTGTGAGCCTGGTAGACGGTGATTCAGCAGCTGGACAAACAGACTTGATCCAACTACTTTTCAGCTAATGGGGACCACTGACTGCCTGGATCACACACACACACAGACACCCAACAACAACAACTTCTGGTCTGTTTCTCATCTTGCCATCACCCACTTTCATGTGAAAGCACAATATTACAATAATAAGCATGGTGTATAGCTTCTGGGCTGGACTTGGTGGGAGGTATCATTTGTGTAAACCCAGAACAACAGAATAGAGGAGGACCCCACCTGGAGATGGACGCACAGTGAGACGCACACCATCTGTCTATTACCAAGGGCACTGTGTAGTCAAGTTAACTAAATTAAATGTCTCTATGGCAATGAACTTAGGCTAAACAGCCGGCCTGGCTCTGTGCAAAGGAAAGAAAACAACCTACCAAATCAACATGTTGTATATCAAATCTGTAAAAAAAAAAGAGTTAAGCACATATCTGAATAAATCTACAGGTCACCTACAGTATCTGACTGTACCATATCAACTAAAGAAAACAAATAGCTAATATTAAAATATAAGATAATATTCTGTGCTTATATCACCTTCACCATTGTTTACAAAATGACAGACATTTGATAAAGAACATGTATTGTACGATTTTATTTCAATTTCAAGTTTGCTCGGCTATACAGAACCTAATGGTGTCTTTCAGCTTTTTCTTTCTCGATTTATGTCCTGTTCACTGCTGGTTCAGAGCTAAAGGAAAAGCGAATACTGGACTGACTGGCAAAAGCAACGCTGTAAATGTTTGTCTGTTCTAATCAATTTTTTACATGTTCATCATACCTACTTTATGAGGGCAAAAAATTAATAAATAAGTTACTGCAGTTTTGGTGTTTACTACTGCGCAGATTACTGCGTTGCAATTTGTGCAAAGCAAAATAAATACAGGATGTTGTCTCCTGACTAGATTTTACTGACGGATCTCCAATAATAGAATCTACATCTTGATTAATCCATTGGTTGACTGACAGGAAAATAATGTTTCAGTCATTTTTAAGCTCAATTTCCAAACATTCTCTGGTTCCTGCTTGTCAAATGAGATGATTTGCTGTTTTTCTCTGTTTTATATCCATCTAAATTAAAAACTTGGGTTTTGGATGTTGGACAATGGACAAAACAAGCAAATAAGGTGACCAAACACTATGAAACTGTGACACAGACTAAACATTTACTTAGTTCCATGAAAAAAATAATCAACACATTAATTAGTAAGGAAAATAACTGTTAATTGCAATTAACAACTGATTAACTGGTCTGCTGCACCAGCAACCATCCAA
The DNA here is from genome assembly GCA_034779795.1 of Ctenopoma multispine. Lineage (NCBI taxonomy): Eukaryota > Metazoa > Chordata > Actinopteri > Anabantiformes > Anabantidae > Ctenopoma > Ctenopoma multispine. The sequence continues at coordinate 3,901,358 of JAUYWH010000025.1, read as the reverse complement.
TCTTTTCCACATGTCAGCAGAGATAACGTAAAGCCAGTGTCCCCTAAAAAAAAAGGAGGTAAATTACTTGTACTGGTTTCGATTCATATAAATAATTCTTTACCAAAAAAATGTCTCCCCTTACACTTCCCAAGAAAATATACGATTTAACCCAGACATAAATATACACAAATCCAACAGGAGAACAATGTCCATGGGGTCTCTGGGCTCCTAATGTTAATAATCTTTGTTTTATGTGAGTCATCAGACACTTTATTGTGGCTCAATGCCAACTCGATTACTGAAATGAGGCAGACTTTCAAACTGCTATAGTCAAACCAGTCAAACAAACTATCAAAATGATTTCCTATTCGTTCTCCTGCAGCTGCTGCATTTGGAGCAGACACACACAAAATCGTCCTTTTCTCTGCTAAATTCTACCCACAGGCCAAGATCCTTTACAATATTATACCAATCAGCAAAGAACAGTATCCCTCTCCTCTCCTTTTCTCTCATTTCCTCTCATCTAATAAAACAGAGTGAGCAGCAGCTCGCAACCACTTTGTATAGTTTGGCAGATCTGTTAGTTCCTGTGAGCCAGAGAACAGGGTCATTTTTAAAGCCACTTTTCAGGTTCAATACCAACCTTCCAGATAAATCCAACATAGAATGATATCAGCGGTTTCTGTTGAGCTACTGTTTAACAAAAGTGGACTGTAAAATGTGCCAACATTTACAACATACAACATGTAAAATCTACTCCTCTATTCCATTTCAGATGGTTAAGCCAGTTTAACAAAGGGGCAGTTTTCTTTATTTGCTTTCCAGAAAGACTGCGGTATCATAAAATGATCCGTTATGTGATACATTTTCTCCCTCTTCCATAAACATTTTAACTGAGTGAATCCTGAGAACAAAATGCCACAGGAGAGAAAACAGCACAGCACAAAGCAAAAAAAAAAACTAAACTAAACTTGTAGAGCTGTTGACTGAGCAGAGTTAGCCCAGGTGCCTTTTTTGTTTACATGTAGATCATCAGGTACAGAACTTGGCCAACCAACTGTCCCTGTGAGCAGTGCTGTGCAAGTTCATGTTCACATGAGGAAGCTCAATCTTCAGTTCATGCTGATTTAAATGAACTGGTTCCTGGTTCCACTTTATTTCATCATTGCTTGTTATTATTATTAACTGTTGTTTCTTCTCTCTCCACTAGCTGTGCTTCGTCCTC
>JAUYWH010000025.1:3850558-3895279 GCA_034779795.1 Ctenopoma multispine | reverse complement strand
TCGACTTTTGACTAGTCAAAATGACGTAGCAGATATCTTAAATTACACTTGGGACTAGTCACATTGTAATTTTGACTGGCCAAAATGCATTTCTAGATATCTAAAATGTAATTACGGATATTCGAATAAAGACTGTTAAATGTTAAAAGGGCTTGCCATATTAGCACTCCTCTCTCTTTATTGTTTCCACTCGTTTCCAGTTCTCACACTGTTGAAAGGCAAACTGCTTAAACGTACAGTGTGCCCGACACTTGACACCTATAAATCATAGCACCCCATCCTTGTTCCTTACATGCCTGGCAGTCTTACTTTTTATCATTCATAGAAAGGGCTGAAAATTGTCGTTTCAGCTGTGGAGCGTCGTTTTTCAATGACCAGCTGCAGCTGAAGTGGCCTTCGACCCATTCCTCTGTGGATCTAAGAGGTTTGAGGTCCGGATGGTAACCTAACCACTTCCTGTATGCCACCTAATGAGAATAATCATCACACTGTTTCATTTCAAAAGCTCTGAATGGAGAAATGGCAACAGTCCTGTCAGTATTTGGAATCGGAAAATGTGTGGTTATATTTCCCATTGGTTTCCAGCAAGTTGGTAAAATAATACTAATTACATTTACTTTCAATTATTAATTGACATTAGATTAATGATAATTAATATAATTGATTAAATTGCAACAGAAATGTCTGCAGTCTTGTGTAGTAGTCCATAGTATCAAAACCATGACAATAAAATACCTTAGCTACTGTTACACAAGCGCACAGTGATGATACAACAGTTGGTAGTTCTGTGTGTGTAAAATAGTTTTATGAAGAAAGTAAGTTTTTTTTTTTACTCATTCAGCTAGCAACACAATTAATGGTTGGTAGATTGAGCTGCATTTTGATTGTTATTTAAGATTCAAAAAGTTCATAAGGCAAAGCTGAAAAATTGACTCAGTGAACAATATAACTTTTTCACACTCCACACTTAGTGATAATGCCATAACCACGCACGCTTGTACTCATCCCCCCACAGTCAAGTGTGGGTAATGTGATATCACGTCTGAGAAGCCGACCCTTAGCCAGCAGATGGCCGGCTATTCAAAAGTGTGTGGATGCTGGAACCCCAAGCAACAGAGAAAAGAGGAAATTGGCGTTCAAGGCTGGGCCATGCAACCACAAGAATCATTACAAAGGCTGAATGTAATATGTGTTCTAAAAAGATCTGACCTTGTTAAAATATGCACAGCACTGGCTGATTCTCAAACTGGTGTATGGGAGAAAAACGATATTCGGAGAGCAGTTTCTTGTGGTGCATGATAAAATCTAACAGCTAGAAGACTGGAACCAGCTGCTGGACTAGTCCATCTTCCTTTTTTAGTCATTTCGACAAAATCGTGAACACAGCCCACAGTGAAGAGCTTTCTGACTTCAGATCCAGCAGGTTCATACGTTGTTGCCTCAGCAGGTGCAACACACACACACAACACACAGAACGAGTGGGACCTTTGGAAGGCCAAGCCTCACCTAGTCTCTGCAGAGCAATCTCTGAACACTCCTGTGTGACAGAAGCATTTTAACAGTTCTCACAAAAGTCCAGAGAGTCTAGACTGATTTTGACACAAAGAAATATGCCCAACTTCATTTTGTAATATTTGCTTCTTTCTCATATTTGAACATCATCATTCTACTGAACCTTTGTCATGTCCTGTGTGCATAAGCAGATCATCTGTGTGTGTGTGTGTGTGTGTGCCCAGCAGAACGGTAGCAGGTGAACAAGGTATTTGACATTTGGCTCACACACACATTCCTGCATCAGCTGACAAAAGAGAGCGTGCATGGTGTGTGTGTGTGTGTGTGTGTGTGTGTGTGTGTGTGTGTGTGTGTGTGTGTGTGTGTGTGTGGCCTGAAGCCCAGTGCCCACTAGACTGTAGATCCCTTGTAGTGAGTGTGTGCTGGGCAAACGGGTGTGTACATTATTACAGGCTGGAGTTCACCGATAAATTGTGCGCTGGAGTAAAATATATATAAATATAAAGCGAAGCATTAAAAAGATGTTCTGAGATTTTCTCCACCCTCCTAAAAGCAGAACTTAACCTGTGTCCACTTCAGACTCTGACTGTGAATGTAACAGCGTGCTACCATGCTACTTTAGAGCTGATGTGGTCAAAATGTATGCTTGTAAAAAAAGTACCTTTGCCCATAAATGTCTACTTTAAACGTTTTTTTTTCTTTCATTTTAATAAATGGTGGTCTTGAACTTACCTGGTACGTTTGCAAAGTGGGTGAATCAGGCGTCCATGGCGGAGTGAAACAGCCTCACATCCACGCTGAACAGAGCAAAATACCTGCTGAGCTCCAGCTCCACTTCACGACACCGTTAGTTTTTCCTCTCACGGCGCAATATGGGGGAAAAAAAAAACTGCTCTAAAAGTAGAAATGAACTCCGAGCATCTGTAGCCGAGAGCGCACAGAACAAACAGGTCTCCACACACATCTGAGAGCTCGACAACAGACAGCGCAGCGGAGCTGACAGCTGGCGACATGCACGGAGACGCACACGGCGAGGCAGGGAACGCCTTCAAAATAAAGTCACGAAGCAGCCTGGAAAACGACGTTGCTCAGACAGTTCTAATAAAAGTCCTTTTGGTTTCAAATCCTTTCATTACACAGTTATTGAGAACATCGGGAGCACGGCTGAAATTGTTTCTGGTGTTGTTATAGCCTTTCAGCACCTCTGTCACTTCTGGGACTCAAATGAGCGCTTTAAGGTTTTATTTTGAAAATTCGTCTCAGCGCTGTTGTGGTGCTTTCTGCAGACTTGACACTGGGCTGTAACTTCATGCAGCGTGATGAACAGCCCGATGTGGACTTACTGTAGAAACATGGACGTGATAAAGATCATTGTGAAACATAAAAGACTAATCTAAAAAAAAACTGTCGTGTGCTGAAAGGAGTTTTTAAAATCATAAAAAAACAAAGTGAACATGAATTAGTGCTGTCACACTGAGCCGTGTTTGAATACTGTTTCAGCAAATAGTTTCCAAATTGCGGGTCCACGTTGTGAATGTGTCCACCCATATTGTCTGTTTTGATGATGAAGACTTTTATTTTTTATTACCAAAGCAATGAAAGTCATTTATTATTATATAGAAAATGTTACTGGACCATAGCTACCATCCGTGTGATTAATAGTAATTAACTTCTGTGGTGACAAACAGAATGAAAACATTTTTTATTTGAACTCCAGCTTTGTAATCCTTCAGGATACAAAGGAACAATGACTGAGCGGGCAGGACTCCCCTCCTTGTCTGGACCTGTCACTCTGTGAGCTGTGACTGCCCCCTGCTGGTCTGTCCTCTATGATGTGTCCCAAATGTTCTGTTAGAAGTATCCTTACAGCTATTTCTCTGTTTTAATAATGTATGTATTTTATGACACTTCCGTAGAAATAATATTACAGTAACCTGTGTTTTAGCACCATGGTTGTAGTTTAGTGGCATTGGTGTAGTGCATTGTGTATCCAACCCCTTAACATTAAAAACACCTCTTAATCTATTAGAGATCTATCTTAAGAAATTACAGCACAAAAGCACTTTAAATATGAGCTTTTTAGTAAAAATGAATTGACTGCAAACTGTGGCATTAAACAGACAAAACCAAAGACTGGTTGCAGATCAGCATATTTTCTCTAACACTGAGACGAGACAGGGAGTGTCAGGCAAATTCTTGAGTTCTCCCAGCATTAAGTACGTCCCAGTGTTTGACCACCTTTTTGACGCAAAGTCATTTTTTTGTTATCAGTTCATAGGAGGAGATAAAGCAGAGTAAACAAAAATGCCGGCCCCAACACTGTTTGGCTAAGGTCTGTCCGAACATCAAATCATTATCTCAACACATCCGTCGGTTCTTTTTACGCTGAAGTCACTTTTATAACATTGTTAGCGGTTCTGATGTTAATGTTTCATTTGGGCTCATGCAGACCCTCAGTCCTCTTTAACAACTCAAAAACATACTGTTAATCAGTTATGAATGGGATTTTGAACTCATGTCATATTTCAGAAGTTTCTTTTATTGCTGTTTGAGGTTTCAGAGACTTGGGCTGTAAAACCTTGTGTTAAACACAAAGGGATTTTCATGTATGTAATGTAACCTTCCAGGACAGGAGGGAGAGTCACAGTGCTGTTTGTTCACCAATGTGTTTGCAGGACAAAGGACTTTCATTGCAGTCACATGCAGATAATAGTAATGATAATGACTTCATTGACATATTTAACATGTAGTCTGCATCACTGATGCAAAGCATAAAGCAGTGCAGCAGTATCATTATTCATATTATCATCATCTGTTGTCTGTTTAACTCACGGGTCAAATGTGTGCCAGCACGCTTACAGCAGGTGATACTGACAACATGAAGTCGTTTGAACGACAGCACAGCCCCCCCATGTGACGAGGGGGCAGGCTGTGGAGAGACGGGGGCGTTTCCTTACCTTTACAGCCAACTCTCTCTCTCTCTCTCTCTCTCACACACACCTGTCAGGTTGAAACTCAATGGCTATAAAACGTTTCGTGAGTAAAACCCTGACTGGAAATTGACACCTAACAGCATCATGGAGTCTCCACTGAAGGATTCCCCCGTGAGACCGGGTTTTCAGAGGCTGGAGATCCAGAAAACGACGTGGGACGTCCCGAAGAGGTACACGGCGCTGCAGTCGATCGGCTCCGGAGCTTACGGGACGGTGTGGTGAGTTTACGCAGAGGTGTTGGGCCCTTTCTCCCCTTAAATAACCCCCACAACACATTTCGATCCTTCCATGCGTGGTGTCAGTAATCAACTTTAGAGCTAACGTAATAAAACGGGAACAACAGTGTTGGTTCCAGTTCTAAGTAAATGTTAAGAGTAAAATTATTCTTTAAACTTAGGTTAAGTTTAAATATCAAGGCGTTAAAAATATAATTAGCCACGTCCAACATGAACATGTGATTGTAGAAGCAGTAGGAACACTGGTCAATATGATCACATGTGAGATAATGATTTTTTCTTGTCTTGCTAAATGGTCAAAGGTGCTTCTCTTTGTTGTCCACTATCACAAACGATTGTCTGTAGACTACATGGGCTTTAAGTCTGCATTCCTCTGCAATAGTTTTCTCCTAGAGGCCTAGATTACTTCAACAACTGCTTACAGGAGCACTATTGTCCGCCTGAAGGCAAGTCAGCAAGTCAGTGCAGGTCCAAGAATCTCCTCCACCGTCACCGAGCAACCAATCCTGGCTTAATGATAGCCACTGACAGACACAAGCTTACCACTGATATGATTTGTTAAAGGAGACGGAAACAGCACAGAAATCCAGGAGTAAAACAAACTCAACACTCACGTAAAAGTGCCTAAAAAAATACTTTGATTGTACTTGAGTGTTGAAAACATCCCCTTGGCTCTGGGAAATCGTGATGGGGTCGTGATTTTTATCCTTATCAGTCATTTCATGAGTGAATTGATTACCTCTTCTTAGCACTGTGTCTTATCCCCTTATAGCTCTGCCACTGACCAGAATACTAAGGAGAAAGTGGCCATCAAGAAGCTGTATCGGCCTTTCCAGTCCCTCATCCATGCCAAGCGGGCCTACAGAGAACTCAGGCTGCTCCGTTACATACAGCATGAAAATGTAAGAAGAAGACAAGAAGGTGGCATCAGTGGAATTAGCTTTTTTTTTTTTTGGTTAGCGAAATGACCTCCAGCAGAAACTTTCAGTAGCAGCTACATCACTTACACAGCTGTCATTTCCTGTATATATATATATATAAACAATGTGTTTTAACATCAGCGTTTCTGCGTCTGCAAAATAAGTTGTTTATCTAATTTTCTAAACAGAAAATCAAAGGACAATGATATCTGTACTGGACTCATACTTTCATTTGCAAGTGACCTCTGGAAAATGCACCTCAGAAACATCCCAGCCCTTACAAATGAAGACTGAGATAGTCACCGAAACATCAGTGCTGCAAGCGTGACAGTTATTCCACATGTTAGACCTGTACGTTCTATAGGTTTGTGTACTACCAGACAGACATTTAGTGTTAACAGCAGTAATACCTCTTTTGCTGTGTTCTTCCTTAAAGGTGATCTGCCTCCTTGACGTCTTCACACCTGACTCCACGCTGGAGAAATTCCAGACCTTGTGAGTTGGGGAGCCAGGGATCACATTCTTCTGTTACTTGTCACAGCTTGTTGAGATCCCGAGTGCATGTGTGCATGTATGAAATGTTCAAGCAAGGATGTGTGAGAGCAAGCTTGTTCACGTTTATTTTGGTTTGGTTTGTGCAGTTTCTTCACCATAGCAATAAGAACGATATTTTCCCTATTTGTTTAGTTGTGTTTGTCTGTACCTTTCATCTTACTGTTCTCTCACGACCTCTAGTTATATGGTAATGCCCTTCGTAGCCCAGGATCTGGGTCACATTATGAAGAAGCGCAGATTAACTGATCGCATCATCACATACCTGTTCTACCAACTTCTGAGAGGACTCAAGGTAAATGTCAATTTATTTGCTTACTTAACTGTTAGAACATACCCAGCCAGTGCAAATGGCCTAATTATTCATTCCTATAAATGCTGAGACACATTTAAAACAAATGCATAATAATAATAATAATGTAAAACTAGAAAGAGCTGGGATTTCTGAAGATCAGCGGAGTGCACTCGCACTTTCAATTTCCTCATTAGTGTATATAAAAATGCAGAAATTGAAAGATTTAGTTGTAGATCAGGCACCAAGAGGAACTGAAAGTGTGACATACGCAGCTGGAAATATTCACAGAAAGCAAGATAAGTTGTAGTTAAACAATATGTGATTACAGCAGTAGAAATGTTTGGTGATATGTAACCAGTGAAACAGTTAACATTTCAGTTGAAGACAAAGAATGAGGGACAGCGTGTGTAGTGTAAATAGATAAGAAGGATAGCTAACTGTCATGTGGTATGTAAACAGGAATAACAATTAAAAGGTTCACATCATTATGTATGTAAATCTAATCATTTTTGTTTTTAAAATGATCTTTTTATGTATCATGCAAGTCACTCATATATTTTTCTTGGTGAGCTGGTTCCAGGGCTCATTCATCAGACTAAGCAGATCAATCCACACGTCCATACTCTCCAACGCTTCCTCCTTTTCAACAGTGTTCTCCCAACACCTCCTTAGGCATCCATAGGTATTCTCAGGTCAGACGGGAGATAAGCTAATGTCTCCCAAAGGAGTTGAAAATGCCCCGAGAGGTGACTGAGAGGAATTCTGGTATCAAAACCAGTCAGCTGTCTGCATTGTAAAAAAATCGAATCCTTAGTAGCATGTTCTTTAGTATAGTATTATAGTATACTATAGCTGATCTTAATTGCATTTGGTACAAAGAAAAATATAAGTGTTTACTTAAGGCTTTCATTTTGAATCTGAAATTTTTTGGCAGTGTTAGGCTCAGATGTGGCCTTCAGCACTGGGTGAACTCCTAGATTTAGATTGTTTCTGCAAACAAATTGTTTCTTCAACCCCATAAATACGATATAGTGTACAATATATAACGTAAAAGTTAAGTCTATCGTGTGTTTGAAAGCGGTGATTCAAACCCACTGAAGAGGTTGGTTGAGTATTGTAATGTCTTTCAGGTTGTTGTTCTGGTTTTCACAGTTTTAACTCATTCTGACAGCTGTTTTCAGGAAATAGCTCTGATAAACCCACTTTACACCACCAGTGAAGAAAACAGGCACTTTTCAGTAAAGCCTGCACAATAAATTTGAAGCAAGGTAGCCTATGGACCACATATGATGCTCTCAAACATTTTTCTGCTGTCTACTTCTTGGTGGTGCATAATGTAATGTGCATTAGGTTTAGGAACTATAAATCACATTCAAGGAGAGAATGCAGAATGTGGGTAATGTCTGCTCTATCCATTCGTGTCTTGCAGCTTAATGTTAGTCAATGTGTAACTAAAGTGCTCAATGGAAATAAAAGAGAGGGCATGCTTTTAACAGGAAAAGGAGACAAACGTCTCGTAAATGTTTCTTTGTCTTTGAATTAGGCTGCAAATCCCTTTTATCCAGAGATGTTTGCCCTTGTTTTGCTCTAAGGCCTGGAAAATAAACAGAGCACAGTCCTTACAATCAGCTGCACGTGGAGGCTTTGGAGGTGGAGGTCTAATTTAACAAGCCATAAACCTGTGGCCTGCTCTACTAACCAGACATTTATGTGCATGTACAGTAGGTCTGTTAATATGTTTTTGTGTGAGTGTAAATTGATGTTCTCCTTCTTTACAGTATATTCATTCTGCAGGGATCATTCATCGGGTGGGTATTTAAACTACTTTACTGTCGCCTATGTTTCCCTTTGAGTGGTACAGTTAAAGGTATAGTTGAATATGAACCTGGTGCTTAGCTTAGCTTAGCATAAAGACTATAAATGAGGAATGTTTCTGTTATGCTGATTTTGTGTTTGATATTTTGCCCAGAGCCATGCTAGCTGTTTCTATGTGTTTCCAGCATTTATGCTGCCAGTAGCTTAATGTTTATTGTAGAGACAGAGTTAGTGTTATTATCTAGCTCTGGACAAGGAAACAAATGAGGACATTTCCCCTAAATGACTTAACATCGCTTTAATCACTTTATGGTTCATTTACTACAAACCTTAATAGGCTTTAAATGACATCATGTGGCTTGATTTTAGGATCTGAAGCCCAATAACCTTGCTGTCAATGAGAACTGTGAATTAAAGGTAAGATGAGCATATTTCAACATTTTATTATAGACACATAGCATTTTCAGAATCTGGAACACAGAAATTGCAACAAAAAATGTGACCAACCAAACTATTACTATTCTCAAGATCCTGGACTTTGGCCTGGCAAGACAAACAGAGAGTGAAATGACTGGTTATGTTGTGACGCGCTGGTACAGAGCACCAGAGATCATATTCAACTGGATGCACTACAGTCAGACAGGTAATAATGTTACCTTCCTTTAATACAAATAGTAATTTTCAGCTTATTAGATACTATATTACAGAATATTGCAGTAGCCTATACTACGACCAATTAATACACTTTTATTATTAAACTTCTCCTGGGTTTAATTCTCCCTCACAGTGGACGTCTGGTCAGCCGCCTGCATCCTGGCTGAGATGATTACTGGCCAGGTGCTTTTCCCAGGACATGACAGTATCCTCACACCTGCAACTCGCTGTATTATAAAAAAGACAGAGTGGGCAGAAACTCACACTTCACTACTTTAAATATACAGAAAAAGAAAGACTTTAAAAGATATTGCTTTTACCAGAAAGCTGAGATAAACATTACTGAATTTGATGCTACTGCATTAAAACAAATGTAGACTGCAGTGTTTTGTTACCTTGATTCATACGAGTCATACGAGTGCTGTGAGAAATAAACTTCCTTAACCAGCCTGTTCAGGTATTGATCAGCTGAAGAAGATTCTCAATGTGACAGGAACACCAAACTCCTCCCTGGTTCAGAAGATGCAGAGTAAAGATGTGAGCTTGTCTACTTCATTTATTTACTTTAATTTAATAATTCACTTCCTTAACAGCAACATGTTTCAAACACTGTTTGTATTTCCTATAATCATACGTCACATTTTGCTTTGTTCATCCTTGTTATTTGTGTTTCTGTATTTTATTTTGTGCTTTTGGAATAAAATGTAGATATAATTACCTGTTTTCCAGGCACAATCATATGTGCAAAGTCTTCCTCCACAAAAGAAGAAAAACTTCAGGGAAGTGTTTCCGTCCATGGAAAGAAACGGTGGGTTGAGTTGTGGCACTTCATGTTGGCTCTAACCAAATTTCATTACAATTTCGTATTGTAGAATGTTACTATACAAAAATTCTTTCTGGCTTTGCTTAGTAATTTATTTGCATCCATTGCCCTATAGTCTGAGAACCACACTTAATGAAGCAGTACTGTATAGTTGGGGGCAGTATCTCCATTTTTATTTTTAGTAACTGAAAACTGATTATAAACTCTTCTGTCTTGATGCCTTCAGCTGTAGACCTACTGGAGGGGATGTTGCTGCTGGATCCAGAAAAAAGGCTGACAGCTAAGCAGGGACTGTCCCACCCGTTCCTGGCTGAATACCATGACCCAGAGAGTGAGCCAGACTCTAAGCCTTATGACGACTCTTTTGAGAACCTGGAGCTTGATGTTGGGGAGTGGAAGAGTAAGTAGGACTATGCAGAACAAGTTGGTTGTGATATGTATTTTACAATGCACGCATGTTCACGAATATATTCTGCTGAAAAACCTGACTGATACCTGATCTCCTTTTATTTCCATTTAGGCCTTATCCACATGGAGATTATGACCTTTGATCCCGATGATCCCAGTAAAACAGCCGTGTAGGATGCTGTGATGTGCTGGCACCTCCCAGTGTTTAGTTTTAACACATACATATACAGAAAGGTCAAAGGTCAAAAAGTATGTCAAGCTCAGACAAACACAAAAAAAAGTGTCTGATATGCATTGTCATTAAGAAAAAACTTTTTACAAAGAAGCAGATTTACTTGCTTGCTGTCTACAAGACAATACAAAGCTGAGACTCTATGACATTATGTTAGCAATTAAAGTTTTGTTCATCAACACACACAAGCTGTTTATTTCCTGCACCTCAGATTTGATCAGATTGACTTTTATCAGAATAATAAACAATCTAAAGATAAAATATGACAAACTATTTATTTCATTGGTTTCTTTAAAGAAGAAGGCAACAGTTAACAAAACACCATTAAATGTGTCGAAGAATGGGCAAGAATTCTTATGGAAGCTCAGTATTCATTTGACATTATCTCTTCACGCATGATTTGGCCCGAGAGAAGGCTGTCATACCCCATTGTCATACATCTGTAGAGCTCTATAACACCCTTATTTTTAGCCCTAATCTATCATAAAGCAGCATAAAGAATGCTCTATTCTGACTGTTTTATCAGAGTCTCAGATTTATATTACAGTTTCAAATGTAATTTTGAAGATTTAGCCAGCAGATGTCGCCATTTGTTTTACTGTCAGATGCTACAGTTGCCTTGAACTGATTCAGTGCTTCAGAAATCTTTTCCTCTCTCCACCACTACTTCAAACATGGTGTCAACAAGCCAGTCCTCCTGTGCTAACATACCTCACCTCAACAGTCATGATTCATACATGTTGCAGTTTACAGACTGTAGAGTTCACTTTACTAGTTCTGCACTTGTAGTCTCACAGACTGTGTATGTTTCTTCCCTTACTTGTATAGTACAAACACGTGCTGTATTACAGTGATAACCCTTGCTTACAATAAAATATGTTTAGTGACATTTTTTTCCTTACTTTACATGGACAGTTTCTGTATTGTCTTCTGTAACACATTCATAATATGTATAAGTGCAGCTTCACTTTAGAACTCATTAAGAAGAGTGAATTTATTTTTGATCATTGTTGTTTTTTTATTGTTGGAATCCACTTGACTTTTTCAAATAAAACACTGACAAAATCTGACGAGGTGCTGCAAATTCAATGCTGTTAGAATCTAGGTCAACTACTGCTACTTGTGTTAATCAACAAATTGAGAAAGTACATAGACAAAGTCGCAAGCCAGTTGAGATTATTGCAAAAAGTCTGTAGTTATTCACAGTCGAAACATTAATATATGTGCCCCAGTATCCAAAGGGAACCTTTCAGAGTCCAGGTTGAGGCGTTGCACCATTTAGTTTTACAACGTACCATTAGAAACATCAAAAACTAAAACAAAATACTTTTCACGTGTGAGCTGACAGTTCAGCTTCCTGGAATAACCCTGACATCTAAACCTGTCCTAAACAAAACAATCCCATTTCTGTTCGTTGTTTCAGTAGCTGGCTACACAAACTGCACAAATGCTTCACAAGAAGTAATTTAACTAGTTAAATCACTAGGCAAATATGAATGTAGTCGGATCACCAGCAAGCTAATGCAAATGTAGTTAATCTGTTGTTTAAGTATATGTAGCTCACTATTCCCCAACACCAGGGCTGAGGAGGGGCATAAAGAAACTATAATTAATAATATTAACCTCCAGAGGGCAGCATGAGATCATTGTAGGGATTCTCTGCTATATTAATGGTGCCCTTGTCAGGAAATATATAAAACAGGAGCGTTAGCTTACTTTAGCATATTACTGCAGTATTATTCATCATCATACCAATATCTTTGGTATGTATGGTATATTTCTCGCAAATAGCTATTGTGCTAATGTTCCCTGTTTTTGAAGCTTTGTTTCATTGCCCTTTTCAAAAATTTGACAAAGACAAAGTTGTAGTTTTCCATGGATTAAGGAGGAATAAAAAACAACAATAGGTGCAGGACAACTGTGGAGTAAAAATGAACATGTACAAACACCGCACCTGTCTTAAGGGTAAAAGTGAGTACTCTCACTGTATGTTATGTATTCTCCGTCTTGCAGACAGAAATGTTTCTCATGTCACACCCACCAACACCTTCCTGCCTCCTTTGAGTTCTATTGTTTAATGTTTCTGCATGGGCATGTTGCATTCAGCTTTCCTTGATCTCATTTTTGGCAGAATTTGAAGAGACACACATAACCAATTCATTTTCACTTATTAGTCATGTATATCTATGACACCCTGCATTTGTCAAGGATACATATGTCTTTCTCTGTCATCTGTATGTCTTGTGGTCTGAAAAGTTTCAACAGTGCAGGAGACACAAAACAAGCTTGAATAAGGTACAGTCAGAGCAACTAAACACTTGACTATACAGTGTATTTCTGAACCAGTATTACCACCTTTGGCAAATATCTTCCTTTATTGTGATGAAAATGACAAAATGAAAAGCTAAACATATCCACACCATTGTGGTCACCAACAGGTTAGTGGTTCCATTTAGTTTTATAATTGGGTTATTACCTGTAGCAAATATGTCTGTGAAGATTCTCTGTGAAGAACATACCTGTAGCAAAGAAATCAGTGTGTGTGTAATCCCTGTGTAAGCTGGATAGATACGTTTTTTTATTATGCAGGATAATAAAAGATCTGTAGTATTAGCTTTTGGGTGAAAAACACTGTTGCTCTTTTATTCTGTTTATATAAAATTTAACACAGTCCCTTGCTCAAATCACTGTACACTTAGCTTGTGTATGTCAAGGTTGCGTTTAGATGGGGTGTGGTACAGTGCCAGCATGGGTTGACCGATAGGTCTCTTTTAAAATTAATATTGGCATTAATTAGCAAGATGTCTATACCTGATCAAATCTGATGTCATTTCAGCTAATAATAATAAAAAATAAAATGTCTTCGTTTCATTTGGCTTTGTTTTTGTTTCCGTCTGTGTTAAATTAATACCCTCATATTTAACTCTGCTAATTTCCACATTTACACTACCAGTCAACAGTTTGGACACACATAGGAATGACCATGTTTTTCATGAAAAGATACGTCTTCAGATGTGCATCATCATTGCACATGGTTTTCTAATGATCAAACATAACATGCTATTGGAAGGCAGAATTTAGGCCTTTTTCAGCTACAATAGTCATTTACAATATGAACAATGTCTACACATTCATTCTGATCAATTTGATGTTATTTAAACTGCTTTTCTTTCACAAACATGCTCATTTCTATGTGTGTCCAAACTTTTGACTGATAGTGTATAATTGTTTAAGGTGGTTCAATTCTAAACACACATTATTTGTATAGTTAAAAATCAACAAGAGAGACAGAAATGGATATGAACACAGATTTATTCCAGACATTTTGGTGGTACAAGTTCACAATAAATCTGGTTGCCCAGTCAGCCTTAACCTTGTTTTATTATTAAATGTGAAATGTGAAAAAGTGAAATGAAATAAAAGTAAAGAAATCAAAACACCATTTGTATACTGCAGTGGAGAGCTCATTTTCTCTTCGAAGAAGAGAAGAAAAAGAGGATTCCAACAATCAAATGTTATGTGTGGCTGCTTTAGATGATGTCAAAATGCACAAGTTGACAAATGTAAAACAACAAAACATTTTGTGTGCAGCGATTGTTGCTTTGTAAGGATTCTCTGTCATAACACTACAAGTATCCTCTTGTCTGTATGACAGCAAATCCAGCAACGCAAAGCTAGCCAGGCTGACTGATCAAAGGAAGAGAGGACTGACTCTTATCTCTGTTGCGCTTTGTTTTTGGCGTAATAATCTCTCTGTCCTGACATGTAAATTTCATCTCTTACTCTCTGTAGGTATTTTTGTTGTTTCCAAAAAACGAGCAGCGACATAGAAATGAAATGCCAAAGAGAGCTCTACCATCATGTCAATCTGCCAATTATAAATGGTTTCTGTGGCTGCTCTGTGTGTGTGCAGGTACAGACGTGGTGGGCTTTATGGGAGCTTTCATGAGCGGGACAAGAGGAAGGAGGGCAAAATGAGAGAAGAAAATGGAGAAAAGGAGAAAAAGACAGCTGGGGTTTTAAAACTTAAGGCGGCTACTGGAAACATTTGAGGAGCTTCTTGCACTGATGCTGCCACCATAGCCGCCACCAAGGCCGCCACTTAGACTGCCACCATAGCCGCCTCCAAAGCCGCCTCCTGAGCCGCCTCCAAAGCCGCCTCCTGAGCCTCCTCCATAGCCTCCTCCTGAGCCTCCTCCATAGCCTCCTCCTGAGCCTCCTCCATAGCCTCCTCCATAGCCGCCTCCTGCACCACCACCACCTGGTGACAAGAATAATGTATTTTTAGAAGAGATGGCAGAAACTTACATTTGCTTAAATTGTTTAAAAAAGCATATGTCAATACATACCGTAGCTGGAGGATGAGCTCTGAATGTGGACGACTGCATTTCCACCACTGGTACCGATTCTGTAGAGAAATACATAGATGAGTTTTCTGCTTGCACAGTGATGCAATGCTCTCTTACTATGTCAGAATATTAAATGTCTTGTGAGTTCATAATAGTTCAACATTTACCTGGATTCCTCTCCTTCCAGAAGTTTCCTGTAGGTGGCGATCTCAATGTCCAGAGCCAGTTTGACATTCATGAGCTCCTGGTATTCGCGGACCTGGCGGGCCATGTCCTGTTTAGCTCTCTGCAGGGCTTCCTCCAAGTCCCTGATGCGTGCCTTGGCATCTTTCACAGCCAGCTCACCACGCTCCTCAGCCTCAGCAATCTGGGACTCTAGGTTGGCGCGCTGGGAGCAGATTTAAAAAAGTGAGACTGTGTTTACTCGCTGGCTTGTTAAACCACTTTGTTTCATGCAGGATGCCAAAGCTGTAGAATAACTAACTAACTATTTTTCATACAAGGGTCCCATACTGAGAGGTTTGATAGACTTGAGTTCAAATCTTATTCATCAATGTTTTTTTTATTACATTTGGGAAACTAATCCAATTTGATCTAACTTGTGATTAGCTGACAGGTGTCGAACTGAAGCTTACCTGTGCCTTGACTGCCTCAATCTCATTCTGGAGGCGACTGATCATGCGGTTGAGCTCAGCAATCTCACTCTTAGTGTTGCGAAGTTCATCTCCGGCCTGGCCTGCAGAGGACTGCATTTCTTGGAACTGAGGCAATGACATTGGAAATAACCGTTATTACAGACATTAGTCCACAGACCACCACTTTATTGCTGATGAAATAATTCTCTCTCTCTCTACCTACCTTGGCCTGATACCATGACTCAGCTTCAGCACGGCTGCGGTTGGCGACATCCTCGTACTGTGCCTTGACTTCAGCCACAATGCTATCCATGTCAAGTTTACGGCTGTTGTCCATTGACACAATGACTGAAGTGTCCTTGATCTGTCCCTGGAGCTCTTGCAGTTCCTGCAAAAGAGGTGTGTCATGTTTAACAATGGAGTTAAGGGAGTATAATGCCTATTTATATAGATGGTATATAATAATATATATTTATATAGATATTATATTCTCTAATCTGTGCCCACTGGTGGCCTTTAATGACCACTTCTTTTTTATTTAAATAAAGACATTTACCCTCATAATGAGGGCAAAGAGACATAGGACTGTATGAATGAGGTGTGGTTCATTTTTCTTACAGCATCATAGATAGATCTGAGGAAGTTGATCTCATCCTGAAGGGCGTCAACCTTGGCCTCCAGCTCAATTTTGTTCATGTAGGCACCATCTACATCCTGTAGGGGGACAAGAAGGAAGTGGTTTGCATTGGTGATTGGTCAGAGGAAACGTTTTCACTGAGTGACTGGCTTTATTATAATCTGATAGCTTACCTTTTTGAGAAGCACAAACTCATTCTCCACAGTTGCACGTTTGTTGATTTCATCTTCATATCTGACACAAACAAAAGGTGCAAATAATTAGATTATGGGAAATAGTTAACTACTTTAGGACCGTTTACAGCCATGGGACAATTGTGCCCTTTCTCTAGTAATAACTCACTTGTTCTTGAAGTCCTCCACCAATCCCTGCATGTTCTTCAGCTCTCCCTCCAGCTTGACCTTCTCATTGCCAAGCCCATCCAGTTGTCTGCGCAGGTTAGCAATGTAGGCCTCAAACATAGCATCAATGTTGGAGCGGGTGGTGGTCTGGTCCTGCATCAGGCTCCACTTGGTCTCCAGCATTTTGTTCTGCTGCTCCAGGAAGCGCACCTAAAAAGGTAAAAGCATTTGCCAGGTTTAGATTCATGGTCAGCTAGCATATTAACATATTAATCAGATAATAGAATTGCACCACACTAGATTAAAATTATGCAAGATATTGGGAATAATCCATATGCATAGATGTTTGATTGTTTTCAGCAAACAAATAAAAAGGTAAATAAGTGGAGTATATTTAATTAAATTTCTTCATGACTAGGCATGTTCATTCTGAGGTAACAGAGATGTTTGTCTTCCTTGTTTTACTTTTCATCAGGTGATCTGCGGAGCCACACCTATGTGTGACTTTCCCACACAAAAAGCTCTTGTATGCACCAATACTGGCAGCTGCTTTATTGAAATGCCCCCCAGGGCAGGGATGTTCTATGACATGCACTGCAGAGTCCCTTTGTAAAATGAAGATATGTTGTATTTTTATGACATCATAATTAGACACCTCATGACAAGTAATAAGTAAAACATTTCAATGACAGAAAGAAGACTAAAAATGCATCTGTGGAACCGCTGCCGTTCGCTGCCAGTTTAAAGTTTTATAAAAAAGTATAGCCCCATCCCTCAATTTTGGGTGTGTATATGTGTCTGTATGCTTTTTTTTTTTAAGTAAAGTTTATAGTGCCACACCTCAGCCTAAGTCCTTCCCGTACTGCTCCCTTGCCTCCAGGATGCATACTTTCAATGAGTGAACTTGCCTTCAACAAGCAGTAAATAATGTTACATGCCTGAAGATATTTAGCAAAAATATACTTGTTGTGTAGTTTCTAACTTTCTATTAGATGAAACAAAATGTTGAGTAAAAACTGAATTCCCATATTCCTCTTTTCCCTCTGCTTCTACCTGTAATTATCTGAATGTTAAGTTGCACAATATTCATTATAAGTCCATTAATAGTAGGAAATCCACTTTGAATGAACAGGATAGGATCGGGTCACCTCTGTGAGGACGGATGAGGTGTGGTATCTACACACTGCAGAAAAGCTAACCGAGCATTTTCTCCCGCAGGGTGTGGTCAACCTGTTTTCTTTATTTCTGCCTCATCTATATGTCAGTTGATGTATTATATTTGCTCAAAATATTAAGTTAAATCAACTTCATCAACTTTCAACTGACATATTTCAATTTCATTCAACTTAAGTCAATGTTTTATTTTTTTGACTGCTCAAACTTTGACTGAAAAGTATTATGCAATGTTTTTATAGATAGGGTCCAACTTCTGCAGCACCACTGAACGTTTGTAAGTCCTTGCTGCCACAGGAAAAGGTGATAACTTGATCCCTTTTTTCCCCCTTATACTGAGAGCCACCAGTCACCGGATATGACCACTCTAGGGTTTCGTCCCTCTCACTCTACAGATGCAGCTAGCAAGAGTCGGTTGTAGAAAGGAATTAAAGCAGCTTTTCTGTGCTTCTCTGTCGATGTTTACTGATGCACACTGTTGCTTTGAAAACACTGTCTGACAGGTGCCGACGCTGCACTTTTGGACAACGGACTAATTCATATTTATACTAACAATGTTGTTTCCTAGAAGCAGCTCTACCAAGCCCATTAGTGTGCACATTGTTCAGGTGTGGATCAGTTACTGTGTAATATTTAATGAGACCAGTTATAGAGACTCTATTGCAGCCATTCACCCTTGCACAAAGCTGTGAACTCGATGCATGCACTACACAACATGTTTTTATTTTTTATTTTAATATCTATCGCTCAACTAAATGAACTAAATAAGGAACAGAAAAAGGGTCACTCACCTTGTCAATGAAGGTTGCGAAGCGGTTGTTTAGGGTTTTGATCTGCTCCTTCTCCTGGGTACGGACAGTCTGGATGTTGGGGTCGATCTCAAGGTTAAGAGGGGCCAGCAGGCTCTGGTTGACTTGGACATTTGAAATGCAAGGTACGATGCCTCCACCACCGCCGAAACCAAGACCACCGCCAGCACCACCACCAAAAGCACCAAAAGCACCACCACCACCACCACCAAAGCCAGCACCACCACCAAAACCACCACCAAAACCACCACCACCACCGCCACCACTGCTGTAGCCAGAGCTATAACTAAAACCAGAACCACCACCGCTACTACCCCCAAAACCTGCTCCCAAACCTCCTCCAACACTTGACCTAAGCCTTGAGCCACCAGCGCTGGCTGATGCCAAAGAGTATGCTGGCCTTGAGCTGACAATAGCAGATTTTGAGGAAAAGGATGCTCCACGCTGGCCTCCACCGAAACCACCTCCTCCAAAACCACCACCACCTCCTCCTCCACTGTAAGAGGACTTGATACTGTACGACGACGTTTTCATGGCTGGTTTAGTTTCTTCTGAAAGGATTCACAGAGAAAAGGAGGAGCAGAGAGAGAGGTTCAGCTGAGCAGTGGAGCACACTTAGAGGAGAGCCAAGTCCCTCTGAGTGTCTTCTCTCTGTGCGTGATGGACTTTTATTTGCCTCAGGAAGAGGTCCACCTCCTCTGCCCCACCCCTTCAACCCTCCTCCAATTACCTGGATCCTGGATGGTGCAGTTGCACGCAGGTAGAGCTTGTCAGACAGGTAACAGGGCCACCCTTGTAAGATGATCAGGGTTGACACACCCAGGTGCTCACAGAGCAATGGCATCAGTGCCTGGGGTGAGAAGGGATGAAAGAGATGTTGGAAGGGACAGTTTTACTTGATTAGCCGAGGGCTTTGTGAGAGGTGTGTGGATGGAAGATTGAGCGTGTGGGGTGGCAGTGTGGATGAGGGCCTTATAATTTCCTTGCAGCATAAATAGAATATGAACATGTGAGTTTAAATTGGTAAAATCTTCCAGGATTTGCAGAATACATTTTAACCAACCCAAAGTCCAAAAGAGTTCATATTGAATGCGTTGTCTCTTTGATAAAATAAAACACAAGCTACAAAACTAAAAATCAAAACTGTTGAGTTTAATTTGATAAGCTTGGCATGTGGGATATTTTGGACAAAATTAAATGTTACTACGCCGCAACAAACTGCGAAAAGCTTTTTTAGAGATTTACTTTTTCAGTGCTTTTGAACTTTTATTGCATTTATTGTATACAGTACATTACATCCAGGGGGAAAAAAATCTTAAACTACCTGCATGCACATTTGACATAAATAGGACAAATTATTGATTTGATATTGAATGATTTTAGATAAAAATAAATGGATACATATCTGCACTAAAAAATTGGTCTCAAATTCCTGTTTTATTCCACCTCCCTGTGATTTATGTGTTCAGTCCTGCACCGTGTAATTGCTTCAAGGCATTGAACATACTGTCTTACATACTCATACCAATCTGTTTGTTGTGATTATCATTATTTAGTTAGTATTGCCACTTTATAAACCTAGTTTAAAATTTAAAATCTGGACCCAAGCATCCATGGCTGCTTTGCGCAATGGATTTATTTAATAATTTTAAAAATTTAATTTACAACTAGCTGCTCATCTTGCAGCTAAAAGAATCTGGAGAGTATACCAGCTTTCTTGTTCTGACATAACTGGAACTGTAGATACCTGTTGAAACCCATCTTAACTCTGACATAGGTGTTGGCTTCACAGTCTCTGTACTGTAGTTGCATCTAAAGGAGCTGTAGGGCACAACTGAGTCACACCCTAAAAGAAAATACCAGCACTTCACTCTCACTTCTAACACTGTGCAACATACTGTGCGCTCATGTTAGCGTGTTAAAAGCAAATCAGAAAATAGGTTTATATCAGTTAGTGAGTCTACATTATTTTATACTGCAATTTATACGAAGGGTTTCTGTGTTGCTATAACTACAGTAGATACCCAAATGCAGTTAACTATGGTTGGGGAAAGCTTGTATCCATGCATTCGTATCCATGCATTTGTGTCCATGGATTTGTTGATTATCTTGGTTACAGGTCTCAAGTAAATAAGTACAACATTTTATTTATCTAGCACCTTTCTAAATGAAACATGAAGTTCTACACACTAACAAGAAGAACTCTGCAGCAGCATTCTGGAGCACTTGATTAATGTGTTAACAGTCTAGAGGATATTACATAAAACAATGAATGATCATTTTCATCTTGGTCTGACACAGTTTTTTAGCAAAATTTCTTTATATGAAAAAGAAGAAACTAATCGAACATGTCACATGCTGCTCCAAGATCAGTGCCTGTTCAGAGGTAGCATCGAGACTTCTGACTGAAAAGAGAAGACAAAGGTCAAATGCTTTCTTGCACTTTTTCAAGACATTGTTATTTCATTCAACAGTAGAAGTTGGTCAACCGTGCTCTTTTAATTGAACAGTCATGTAGGCATTTTTGTCATAATTTGACAGTTTAAAGTGTTTCTAATTGGATGTCATCTGTGTAGCAATGATAAGATATTCATGTGCCAAACTGGAGGTATCGTAGGTACAAAGCAAATAGGGCTTGTCCCAGATCAGAATCTTGTGGTACACCACATACAGTAACTGAAATGCAGATGAGGAGACACGTTTACCTGTAGCGACTGAGTCCTGAGTTCTATCAGAGAGGTACAACAGGTGGAGAGCTTCTGCAGGGCTGCAGAACTTGTGATCTACACAACTTCTTTTTTTAAAAAAAAGATAACTAAAACTCATTTTGTAACTCACAGTGTAAATTGTTTGTAACCACACTTTGGAATAACACATCTGATTTGATGCCACTATTGGCAGAATGACAATGTTTGTAGGTTTCTTTCCAAAACAGTTACAAAACCATTTTGTGACATGACATATGTCGTGGTCAAGGTTTGGTTTTGGCAAAAAGACTACTTAGTTACTTTAGAGAAAGTGAACGTGATAAAAAGAGAAGCACGTATAAATATTGTAATTTGCATTTATTTAGGTTATGGGTGATGATTTTGTTTTGGTAGAAAATTGAGCGAAATAGTTATGAGATGATCATTATCATCAAACAAACCTTGATTTCTGTTATTGATGAGGGATTTAACTAGATTTACATGTTATTATATTGTTGCTTGGATTGAACTAGGAGCTCCGATTCCTCTTAATGTTTTTGCTACGTCTTAATTACTCCTGCTGTTAAAGGGGTGTGTCACAAAAGCAGATGTGAATTTCAAAACTAAAGGGGTAAGTGAAACCAGGCCTATTCTAATAAATGACAGATGATGATAACCTAACCTTCATATAAGTCATTTTCTATGTGATTTAATGATTCAATATACCAAATCCCACAAGTCACCTGCGGGTGACTGGTAGAACCAAGAAATGTAGTCAACACTTTGGAAAAATAGACAGTTTATCCACACATTGAAAAACAGTATTTGTATAGACGTGTAAATAATGTGATAACATGCGTTTGAGAAAGAGGGAACTACCTGCTTCACAAGATATAAAACACTGATCATTGTGCATGTTTGTATGTATATGGAGTAACAACATTACATACACAATCCTTCTGCAATACCCATGCAGTGCAAACAGAGGGCCTCACACTATTACATTAACCTTTCTAGAAAAACTGACAGCTTTCACTTGCAATTCATCAAACATGACTAAAAAGACACTTTTTTTAAATAAACTGAAGCATTTCACTTTTCCTTAAAGGCAGTGGCACCCAGAGATCTGGTACAGGATTGTATTTGATCTCTTATGATAGAACAGGTCACAATTTAGCCTTTCTAGTCAGCACACGTACAGGAATGTTAACAAGCGTTTTTTTCTGTGAGAACCTAGCTTGAGATGGGAGTTTACTCTCCTGAAACTTGGCAAGTAGAACTGCTGAGAGAAGAAAGAGTAATTAAGTGAGAATGACTTGATTCTGATGTGCTTAACGTGCCATTTTCTTTTGCAAATAGGACAGCATTTGTTCTAGGCTATACATATACATGTATATTGCTAAAATTTGTATTTGTATGTAACATAATTTGATGGTTTACTGTATCAGATGGTCCTACATGTGCACATAATTCTGCAAAAATCATTTGCAGTTGTGTAATCCTGGCACATATGTGCAGCAAAATACCTAAAATATGGTAACTATGCTGTTGCTAATATATGCATTTGGAGCATAAAAAAACTGCATGGAAAACAATAAAATGACTTTTTTCAGAATACCGGAATAGGACATCTACTGTATCAGCTAGCCTCTATCTAGCTAACTAGCAGCAATAAAGATACAATTAATTGACATCACCAATTAAAACCATAAATACCCAGCATAGACAATGTGGGAAAGAGAGACTGTAGAATTGGTTTAGGTTACTCTAGGAGCTGTTAAGGTGACCACTCATCTAGGTGAGTGTCACAGCTCTTAATCTAATGCAGGCAGTCACTGTAAGCCAGTGCAGAGTTATTTTTGGTTGATTAAAAATGAGTTCCATTCCATTATAGTAGACCTGTCATTAGCATTTTGCAGTAGTTGAGACAAGGGTTGACAAGTGCTGGCACATGGAGCTGGGTAGCATACTTACAGAAGTTGGGTCAGATTTTTCTGATGCTGCAGAGGGCAAAGCTGCCTAGAGATGGAGGATAGCTAAGCTTAGTTGACTTATGATAACAGCACAGTTTGCTGTGCATTGGCTATATGCAAGATGCCTGCAAAATCTGCAGGCCTGCCATGCATTATAAGCAATGACTTAAGCAAATTTGTCACATTATACACAGAAACTCTGTGTGAGTCACAGGAGTGAAAAGAGACTGTATTACATAGCTTTTACAATATATATTTTTTTGTACGTATTAAGGCGTAGGAAGCCAACAATAAATCTGCCACTCTTGTCAAGGTTGGGTTAGCAGCTGTCATCAAACAATTTGACAGTGTATCCAAGTATTAAACTCATCAAAGCACATGTTCTTAAACTAGCGAATAACACTGATGCTTAACATTTTCTCTTCAGACGCTTCTGGGAAAAGCATCAACAAATAACTGGATATAGAATCACAAATTCTCCCAGTTGTTCATTTATACTGTATGATAACATTGTTACTCAGTTGGTCAATGATACAGAGATCAGCCTGTTTATCTGTACATTTCCTTTAGGCAATAGGCTAAAAGTTGAGTATCACATGCTGTAACATGCACAAAAGGTATTTTTATCCCAGAAAGTCTCAATGGTAACATGCGTAAAAACAAACTTGCTTCAAATTTAAACAAAACCAAAGCATATTTAAAATATTAAATCAGTGTTCCTGATAAACGGATCACTCAGTACTAACACATTTCCATGTTTAAGGTGTGGTGTTGTCTACACTTCCACACAGATCTGCTACTCCCTTTTTCACATATACACATGCTAATTTACCTTGTTCTACAGATGGTGCTACAAGGGAGTGTAAGTGGTCTGAGTTCATCATGCCAGAGGGGAATTCTACTACGTTGTATAAGGGGAAGATTATAATCGTTGCCACACCTTCAAGACAAATTTGGAAGATTCACTATGAGGCACAGTACCATGTGTACAATGCTCTCTATGTGTAGGGCACGTAGGCCCTTCATTCAGTTCTACAGGAGCAGGTAATCTCACCTCTCAAACTGAGACAAGCTTAAATCGAGCATGAAATGGAGATGGCTACAGTACATGTCTGGTAGTGAGCAGTGCCAGGGAAGAGTCTTTTATGGATTATACATTGTAAGCAGCAGATTTCTAGCTTAAAATAAATATGACGACATTTTATAAACTCAAATGTATCATTTGCATTGCTGTGATGAGCCATAATAGAGTTGCTAAACTCATACTGCACATTGTATAGGGATGACACCAATACTGCAGATAACCCATAACCTTAATGCTTCTTCTGCAAGCTGTGAAAAAGTCACAAGCAGCATACAGTATTTCAGTATACTGAGAACAAGGCATTCAATGCGCTACCTTTCTACAATTCTAATCTTCTGCAACCACACCCAGTAATACAATAGCCAGAAGGCAAACTGTAGTAGTTGTTGTAGTAGAGAGACTGCTGAACTTGAAGATGGCGGCGCAGAACAGGAGCCTCACATATTTCTTTGCTGCATTCACTGACAAGCCAAAATAGAGCAGATGGAAGTGTGTGTGTGTGTGTGTGTGTGTGTGTGTGTGTGTGTGTGTGTGTGTGTGTGTGTGTGTGTGTGTGTGTGTGTGATGAACCACACCCTGGCAACAGTACCTGCTTCTTGAATGTGCACAGGTAGACAAAATAAAATAGACATCAGAAAAGAGCTTTAACTTTGAAGTAACCAAAAATGTGCATATTGCCACAGTCACTCCCATGTTTGCTGTATCTTTCTAGGGAATCTCCTATTAACTAGGGTGGACTAGTGTGTCTGTTATTTATTGGCGCTGCTCGTGTTGTATGCTGTCATGAGTCCAAAAACAGTTTCAATTCAAAAGAAATTATTTTGTTTTTGATCAGTGGTTTTTCTGCTTTCACGCAGAATTCATTTATCCAAATTCTTTGGAGCTCTAATAAATCACCTAACTCATGTTGCATTGACAGTCCACATAGATCAATCAAGGAGCAAACTGTCAGAGAAAGAGTCAACCGTCAATCACAAACTTCCAAATTCACTGGTATCCTTAAAGCAAACTAGCTGTGTGCTGTTAAACCACACTTGGTTTCACAGTAATTAAACTATGCAGTTGTTTAAAAGACCTTATTTAACCATGCATCAAGCATCTGATTTGAAGATTACTGAACACTTGACTCTGCAATTTGTTTGGTCACTTGAGGGCAGCGGAGAGACAGTACTAACAAATCATCCTCTTTAATGTTGCAAACATGCAACATGCATATTGTTGCTTAGTTACTTATTTACTTTACTTTGCAGACACTGTGCACGTCCATGTGTAATGGTAAGGAAATGATAGGTCCACTTAGTTCAAGAAGAGAGGAATGAGTGATTAGTGTGAATAGTTGGACAATAATGTACGAATCACTACAAAATTCCTCAGGAAAGGTGTGGACTATAACAGTGTCACACAGGTTCGTCTGACCTTCTCTACTGGAGTGGCCAAATACTTCTTAGGTTTCCCTGCAAGTCTGACACTTCACCAATAAGGTACATTTTTCTAAAACCTCTAAAACTTTGAGGTCAAAGGGGCAAAACTGAGAGCTCTTTTGACAAACTGAAGACCTTTGCTCAGTTGCTTCTCAAATACTGTAACAGACCGTTCTAAAGAGGACACATACCGACCCCCTTATCTGGTTATTGAACTGTATTCTATTTATTGGGGACTACCTGGTCCTTGAAAGGTATTCAAGCTCTTGCGCAAACTATGTTATTTGTATGTCTGCATGTCAAAGTCTTGTGATCAGCAGTATTTTGTCTCTGCTGTCATTAATTATGTTGTCAAATGTAATAATAATTGTTAAAAAAAAAAGAATGACTAAATGAGCACTAATCACAACATTTGAATAAATACATAACTAAGATTTAAGACATATTTATGCAGTATTGCCACTTTCTCACAAACTCTCACGAAGGCAGGACAGGTGAGCAGGCTTTTGTGACTATGACCACCTCATATCATGTGCCTGTCCATATCATAAATCATTCTGCATATGTCCAACACAGCATGAAATTTAAAATGAATCTATATGTGTGCATTCATTATACTGCTCATTTTGTCATGCATGTATGAGTGACGTACCTCTGACATGATGGACTGGGACTCATCCCGAGTACCTGCTCAATCTCCGAGCATGAGGCAGCTTGCCAGAGTTCAGCTGTGTTAATATAGTATTTCTCACTGGCAGCTGTGTACCCTTATAGAGCAATCTGAACCGGAGGCTGTGCTTCACCCATGAGAGTGAATTAACTTTTACTTTACTAAAAGGGCCTCAAACCATGACACCTGGAGCAGAACTATTGATGTGGGTTCATCAGTGCATCACAGTGGTTTATTGCTGGGATTCCAGGTTGCCACTGTGACAGCGACCGCCTGAAATAATAGTTGAAATGTGACATTCTCACATTCAGAGTATGCATGCACAGACTCAAACATATGTCTACATATTTATTTCACTAAAGGGCACTTGCTTAAGACGAGGAAACGCACATTGTTTTCTAATGGCAAACATGTGGACTGGTCATTTTGGGATCCACCGGAAGTAAGACCACATAACAAATGCAATGCAGAAATAGCAAACTGGATTTGAGGTATGAATCCAAATATCTTATCTAACATCAGTGTTTGCTTCCACATTATGCAATCCACCACACTTTTCAATAGGTGCAATAGAATAAAGTTACGTTAAAACCAAGCACACCATAGTTTTTCTTGTGACATTACCAATAAATTATATGTGTCACATGGCCCTCTTCCTATTGAAAAAACAAAAGTTTTATCCAAGATGGCCGACTTCAAAATGGCCACCATGGTCACCACCCATCTTGAGGAGTTTGCCCCCTCACATATACTAATGTGCCACAAACAAGACTTTAATATCACTAACCATTCCCATTTTATTAAGGTGTATCCATATAAATGCCCCACCCTGTAAAAATATAATACATATATATGTATTTTTTTTCCACTTTATAATTTCTGATACATGTGCAATCATATTATTCATTTATTTAAATGTTAATGCTTTTTTATAAACTTAAAAAGTCTAAAAAAAAAATGAATTTGCAATTGTGGCATGTGTAAATTCTGCTACAACTTTGTTAACACGCCAGGTCTTCATTTGCTTGAAGTATTGTCCCTGTATTTTTCCCCTGGGCTGCAGTATTAATGGAGTTCATTACTTGTGTCCTTTTATTCTTCCGTTTGTTACTGTTGGCAAACACAGTGGTTGAGATCAGGTGAGAAAGATGCAATAAATATTGAAATTGCTAAAAGCGCTTTTTAGCCAAGGTGGAATGTTCACTTAACACCTTCTCACATTTGCCCCACCCTGCTCCAGCCCTCACAGAAACTCACCCTATAGTCTGCACCCAAGATATTTACACTGATAATTTCTTCTTTTCTTGTGGTTAATCACCTCAGTGCGAATTATCCTGGAGAACAGGCTTTGAAATGTGCCTCTAAATTGAGGATGTGGCCTGTTATTGAGCTCAAGCAGTGCATGACTGCGCTGGGTGGCTGCATGCTGAATGCAGAGGAGACTTACATGGTGATAACATTCCCCAGAGAAAAGTAAAAGTGATAAGGCTACATTTTCTTATTTCTTCTTATTCCTAAATGTGTTGCACACTTAAATAATCATAAATGGCCAAAATATAAACTGTTTCTCTAAAGCTTTAAGACAAACATTCCAGTTTATGCAAAGCAGATAAAACATGCTGTGGATACAAGCCTACTGGAAGAACCATCTAGAGTGCTTTAGACAGTTCCCTAGCACGTCACGTCAGAGAGAGAACAGCATCATCTGTCAGAGGACCCAGGAGATTTATGAAGTACAGCTTTATACCAACTGCAGGTCCTAAAGATTTGGTCAAAACATCGTTTAGCATCACTAATTAACCTCCATAATATTCATCATACAGCGTTTGGCACATTTTACTAAAAACTGATTATTGCATTATAACTAATATTACTGTCATGTTCAAAGTGTCACCTTGTTGTCAGTTTGTTCTCACATCTGAAAACATTTCGACACGTGATGCAAAACATTTTACTCAGAAACAGTGTCAATGGAAGCACAAATAATGAAGGTTCATGATAAAGAGAATTGAAAGACAGGTCTAACACCATTAATGATATTGATAATATTTTTAGACAAGACAAACCCCAAAAAAAGACACAACCAGTGTCTTGTCAGCAATGCGGCAAAGCGTGTCAAACACAAGTTAGACACTTTAATTCAGGATTTTTTTAATGAGTTGCCATCTCAGCAGAAGACTTTTCATTTTGGCATTTACCTTGCCGTTTGCCCTTTGAATGGTTGTAGTTGACTGATTTACGGTCATTTTGGATTCCTTCCTTTTTCATTGTACCTCTAGGTAAACACTTGGGCCAACTTTGTCAGAAAAGAATGCCAACCACCTAGGGGTAAAACCACACCTCAAAGCATGTGTGAAATAACAAAGAAATTATTGAATAAATAAATAAATAAACAACAAAAAAAACAAAGAAATAATAAGGTTTTTCCCCTCACTTCACTTCATTCCACAAGGTCAGGAAGAGTTACAATAGCTACAGATAGAGAAGAATTGATGCTTAATTAATGCCTAAGCTGCCAAAGCTGACACCTCTATGTAAAAAGAAAACCCCATCTTCTAGTATTTAGTTGATAACAATAAGTGGACAATATTGGCAAATTTATTGAAATATTGAAATCTTCTGCTGTTTATGCACCAGCGTTTGGGACCATGAACTGAGTGATAAAAGTAGGATTGTTATACTGTAATATTCTTGGCCAGGCTATGTGCATCTTGGCTCTAAAGTATTTAAATGTTCTTATATGTTGTACATCTCTAAGGTTTATATGGAGTTAAAGTGCATTAAAAACAAATCACATCATCTGACTATAGACATATTTCCTTCTTTTTAGTCAATATGAAAGACAACAATCCAGAAAGTATAATTTCACAAAATGATTTTGCTATACTATAACTACAATCGGGACAGTTTGTACTTAAAATTAAGTCTCCTTCTTGTTCTTCCAACATATGTCATAGGACATAAAAACCACTAATGGCTCATAGTCAAAGCTCATCAGCCTTTCTTTTCTCATTTCTTTGACACATGCCAAAGTTTGACATTAGTCATAACACCCTCTCCTATAGAGCTGTGATTTGAAATGTGTCACTGACAAGGCCTGGATGGATAAAATAGTACACATGCCACATGCAGCAAATGCCTAACAGGAACAATCTCTCTTCTGTGATTACACAACACCAGAAAAACAAGGAGGACAAACGTAAAAGCTACTGATTAATCCTATAGTGTCGACTCCCACGAAACAGGTGTACAGATTCATGAAATGTATCAGATACACGAGTTTCTCTTTCAAAAATCCCATTGTTTCTTATCACTGATGCACTTTTGCAAGCGATGGAATCCTGCCTGAAGTAAAAGTGAATTGTTGTGACCAGTATTTAACATAACAATGCTAATAACCTTTTTTGCACCTAAATGGAAACTTGAAATTTCCACTGTGATTTCTTCACAAAACCTGTCTGAGCTGCTATACACTTTACTACACATTCACAGTGGTTTAGATTCTGCGTCCATTATTTTGTGTCACCACGCCCTTTCACACCCATACACACACCCACTAACAAGCACCAACACACTCTCTGGATATTCTGCATTACACATTTTTTCTTTTTAAAAAGAAAGCATGTAAACACTGTTGTAGTTGGTTAAAGACGAGTTTATGATTCTTACTATTCACTGCGATTAAACAATCACAGATTTTCATTGATGACCTTTTCTATCAGTCCTTGATTAGTTTTGCATTTTGTACCGCTCCCTACAGGACCTAAAAACTTTGCATGAAAACAGGCTGTGACAAGAACTAAACCTACTTCTAACCCCTTTCAGAGGTGCTTTTCTTTTTTCCTCACTGCTAGTCAAATCTGACTTGATTCATACTTGGTGAGTTACGCTGCCGCCTTGCCTGAACCTGCTTTCTGCTGGCATTGGTAGAAACAAGCCTTGCCTACAGGCGCCAATAATAAAAAAAAAAAAAAGCACAAACTTTAATAACTGTGTGGGGTGAGCCTGACTAAAAATGACAATGAAAGTACTGAGCTGGTTATTGCTTTGTCTCTTCGCACACTTAAGCTCCCAGTTTTCAGCCTCACATTCCAAATCATTTTTAGATTATTCCATCTGTCCATCAATCAGTCTTTTACACCTACTTATATTTGAACTCAGTTTGACAGTGAAGCTGGAACCTGTCCAAGTACATAATGGGAGAGGGGAAAGAAAATACCCCTGGAGACACTATTATGTAACACACCTCATGAAAAAATCCTGCTGCTTGTACTGCCACTGATGAAGATCTAAGGTTAAAGTGAAGTATGTCTGTAAGTACAGGCCATTTTACATGTACAGTCCTCGTTATGAGTGCTTGTAGGTCAGTGGTTTAAAAGCAACAAACTCATTTCACTCAAGGACTATTTTGACATTGTTAAATAAAATGATTACATTCATATTGCTTCAACTCAACTAGCACTACTCACTTTGAAGTAGTGGAATGCAATACTGCAAAATTTGGTGTTGAACCAACGCACAGGCAAGTCTGCTTTCTGAGGGAACATACCAACATTGATATCAATAATTGGTTCGATCCTCCCACCACTACTTTGAAGGTCAAACCATTTCAAATATCATTATCTAAGTAAATAAAATGTATTACTTCCAGTTAAAATACCCAACAGCGTGGCTGGCTCGCCATTTTAGGAGATTTTAGGGTAAGTCTAAACTAAAAGTCTTAAGATATTAACACAATGATTCCCTACACAAGGCAACACTATAAAGTATAAAGATGAGGTAGTAATGCAAGATCATATGGTCCTGCCTTAGTTAGCACTGAATTTATTTTCTTCCACTTCAACGACAACCGTATGACCACCAATTAAAAAACTACTGAGTTAGTGTTGTGTCTCAGTAGTCGAGAAGAATATATATGTAACATCTACCTAATCGAAAAGCATAAACTTCATGGATGCGAAATTGAAGCAGAAGTGGTCTGTGGACAAATTCTCTTCTCAACAGTAGTTCAAAATAAACTACAGGCAGCTATGAAACCAGTCTTAGAACAAATACAGCGTGAGATGGCTGCAGCAGGGTGCAACACAAATATAGAACAGATAAATAAGAAACGCAAAGATGAAATAGGAGTAGGGGAACCAAAAGAAGGACTTTGGATAAAGCGGCCGTTGTTGGCCATGGAGAACGTTATTCATTTCATCAGTTAGTAATCCCATGCAAACATTCCTATAAATGCTATAAAGTAAAAGGGAATATCTGTTACAATGTTAAGCCATGGTAATGACACTACTTAATAAAATGAAGAGCTTTGGCTTTCGATTTAGGCCTCTATGTATAATACTTTAACGCAGAACTTATAGATATTTCCTTTTTTTTTTTTTTTCCCCCAGACATTTTTCAGCATTTATGCCATTACTAATTTGATAGAGTTAGTAAGCTGGTATGCAGGAGACAGGAAGAGAGGGTGGTATGAGGGTGGTGCAGAAAAGTTCCCCAGCTGGACTCAACAGACGCAACAGAGTTGCTGGAACCAGGACATAAGAAATGTTTATGTAATATAGTATTGTTAGACTCTGGTATTACTAGTATCAGTTACTGCATGTACGGGGTCTGAAGTCATACTAAATAAATAAATGGCAGACACAGAAAATCTCCTCATGCAATCCAATCAGTGAAAGTTTAAATACTGTTTGACTGTTAATGTTGCAACAGTCAGCTGATGCATAAAACAACACCTGTCATCCATTAAACAGCACCTGTCATCCATTAAACAAACAATAGTTGAAGTGAACACAAGCTGCTTTTCATACATACGTTAGCATCAAGATGTAGCATGCCACGCTAGTTTCTGATTGAATATGCAGCACTGCTAAAATATGTGGGAAATATTTATGCTATGAATTTAGTAGAGGAACAGACAGGTCTTCATACAGCTTACAAGTCAAGTAAGAAAACTCTTCTTTTTTTTAATATGCAGCCTGCGAGAAAACGTACAGATGGTAAAACATTAGTGCTTATTAATCTTGCATGGATTGCTTTAGGGTTGCTACTATAAGGCCTACACCCACATTCTCACTGAGCTTATTATTGTCTAATGCTCACTATCTGTTAGAAGTTGACTGAGTACTTTTATTTGGTCCATGAAGCCAACACTGTTCCATCCAGATAAACAGTTTAGTCCCACCTACGCATGAAGAACAACATCCAAGAAATATCACTGATATTAACTATTGCACAATACCTGTAAGGAAAGTCAAGCATCACAAAGGCCTTATGATGACTAATATTTAACATACATACCTCTGTATGTTTTCAGCTACAAAATTCATTTACAGTATGAACAATGTCTACACATTCACTCTGATCAATTTGATGTTATAAAATCTGCTTTTCTTTCACAAACATGCTCATTTCTGTGTGTGTCCGAGCTTTTTACTTTAAGCAACCACAGCAACGCGTATGAAGACACACAGAGGGGGCTTACTGGGTAACTACAGATAACAGAGGCATGCCTGAGGAGCTAACATGCAAGCCTCCAGAAGCTCTGCTGCACAACATGCATTCCTCCTGTGCATCAAAAGAAATGCTGTCTGGTTGAGAAAGAAACAAAAAATTCACTACGTTTTCAGACACAATTTTACTTTCTGGTGTCGTAAACACATCGCAGTCCACTGATGCTCAAAAATGCTGTGCATGTTAGCAGACCCCATGCAAATATCTGCAAATCTGTGCATGTTGAAAGACAAGCAATAGCAGGGCATGATTCACATGTGCTACAAAAAAATGGAGAAAAGCCGAGCACTTTCTCCTCCCTTTCCATAACTCACCCACCCTGCGTGCCCGTAAATGATTATGAATCACACTTTTTATGGCATCAGATGATGACACTTAGGGTGGGAGTGCTGCATCTCATGCACACTTCATAACCTGTAGCTGAGATACTGTACTGTTGATGAATAGATTTTTTCGTTTTTTGGTTTCAATTATATTGACTCACAACCATCTTGACAACATATTACTATAAACTCCCGTAGGCAAAAATCTTTATTAAAACCAGATCAAACAACTGTAAACAATGCTGCTTGTACAAAATGAAAAAAAGTCAACGTGCAACGGTGCTTGTGAGACTAAACACACTAGCGCCTCCTTGTGGCAAAACATAACATGAATACCAGCTCAAGTTGGTACATGCTGAAATGGTAAAAGAAACTGCTCCACCCTCCTTGATGCTCTCCATCAAAGGAGATAATTACTGTGGAAACTATATTACACAATTAATCCATAGACTGTAGGGTTTCATGTGTGAGACACATTTGTTCTTTTTTGTGCTACAGATTGTTTCAACTGCGGAGTTACTTTCTGAGAAGCTGTAGACGAACACAGAGACAGCACATCTGCATGTCAAGTATGCCAAGTAAGAAAACGCACACACAAACACTTAACACGTTGTTTCATTGGGCAGAAAGAGAAAAGGTTTCTAAAAGGGCCGTTTAAGCCTAATGCAGTGGTACATGTTTGCAGTGAGCGAGTAATGTCTCTAAAGTAATCAAAGTTTTGCATTGATTATCTAGTAATGTTATTTGGCTGGCTTTGTTTAGGATGAGCACATTTGCCTTGTTTTTAGAATCATTCCTTCTCAGAGGAAAAAACAAGCAGGCTGTGTGTTGTTTTGTATTTTTGAGTCTGTGTTACTCTTGTCATGTTGACTTACAAAGACACTGTGCAAATTCTGATCTGCAGGGTGACATGCTGAGTTGCAGTGAAGAGATGTTGCCCCCTCGTGGACAACTGTTGAAAAGTTAGGAAAACATTTTTATATACCCTACTCTGCGTGTGTGTGTGTGTCTGCATATGTATTTGGAGAATGTTTAAACAAGAATTTTGTCCACACAGGCTATAGTATACACTGGAGTTGGCCACACAGCCAGTCATCCTATAGTACTTGTATACATGTCTAATAATGCACAAAGACAAAACATTTCTTCCTCTCAAAATGACATCAACTTTTCAACATGACGACAATCAAAATAGGACACTTAAGAGTCATGTTTTATAATTATAACTATACACAGCATTATAGGACTATGTGTCTCATGTAATACACATCAAATAATTCAATGGGCAATTAGAGAGATAATGCAGAGTACAGAAGAATAAGATGTTTCCCCATGTGAGATAGATCTACTCTTCTTCACCTTCCAGTTCTTCTTCAGTTTTAGCTCTGATACAGAGCCTCATATCAATTTCATGAGGCTAATGTTGCCATGACAACACCAACACAAACAAGCTCAACTACGATGGAAAGAGATAATTTACAACCCCAACTGCAAAAAGTTGGGACGCTGTGTAAAATCCCCCCCCCCACAAAAAAAAGCTCACACAAGCAAATAAGATAATTTTGAAATTATAGCAACATGTCTCAAAAAAGATGGGACAGAGGCAACAAAATGCTGGAAAAGTAAGAGCAGCAGAAATAGAAATGCTACTTTAGAATTATTAGTTCACAGAAAGTACGGTCAACTCAAAATGTCAAAAACCACACATACATTTTCAGTCCTTGTCAGACAAAAGCAGGCAAAGTGTTACCTTTAATTGTCCACTTTAATTTTTCTGCAGATTTTTGACAGATAATAAATCCAATATCGTTAATGGCTATTTGACTAAATTGAGGGGTACATAAAATGAAATGAACATAAAATGAGTGACTAGCTAGCAAATATAATGCATTTAGTGGCTAAAGAAACATACTGCCCTCAGGAATTAACTATATATTTATATTATAAGGCATTATTAATATTATTATATCATCAGAAAGTGGCCAGTATGGTATGGAACATTAAAAACTAAGCTGGAAAAGTAAGCAAATCAAAGAGAAATGGCTAAACGTGTGGCATGGGACACAAAATGCAGACTAGCAAATGAACAAAACAAAACAGAAACCGAGTTCATAGGCCAACTCACAGAAGTCCAGCATGAATCAGTATTCCAGGGGATACATGAACTGGGAGCTGGGAGCTTGGAGCTTGAAGGCATGAACAGGAGAACACCAACAGCAGCAGACAATCTGACAATAGGTCACTGTGGGAGAAGGATTTTTAGCTAATTGGCTGCACCTGGACATGGCATGAACAGAGAGGGGGAAGGTGTGTGTAGGTGTGTGTGTGGCACGCAATGAGAGAAGGTATGTGTCCAGGTGGCTGTGTCAGAAAAAAAAAGAACAAAATAAAGTCTGAGATTGTGACAAACTACATCTGTAAAAGTGAAATATTAATGTCACAGAAGAATATTCAATAGGCCAGACTATGTAGCATGCCATGTTTAATTCCTTAACAGATTGTTCCTGCAATCCATATGTTAGCAACGTGTGCAGCGTGCACACTAGGTCAACACCATCGCTTCCACTGAGAGCTAAATGGGATGCAGCTGTTAATGCTATTTGTTTCAGCTGTTTTTAATTTCGTGTCATGAAAAGTCAAAATGTCTTCAGTCTAAAGTTCAGCTCACTCAAAGCGATGCCAATAACCTTTTGACACAGCAGCCTACTTTGTGTTTACAGAACATAAGAGTCAGTTTTTATGAGCAGTCATCACTATACATCACTATATATAGAATTAGGAGCATTTATTCAGGGACTCTCCTTTCCCAAACTCATTTTTACTTTGATTCATCAATTCAAACTAAAACACACATACTGTATTTCAGTAAACACGTTTTTATTTCGTTTGGTAGCAAAAACAGCACCTCAGGACAACAGTATGACGTGGGCAGCCTCCTAAGGGGTCGAACAGTTTCAGTTACAGGACACGCACAGGGAAGACATGCACTACCTACTGTAGCAGGCAATTTTAAGGCATTAGGTGACCGACAACTTAAGCATTGTTTCAGTACATTCACATTCCTTTGACAACACCACTGTTCATTTGATGCAACTCAGTTTTGAGGGGTCATAGCCCATTTATGTATGGAATGGCTGTTGCATAGATTTGGAGCAATTTGCCCAATATTTTTATCTCACTTTCTTCATTAAAACCTCTAGTACAGTCAGACACAAGACATACAAAATAAATTCTTTGGTCTCTTCCAGATCTTTGGTAGTGTTCATTTATTGCTTCATGATAAACAGGTTTAGGCCCTACTGGAGAGTGGCTGGCAAGCGTTTTACTTCAGACTTGTTTATTACAAAAGTTGTGGGGAGTAAGGGCGAGCTGTGAGTATAAAACTACCAGAGAGGCAGAGGAGATCATAGCAGACACGTAGCTACATCTCTAAACTAGACAGCTCAATCTTCGATGACCTCAGAGGACTCAGACACCACTCTGCCATCCTTGGTCTCAATCATCTTGATAACAACGTTCTTCTTGCTCTGGGTGGTGCTGTAGCCTCCAACGCTGCCGCTGCTGTAGCTGCTCAGGCCGCTACTCAGGCCGCTGCCCAGGCCGCTGCCCAGGCCGCTGCCGTATCCACCGCTATAACCGCTGGAGTAACCGCTGGAGTAGCTGCTCTTCAGTGATTCCATAGGGTAACCGCTGTAGCTTGCTGTTGTGAGAAGGGAGGCAGAAGGAAACAGTTAAAACTGATGACAGACAGAATCCAGACAATGAGATCTATGTCATCGAATGTCACTTACTGCTCTGTTGGGAGATGTTGATAGCCTTGATGCCAGTTGCCAGTCTCTCTTCCTCTCCTTCCAGCAGTTTCCTGTAGGTGGCGATCTCAATGTCCAGAGCAAGCTTAACGTTCATCAGGTCCTGGTATTCTCTGATCTGGCGGGCCATGTCCTGTTTGGCTCTCTGCAGGGCATCCTCCAGGTCCTTGATACGAGCCCTGGCATCCTTCACAGCCAGCTCACCACGCTCCTCAGCCTCTGCGATCTGAGCCTCTAGGTTGCCGCGCTGGATTTAGAAATATTTTTGAAAGAATGAGGCTTTGTCTCATCATTGTTTAATTTCAGTGACACAAACACGTTATACCATGGTGGTAAAACACTTTTCTTCTTTACCTGTGACTTGACGGCGTCAATCTCTGATGTCAGCCTCTGGATCATGCGATTGAGGTCTGCGATCTCCGTCCTTGTACTCCTCAGGTCATCTCCATATTTGTTGGCTGATGTCTGCATCTCCTCATACTAAATGTACGTGAGAGAAAAACAAGATTTTATAAAGTGGAATGTTTCTTCATGAGCATATTGTATGTAATGTTAAAAATGATAAACACAGAAAAATCCAAAAGAGTCACCTTAGTCTTGTACCATGTCTCTGCCTCAGAGCGGGTGCGGTTGGCAATGTCTTCGTATTGAGCCTTGACTTCAGCTACAATGGCATCCATGTCCAGGTTGCGGCTGTTGTCCATCTCCACAATGACAGAAGTGTCCTTGATCTGGCTCTGGAGTTCACGCAGTTCCTAAAGCAAAAAAAAACAAAGGACAAAAAAGGTGAGCGCTCAGTCACGCCTGCCTCACTGAGTACTGCAAGTATGGCATGACTGGATTGATTAATCACTAATAATGCTGATGGAATCAGTAAGTGGTTTCTCAGTCAGAGGTTTTAACACCAGGAATGTGTGAAACAAACAACAAGCTGATTTTGGGTCGTACCTCCTCATAGATTGACCTGAGGAAGTTGATCTCATCTGTCAGACTCTCGAGCTTGGCTTCCAGCTCAACCTTATTCATGTAGGCCTCATCAACATCCTGGAACCAAGAAAAGTATAAATATATATATATATATATATATATAAACATGCTGAAGAAAAATGCATTTAAAGTATTAGATGTGTAGCTGAGTAAATCACAACACTGACCTTCTTAATGAGGACAAAGTCGTTCTCACACTCTGTGCGCTTGTTGATCTCATCTTCATACCTGAGAGTGAAAAAAAATGCAGTTTATGATCAGACTTTTAGGCGAAATGTTTTCTCATGTTGCTGTTCGTTTTTCGAGGGTTTATACTCTGATGTAACTCTAGGAGGCGCAAGCAGTCCATCCTTAACTTCTGAGTTCCTTTAGGACATTTGCCTCACACAGTGTCTGTTAACTCAGGGCCAAGCGTGAGAACTATTACAGATATTTGTCCTTTGGGGATTCCTCACCAGATATGTCCCAATTGTATATGGACAATTAAATAAATATGCACATCGGGGAGCGTGCATAGACAGCCTTGCTGAAAGTCAGATTAGGGAAATTAGGTTCACACTGGGTGTTTGGAACTTGCTTCATCAGTGTTGTAATTCCCTTGAGATTGAATGACGCAAGGCAATGGACAGATGTAGGGAGTATCCCACAAAAAGATTAACTCAATGTATTTGTCTTGATGCACAAACCTGACTTTAACAGTATGATATACCATGATATAACAAACATTATATTGTATTTTATTTATTAATTAAATTTATATTCCAAATGAAAAAGAAGAATCCTGTGTAGACCATATGCCTCGTCTAAACCGGTACACTTTTAGCTTCCCTTGTCCCCTCCACACTCACTTGTTCTTGAAGTCCTCCACCAGGCCCTGCATGTTGTGCAGGTCAGCCTCTAGCTTCATCTTGTCGTTACCCAGGCCGTCCAGCTGTCTGCGCAGGTTGGTGATGTAGGCCTCAAACATGGCGTCAATGTTGGAGCGGGTGGTGGTCTGTTGCTGCAGCAGGTTCCACTTGGTCTCTAGCATTTTGTTCTGCTGCTCTAGGAAACGAACCTAATGTGTGGAGAAAGATGCAGAAAAAGAAAACAGGGTTATGATACTGAATGAATACAGCAATCAAGCAACCATCTATGCTTGTTTACTGTTGCTCATGTGAAGACTTAGTCATCAGTGGAAAATTTATTTTTAAATTCTTTTTAAGAGTGTGATGTAAGTGCAGCCTCAATCATGAGAATCAATCTTGCCATGCCTATTTATTCACCGTCTTCAGTCTTTGTTATTCTTAGCTATCTTTAGAGATCTGTGAGCTGCCTGTTGGATGTGTTTCCATGCAGCCATGCTTTTCCAAAGGAAGGCCTGCATGACGTATGTGCATCCTGACAGGAGGTAGAGGGTGAGGGAACAAGACGAGGTTGGAAAAAGCCGGTGATGGAGAAATAGAGCTAGTTAACCCTTCTCCTACATGTCTTCCTGTTTTTGTACAGCGAGACTCCCAACCACAGATGACAAATACAGGGAGGAAGAGAAAGGAGTTGAGGCAAAGCTGTATCTGCAGGCAAATTCAGAAAGGTCAATATTTAACTGTGTCATAGCTGTGAGGAGGGAGTAGAAAGAAAGGGAGAGCTAGAGGAAGAGAAAGTGAAGGCAGTTTATTAGAGAGGAGGGGGTAGATGATGAAGTGTTTGCATTTTGT
This sequence comes from Ctenopoma multispine, assembly GCA_034779795.1. Taxonomy (NCBI): domain Eukaryota; kingdom Metazoa; phylum Chordata; class Actinopteri; order Anabantiformes; family Anabantidae; genus Ctenopoma; species Ctenopoma multispine. The sequence continues at coordinate 3,855,731 of JAUYWH010000025.1, read as the reverse complement.
GTTAACAGGACATGTAAAGACGTGAAAACAGACATGTGACTAGGTGGACCTTGCTCCTTTACCCAGAACCGTCTTCATTTGAACTGGAGTAATAATAAATACAGATAATAAAGTTCCTTCAAAGAGAGAGAACCACGACGCTGAGAGCTGCTTTGTGTTGAACTATGCAAAATGCACTTTATCTTCTTTTAATCATTGCGCCGGGAGAGTTAATATGCCAGTCAGCTGGCATTGAACAGAACATGAAACCAACTGGCCTACTTAAATATTAACCCACTGCTGAGGTCTACGAGTACAGACGCACTGAGTATTATACAAACACTGGGCTACAATGCTGATTTGAATGATTAAAAGTCATTTTACTCATTCTCCTAATGGAAAATGTTTCACTCTGAATGAAAGTATTGTCATTTAGGAAACAATAGCACCCAGTACTGACTTTATGCCTTTGTGTGCATGTGTTAGAAGGGGTAGGGGCCACAAGGGCAGTGGAGAGAGCCACACCCAAGCTAAGGGAGGAACTAGTCCCAAGGTAACTCATATCACAAGCCCTGAGCTCTGCCCTGACACACCCTTAGCTTTCTCTCTCTCTGTCTTTCTGCATGTCTGTTTTTCATCACTATAAAAGGGCAGCCTGAGCCAAGAGATAGCCTAATCCCAAGTTTGAGCACATTCATTCTTTTCTGCCTTGACTGCATTTGTGGCAGGTGATGAAAGCAGGGAGGGGTATAAATCAACTTTCACTACACAGCAGGAATGAGGAAATCAGCATTACAGCGCATGTGGCAAACATATGGACTTCTATATCAAATATTGCATAACAGTGTCACAACACAAACGCTTTTTGACAATGCTGTCACTTTTCCACCCAGGAAAAGTAATTTCTGTCTCTTTGAAGAGGAGAACAAGACATAAACTAGTGCTTGGAGAACCAGAACTGTTGTCACACAGACATGTATCTGCCCTGTGTTGAAAGTTCTTACCTTGTCAATGAAGGAAGCAAAGCGGTTGTTGAGTGTCTTCATCTGCTCCTTCTCCTGAGTGCGGACGGCTTGGATGGAGGGATCAATCTCGAGGTTCAGTGGGGCCAGCAGGCTCTTGTTCACAGTGACGGCGCTGATGGGGGTGTGAGCAACAAAGCCACCACCAAAGGCACTACCAAGGCCTCCACCAAAACCTACACTAGCGCTGCCCATGCTTGAGCCAAGGCCATAGCTAGAGGAACTGGTGATGCCAGCTCCTCCTAAGCCCCTGTTGGCTCCTCCATAGGAACTCCTCATACTGTAGCTCCTGCTCGAGCTTGGTCCAGCATAAGAGAGGCTGCTGAAGTTCCTTGGGCCAGAAGAGGACTTCACGGTGTAAGAGGAGGTTTTGTAAACGCTCATTCTGAAATCTGCAGTTGAGATATTCTTTTGGATGAAATCGGAGTGGCTCGGATGGCAAGGCAGGCAGGCGGAGGGGAGAGACCAGCGTGGATAGGAGGAGAAGAAAGTACTGAGGAGTTTTAAAGCCTGTTTTTGTGGGAGGGGACAATAGTGAACTCCCATTGGCTGCAGGGCTGAGTGAGGGAGGGCTGTAACATTACACTTGTATGACACATTGTCCAGTCATTCAAAACCATTACCTGGTCTTTCTACAAGATTCTCTGTGTTGTTAGAGAAAACCTCTGTCATGTAGCTGTATTTCTTTGCTTTAATTTCAGCTTTATTCTGTCTGTGTCTCCAGGTGAAAGTATCCAAACACACCACACCTAATTCAACATGTAGGATCTGCAGTTCTGGCCAAACTTTACATATAATGATTTATATCCAGTAGCAGCTATGTGTCAAAAAGTGCAGTGTATGTGCACATGCAGGGGTGGGTCGGTGGGTGGGTGGAGGATAAGAGGTTCCATTCTTATTGTGCTAGTTTGAATATTTAAGATGTTTTTAGGAAACAGTATTAAGTTATGTGTTTCAGGAGGGAGGTGATGCAGCTCATCTTTTAGGTAATGTGAGTGTGATGCATTGGTGTTTAATTGGATTTATTGTAAAATCAGTAAGATGTGATCAGATATGTTTCCACCTGCTACTACTTCCAGTCCTACAAGCTCCGTCAGCTGTTTTACATATAGAAAAGCACACCAGGACAGGTTTGACTAGATTATATATGAGGCAATTCAAAACGCTTTCCAATAAATTATAATAATATAACAAATTGTTGCTCATAGATCCCATGAATGCAGTTTGTACTTCTCTTCTTAAATTAATATTTCAACATTTTGGTGAATACTACACTTCGGTTTTTGCATACTTCAGTACAAAAACCCAAGTTTAACAGCAACAGTAAAACATCTTTCAAACAGTGTTACAGTGATTATCGAAGCAGTGTCCTACAACAAGACATCTTGGAGGATGTTTGCAGCAAACAGATACTTTAGGGCTCAATCACCCTCATTGCTGCAGGCGCCCTGTATGAAAACCATAGTCCTGAGCTGAATATAACACACACACCACATGCACTGTTTTGTATCCACGTAAACCAGGTGAACTGCACTAACCAGCTGGCTTTGATTACTGCTGAACAGGAGATATTTTGGGTTAATGCAACTGATCCTGAGGCTTTCAAAAACAAAGAACCCAAGTGCCAAAGTTTATTGGTGCTTACATTCTGTATGACCATGTGCTTATGTCTGTTTACATGGCGTGCACCTTCGTCAGATAAAAGCCTCCTTGTCTATTTATATTCTTCATAAAAATATTACTGATGACTGATGCTGTGTCCTTCAATAAAGCATTCCATTCCATAACAGAAACTTCTATGATACCTGACCGTTCTCTAACATCACACAATCTTCTACCACGCTGTAGGCTGAAACTGCAGCATGGCGGCTCAATCTTCCACCGTCCTTCCACCAATAACCGTCCTGTATTCCTCTCCTCCTTCATTAATTTCCTCCTCCAGATGCTCACCACGATGAGTCATGAGTCTTGGCATCACCAATACAACCCCCTCCACTATAGCCTCTCTCCTCCATCGTCTCTAACTTTCTTCTTTTCCCACCAGTGGCTCTTGGCCTCATTACTGTCATGGAAACATACGGAAATAAAATACACTCCCATCTTCCGTTAGCCAAAATGGTTGCCAGCTCAAGAGCGGGGCATTTGCCACTGTCGTGTACAGAGTCTGCAAAGCGCAGAGGGACTTGCTTGATCATCCTAAAAAAGAACATGTGGCAACATTGATATGATCTTGTGATTCTGAGCTGGTGCTTTCGCCATAAGAAAAATCCAGTATATTAAGAAAATAAAGCGTGCCAAAGGGGAATTCCAACTTTGCTTTGTGAAATGTATGTGCCTGCAGTAAATCATAGAAATCAAATATTGTCACCAGGTTCTGAATAGTGTGGGAACCCAGAGGAACAAGTCTCTCTGAACAGTTGGGAGTTTATAACCTATTAAACAGCTATTTACCACAGTTATTGCAACATGAGAATAATTTTAAATTGAAGTCAAAGGTCTATGAAATAGAAATTGACAAGAGGGGATAAACATTAGGCAAATGCAACTTCTGTTGTGCGTTAGGTGTGCAACATACTGTTAAAAACATCATTGGTTGGTTATTCTGAATGTGTAATGGTATTTTTGGCCTTATTATTTTTCATTTGCATTTGATAGGATGTTACACCCCTCGTTTGCATTCATCAGTGGTGCAGACAACAATAAAACCTAGCTTTAGTCTGCATCACATTTTTGCATGGATCTTTATGGTGTTTCTTTGACTGTCTGGTACAGCTGCGGTGACAGAGGCATCATTGTAGGGTATGCATCTTTGGATTTAATGGTTGCGTATAGTGTTGTTTAGTTTTGTTAGCTTTTGTCAAGACTCGTGCTTCTAACAGAGATTTAAACAGACGTAAATGTGGACATTTCCACGCTACTCTTAAATGTTGTCACAACTGACATTTATTGACGCCTCTGGTTCATATACAGTTCAGAGAGTTTTCAGTAATCTGAGTAATGCTTCAATTCTTAGCAACAGTAGCAACATCTCTGTGACAATGATGAGGTCAACCCAGTCTGAAAGTATTTCATTTTGAGTTTCAGTCTATTACTCTGGAAAGGGTGGGGTCAGAATACACCTTCATTCCATTCATCGGAATGGTAATCAGTAGCAATGAGGGTTTCATCACCTCGCAACCTGTCATTACCAAATCAATGGCCTATCTGCTGGCTAATCACAAGCTAACCAGGCAGCTGACATTTCTTGTTTGATTAGGGCTGAGAGGCGGTTTGTTGGATTTTGCAGCAGGATAAATGACTATACAAAGAAATGAACCTTTACACTGCGGGTGCTGTTTTGCTCTTTAAACACCTCCGATGACTTATCACTGTCGTCTCTGTACAAAGCTGTCACCAGGCGCGTCTGACTCAAGTGTGTCACAAGCTACTGTGTTGATGGGTGTAACTCTCTCTCAGACCTGTGCTCCACTTGTAAAAGACACAGAGGGTGGAGGAACGATTGTGGTGTTAATCATCATATAAAACTGATCATAGGATTTGCAGGCTGAACTCATTGTGACCCTTCAATACTTTACATTAACATGATCTATGAAACAAGCAAAACTAGATGTGATGTTTTTGTAAGTGGGTGATTGATTGCTGTATTTTTAATGGAGACAGAGTTTACCAGCCCTTCCTGGCAGGATACTGTGCAGTACCTCTGTATTTTGAACAACCCTTTGTTTTAAGGCCCTTTTGTTCTGCAACTGAACCCTCCATAACATTAAGCACTGAAAGACGACCCTCCCTTGCAGATACCACAGACCTGTTTATGTTCACTTGCCTCTGGAGCAGCAGGTTAAGTGGGGTTTTCTGGTTAGATTGACTTTTGAAATTATACAGACCACTTCACTTTTTGCGTACTTAAATTTATTGCAGATTTAAAGCTACAATGACAAAGTGAAAATAAAAATAAGATTTATCAATGGATTTTCAAAAAAACAGGAATCTACACAAGTCAAATCTTCATTGAGGATCAGTGCAGGAAATCAATAAGGCTGAGCTAATTTTCAGGTTAAATGCTTCATTGTGAGCAGTAAAACCAATCACTATGATTCAAAGTACTGCATTTTATTTTCTGTATGTTTAGACACGTGGATGATATGAAAGAAGGTAAAGATCTAGTTATATAT
>JAUYWH010000025.1:3833299-3850458 GCA_034779795.1 Ctenopoma multispine | reverse complement strand
AAAACACTTCTTTCTTTCTGATTCTTTTTTGTTTTTGTTACAGCTTACTTATTGTAATACAAATACATATTTTTATGCGGTCATCATAATTGTTAAAACAACACCTATTGGTGTCCTCAGACTTTTGTACAGTATTGTTATTGCTAGCTTTTTATTAGAGTGCAGAAATTTCCACTTTTATTGAAGAGAAACTGTCATGGCATCGAACTTCAGCAACCTGTTTAGAAATTGTTTACTGAAAAGACAAATATAAAATATATCCTGGAATAGAAATGTTTTTAGTTGCCTTTTTCTGCACTCAGATTTTCCAAGGAGCAGATGAATTCAGGGCAGACAACAAAACAGCTCTTAGAAATAATGCTTTTCATGGTAGTGTATTAAATACACTTTTGTTCTTTCTGATCTGATCGGACACCTATGCTTTGCACCACAAAGCAGAGTAAACAGACAAGTAAACAACTGAATATCAGGGCTTAATTTTAAAGACTGTGAATTCCCACATCAGTGAGGAGAATTTAGTGGTGGACATCCACACCCAGACACACTAGAAGACATCTTCTCCATTCCTCTCTCGTTCTCTCTCCCTGCATTATATATTCATTAAAACATTTCTATTACCATTACTACCATTACTACTACTACTACATATTTAATTTATTATCAGTATTATGTATTATTATTTTCATATGAATTATGATTAATTATCTAAATCTCATGGAATTATGCCTTGAACACGATGCGGTGAAAGAGGGTGACAGTGTTTCATGACGGGGGTTCTAGCAGGGAGCAGCACTGCAACAATATGGATGACCTTAGCTTAGAAGAGAAAAGAAAACACAAACCTGAAGGACATTTTGAGAAGTTGTACAATTCTCAATGTATGGGATGACTTTCATGGAAAACATGAGAAAGCAGTGTGTTTCCAAGTAGTGTAATGGCAATAAACACAACGTATGTCAGCTCTATGTATGGAGAACAGCCAGGGTAAGGTTCAAATGTCTACACAGATTTAAAAATGGTTTAACATCCTAAAAAAAGTATGATGGCAATTATCAATTAAGATGTGTGACTCAATTTTCCAGATATACGGTAAATCATTAGTCTCTGAAAAACTGATTTCCCTTTAGTTGTGAAAACTGAAGAGTAACACAACACAGTTACACGAATTACGACATTTCAATTCAATTAAGTTTAGAAGCTATATTTCACTGGTGCTTTAAAATGATATCTGGCTTACATTTTAGAATAAAAAAATTAAAAAACATTTCTTTATTTCAGTCAGTAGTGTTATTTATGCATATTGTATTTATATGAATACACCATCACCATCACCATATCACCACTCTTGTGACATAAAGTTGCAGTCTGGCCATACACAGATGTTTTCACTTGCTGTTGGTGCACATGGTATTTTGTTATTTGCTGCACTGATCCAAGTTGGCACACGTTTGTCGATGTGTCATTCTGCGGGCCAAATGGAACTTGAGTGGTTCAAACCAGCAATGTGCCTGACAGGTTTTGGAGCACACCCATAAATGATAAGGATGTAAGTCGTCCCATTTAAAAAAGCTGAAAGAGTGTGAGAAAGTCAATCAATAGAAGTAATGCAAAGACAGAAGTGAAATATCACGTGGTGTGTTTGAATAAAGGATGATTTAGATGTAGAAGAAGAATGTGAGAAACTATAACAGAGTTCATTTTGTTTATTTTTCAGGGTTCATAGAAAGTCATCACGGTGACACAAACACATTTGGTAGACCGAAATAAAACAACAGGAAAGACAGGTAGCAGCAAACTGCCAACCTGTAGGACTACCTACACGTGCCCTGTAACTAGTCATAGTTTAACGCAAGCTTACTGCGAGTCCCCAGTATACACAGGTGAAATACCAACCCCCAGGCTATTCCCTAGCAGTAAAATCCTCCACAGTCCCAAATTCATCCCCCACAACAGACCATAACCTATTATTTCCAGCATGCCTGTCATTCCTGCCCAAGAACTAGACTGTGCTCTGAGTTCCCATGAGTGCTTTTACCTCCCACATGACAGCTGTATTAAGAGAGTAACTTTAAGGCAGGTAATCAGTAGGACTTGTATAAGAAAATCTATATATATTGTGCATGTGCTTAGAGGTTGAAGGATGTTCCCTTTTTTTGGTTGCTTACTAAAACCAAAAGTGCAAGAACTAAAGTCCTCAGACTAGACTACACTTTAGATGGATGTAAAATTTGTCCTGTTCTACTGGATTTACACTGCTTTATATTTTCCAGATTAATTAGTTAGTCCTCACCTTAAAAGCATTTTATCTTGTAATGAGTCTGAAATGACAAAGCCGGGAAAAAGGAAACACAGAAACAGGCAGATTTTATATTTTGCCTTACTGGCGCGAGGTAGTTTTAGATATACAATGCTATTTATTAAGTATGGATTACCTACAAGTGCACATTTCGTCTGGGCTTTAGGTTTTGTCTTTTAGAAATATGCGATTTATCAATCAAAATAATCCTTGTTTTAATATGAGTCAGCTGGAAACAGCACAACGTAAGCCTGAGGCATTGTTTAAACCAATTCATGCAGGTAATAATAGGTTGATAAGCCAGCTAGCTATAATGATGAACTGCATTAATGTGACCACTGAACGTTTGACAGCCATATACTGAGGAGAAGCAGAGAACATTCAGTTCTGATTTTGCATTTAACACTGACAAAGTCAAAAAGACTTGTTTCCCATTAACTGTTTTTGGGGTTTAATGTTTTTTTATATTAAAGCTAAAACCATTTCAGAAATCCCCATAAAACACAATTTTGCACATCATTGCTGCAGAATAGTCAAACAGCTGTGATGTTTCTTTTTCTATGTTCATCATACTTAGAACTGCTTCACAGTAAACTAAAGCATGGATAGCAAAATTATGCTGGAAAAGAGAAGGAGGAGTGAAAACGAACCAGTTCCATGGAAAAATCTGGTCCTACTCAACTCAGTGGCCCTTAGCCGAGTTAACCAGTGCCCACAAACGTTTGGTTCCATATGGGGTTTTCTGTCTCCAGCTCTTTCCTTCCTGCCTCTTTTTGAACAGCAGCATTTTCTGATTTTTAAAACAAAGACCTCACTGGTAGCACGTGTGTGTGTGTGTGTGTGTGTGTGTGTTCACATGAACCTCATGTGCATTTTGTCCATTCCCTCTGTTTCACATACACCATGTTCTTTTCATGTTCCTCTTGTGTTTCTCTGTGTGTGTGTGTGTGTGTGTGTCCTTGAGTGATCCCTGTGCAACAGTTTTTCCTCCACCCACCGCCCATGTCACTCTACCCCTTGCCACACCCACACCCAGTCGCTATGGCAACGGGGATTACTACAGAGCGGAGATGACTTTGCCAGATGTATATGGGACTGCCATGGAAATAGTTTGAGAGTGGTTGCCATGGATATGACGGCACATACACTGTGTAATTAGGTATCGAGTGCAGTTACTGTATTTTTGAACTCTGGAGAATTTGGAGTCGCACGTCTTCCTGGCAAGTGACTGGACAGAAAGACTGATTCAGAGATGTAGTCCTCATGTAAAACAGATTTGTGAAAATGCACGGAGGCTCATACTTTAAGCATGAGTGTACTCTTCTTGACACTTTTCTGGAGGACAATGACTGTGGGATCACCCAAACAGTCCCTCTGGACTGTAGAACAATGCAAAGACAAATAAATGGTGGCAGTGGCTGTAAATGGAAAAAGGAAGTTTATTATTCTGTGTGTGTTTTGTACAGAGCCTTTTTTTTTTGCTAAGTTCAAGTACATAAATCGATGTGTCTGAATCTGTTTCCACTCAAAAGACTGCTTACAATAGTCTCTGCTGTGTTAGCTCGTGTGTGTGGTTTCAATTATTTGCATGTAAGAAATAGAGTTGTAGGTCAAACATGATTTTCAGTGGTTAAAGAAAATAGCAGTGAATGATCTGTCCTTTGTAGCACAGTCAAACTCATTCTGCTTCCCGCAGGCTTTAACCTTTGAAGACAGAATAAGATCGTATGTCTTCTGTCTCCTGGTGGTATAGCTCTGTGGATGTGTGTTCTTTCTGTATGAAGGTTTCTTTTTCCAGTTGAATGAAACCAGAAATGCTTAAAATATAAAAAGGAAGGGTTAGTTGAGAGTTATGCAACGTGACTAATACTTTATACAGTATCAGTTCATTCTCTGCAAGGGCTTTTAATCAGGACACGTCCTAAAAACCTAGGACTCGCATTTAAGTTGCACCAATTTGAGAAAACCATGGAACAAATTGCATTCCTACATATATGTGTTAAATTAAGTAACTTAAAGCTACACAACTTAATTTAGCTCAGTGAATCCACTCTGAAACGTTTTACATTTTTTAGCTAAAACCCAAAAGTAAGAGAAGAGAAACATTAGCCAAAAAAGGCAACGCAAATTTCATTTTTATTTTTATTTATCTCCATAAAAATCCTCATTCTCTATCCTAGCACTCAGCCAGAAAAAGCCATTTCATAGATCTTATAGACAAGACAATTACAGAATTAGTTAAGACAACGAGTTAGCACACAGTTATCATTACCAATACCAGTATCAATTATAGTGGCTCTGCTTTGTATTAGACTTGGAGAGGTTTTGCCGAGTTGGGCTTGCCAAGTTGCAGGCCTATAACCCAAGAACAATGCTGCTCCTTTATTCCTAGGTGTTCTTTAAATGTGCATAGTCTAAGTAACCTGAATTAGTCTTTTTAAAATAATTAAAGGGAGTTATAAGTATGGATGTGCATAATTACCACCCCTTTGCAAGTTGTTTAACTTTAAGATAGATGTATGGAATATATGAAACATGTATCTGAGAAAAAAACCCTATGTTCCCCCTACTTTGCTATATACCATACTTCATGGCTAAACAGTAAAATTGCAACTCCCCAAGCATCATAAACTGAAATGCGACCAACCCCATGGAGCCCACAGAACAATACCATCAGTGTGTTTCAAATGTCAGCGCTTTACATCCAAAAAGTGGAGCTGAGAAAAAGCATGGAAAAGGAAGGTAAAAGGATAAACACTGGAGTCAAGCCTGGAAAAGAAAATGTTTTGGGTTGTAGTGTTGAATGCTCAGACCCTTGTAGGGATAAGTGCTACTTACCTCAACAAGTGGTATTTATCAAACTAATAAAAATCCAGCTTCAGCTCATCGTTATGTCGCAGCTGAATGACAAAATGTTTTAGAGGTTTGGTGAAACCTATGGATGGCTGTGTAAGCCTTTGGCCAACGCACACATGCAGTATTATGCAATGCGTTACAAGCATAGTGTGTGTAGTTGTTACGGTTTCTGGCTCTTTCTCTACAACTGTGTACTGTATGTGTGTTTCTCAATAATTATGTGTTTGCTATCTGTAATTATGTTAATAATACACATACAGCATCTGCTCTTACAGTAACTGGGGCAGTTGTTCACTCTGCATGCAGTATGATTCATAGCCCAACAATGCTATTGACTGATATGTGAGAGAGATCCATTCATAAAAATCGTGCCCTTATCCTATCTTTGGAGTAGGCATGTCTAGCTGCAAGGAGGCAGAGTCATGATCTACATCGCAGTGACACACAGGCAGGTGACAAATACAGAAGCAGGCTGAGGCGGAGCTTTGTGTGGAAAGTAAAATGAGCCTACAACCACCAGCCAGAAGCTCTGAAAGACTGTACTTACAGCGGAGCTCAAATTAAAAGTCTGAAACTCTTAATGAAAAGCCATCCAAGTTACAAAAACCAAAAATGAGTTGCTGAGATATTATCTTCCTCTGCTGAGTTTCCCATATGAAGTGATGAGTTGGATATGTTTTTATTCTGTTAGGTATTTAACATTAACACATCCACATACACACCTGCATGTACACCAAGACAGTCCAACTCAGTCCAGCAGATTCACACTCAGCACCACATGCTTTAATGAAGACATACAACAGTTCCTTCGGACTGACTTTCAAGGCATTCACGAAAAGATTTATTAGTTTATGACGTGTTACAGGTTTCCTTGACAACCCTATGGTTTGGTTACTGTCTACTGCCGTCTAAACACGGATAAAAGGAAATGAGCTGTTACAGTATGTTGCTATGGAGATGGAGTCTTTGGACACTCAGACATAAGGAGGGACCTGTCTCGGCCTCCTACCACCATAACTCCACCTCCGTGTGAAACCAGCAAGGAGTGGCTGAAAGGAAAAGACTCATGCGTTCTTGCCCCACACTGTTCCACATAACTGACATGGAGGCCGGCATATATTTTAACTTGAAATAAGGCCGACACAGAATTCATATTGCATGTTATCCTGCTAGTGTGTGCTCACAGTTTAATTGCTTTTTATTACATGGCCACTCCAATCAGTCCATGATTTTCCAAGGAAACAAAACCCTGTAAAATCTTTGGGTTTTTTTTTACATTTGCTGGAGCAGTAAAATACAGTTATGCAAAATAGTGTCTCTCAGAAAAGCTAAAGCATTTCTAAATAATAAATCTGTCCCTCTTGTGATCTGGCAGTCAATTTGTAGCCCTATTATTGCATGTATCAAGCAGGAATGTTGTTTAGGAATAAGCGGTACAGTACAGTTTGATACAAATAACAGGATTAGGATGAGAACAAGCTGGATGAGTCAGGGATATGCCCCTGACAGCCTGGTATTTTGTGTAACATTATACTTCAGACAGTCTTCAGCCAGGAGACAGTAGAATAGTACTGTGCAGAACGTATGAAGTCTGTGTGGGATCTCAGTCCCACAGCGTGTTATCCTAGTTTTCATCGCTGTGTGATCTCAGAAAAGCTGGGTGGGTCTGCTACAGGTGAGCAGAAATGTAAACACAGAAACACGTGTGTGCAGTATCCTGCATGTATGTAGACCATATGTCCCGTCCTCAGATCTGCTTTGTCCTCAGTATGCAGCTGGGTGTGTCTGTGTTTAAACTCACACAGGAGCATACGATATACAAAACCTGATTGCAGTGTTTAAATTGGGCCTACTCTAATGTTTGACTAGTGAGTGAGGCGCTCTTCATCTCAGCGTAATGTCGGGTATTTTGGGTTCAAAGACAAAACGGAGGCCACTTATTGTGGGTGGCACGAGTGAAAAAGAGTTACATAACATTTCGGTCCATATCTTATCTTTTGTACTTTGTGTTCTAATAGTAAACGAGGTGATTATACTGTATATCGTGTTAAAAGTACATGGACACCCTTAAAGGATTTAAAGTATACACCATTGTTTACATATAATACAGTACAAAACATGCATACATTAAGCATGTATGCTTATTCCTCCGATCTTCTCACGAAATATGAAGATATAACTTCAAGCTGGTCAGCTTCAGGTAGCTTGTTTCTATTCATGTGTGAAACAAATGTTAACCAGCAGCTCTAAAGCCTATTAATTAACACATTATCCTTTTAATTGGTGTGGTTTACCATGCTGAGATTTCTTGTCTGGATGCACTGATTTGATTTTGCTGGTTGCCTGTAAATTTCAAAACAAGATTTAACAATATAATTATAACTTGTTAGCTGGAGGACTTAAGGTGCTGGTAGGCTTTTATTTTGTTGTTTCTTTGTTTTACAGAGTCAGGATAATTGTTTCCTGTCTCCAGTCTGTCTTTGCTACACCAAACTAGCAGGCTCGCTTCACATTGTGAGTAACAGATATGTGCACGAGAAGGTTTAGTGCATGAGTATTTTAGATTTTTCTAATTACTTCTAGAACTTTAAAACAACTACAAATTAAATTATCAGTTTTCACAGCTGACTAAAACTCGTTTTCCTTTTTTGCTCAAACCACATTGCTATCCAGTGCCAGAGTGCAGTAAATGTGTAACAATTATGATTTATGAACATGATTACTCTGACGTTAAGGCCTTGTTAAACCCTGCAGAACAGTGGAAACACAGAGGACCTCTGACATGTTTCACTTTGTGGCAATATGGATATGAAACCTCTACATGTATGAGTGTTGGTTTACAAAGACATACCTTCAGACAAATCATCTGCAGTGAGAGTGAGGATAGCAGAGCTATGAGAAAAATGCCAAAAAGGTCAAGCTGAGCTTCAAATTTGTTCCTCGTAAAAGCCCAGATCTCCACATTGGATTTGGAGAGGAAACACGAGAGTTTTCAGTGTGCAACAAATTATTTAAATCCAAAAAGTACAGTCCAGTAGCTGTAGCATGTTGAGGATGGCAGTGTTTGTTTACTGCACTGTGAGGAATTTATCATAGCTGTGTGGCCAACTAATGAACTATCAATAGAGAAAGCTGGGAAAACTGGGACATCACAATCAGAGCTGATTTCCCTGTGGTTCTTTTCAAACAGATGATTCAATTTCACTTTGTGACATATAATATATGCCATCTAGTATAACAAAGGAGACCAAAGAATTAACATAAACAGAGGAGTAGAGGGTAATATGACAACTGCTGTTCTCATGCCAAGATGTGATAATTGCAGTTTTTCTAGTTGTAGGACAGTTTCAAGTAGATGGTATTTGGCCTTTGAGGTGTTAACTGTTACGTGTTTAAGCACTTTTGATTCCTGTTTGGTCCCAGGCTTGGTTGTTCAAACATCCTAATCCATCTTGTATTTGCAAACCAGTACCACTTTCCCAAGCATAAAAAATTAGAATATTGGCATCTCAAACACTGTATTCATCCCCAAAAGCATAACTTAAATTGTGGTTATACAATTAGGCTGCTAACACCTTCCAAAGTAAGCAAAATTGTATGTTGGCACGTTCAAAAGAGAACAATAAAAGAGAAACACAATAGTGTAGCCAAACAGCAGGCACTCACGAAAGGGAAATAAAGTTGACGTGACTCACACCCTCATGGCTACTCCTCAGTGAGGAAGAGAAAAAAGAAGTGGCAGGAAAAAAATTCAACCGAACATCTCTGAATCTAAGCCTTAAATCTGGATCTGTGCTTCCTGTCCTGACCACGAATGACTCATGAAGGTCTATTATACTTAGAAAGGATAAGAATCTGTGTCTGCTCCCTGCTCTTGAATGCGCACACTTTGGCACTAGACTCTAGTGCTTTTTTAACTAGTGAAATGATCTCACAAGCTAAACAAACTCAAGAAATAGAATATACACAGTGGGATAAAGAAACATGCTCAAAATCCTTATAAAAGAAATCTGTTCTAACTGCACAAACACCCTGTATCATTGACAAATGTGCCTACTTTTTACACTCTTTTCACTGTGCAGTAGCTTGGAATGGTAAAGTGTCCAGAGTAACACCAAAGAGCCTTTGTTCAGGACTTGGTTTACTGCAGACAGGAAAACTGGTGGACTGCAGGGCCTGTGAGAAAAACAGGTATGATGGCAGAGGAATGGAATGTGCCAAAAATGGGCAAATGGAGAAAAAGAAGACAAGGAAGGGGGGAAAACTGCATATTCTTGATGGTATATTTAGAAAAAATGTGGTTCTGTTAGCTTTAGAGCAAAGAAGATTTAAGGTCAGCATTTACATTCGTGTCAAGAGTAATCTACATACGAGGGACTTCAGCTGCATGTAAATGCAACCCGATAGTTCATGCTTTAAGTCCATTCTCTTTGATTTTATGCTGCAGTGGTTTTGCATTGGATTCTGAGGGCTCTGAATACACTCAGTGTTGTGCCTGAATGCATCCTGCAGACATACACATATACTAACGGACCGCCCAAATTATGTCGCCTAATAAAACTCTTAAACAACACTGTCAACAACAATGTCTTGTTAAGTTTAACTTTCCCAGACTACTTGATGCCTGTCACCTTAGTGTCTCCTCTACTTACAATAACTAATGTTATTCATTATGTTGGTATAAATTGTGTAGCTGATTCATTTGCAATGCAGATTTGGAACTTTTAGTGTTTTGTACATTAGAAAAGTTGTTAATGATCAGTTATATAAAACACAACTTCATGTCTAAACATTTAGGAAGTAGCTGAAATGACTTGGCAGCGTCTAACATAATGGTTTGATAACAGGTGGGAAGTGTGGCTGGCGTTTTCAGTAACGCAGTTTTTGGTCTGTGGTAGCAGAGCGCCATATTTGGTGGCTCAAGTGGAAAAAATGGAGTTAACTAGGCCACAACTCCGGGCTTGTGCAGTGTCCTATATAAATAAACAAACATGGGAATGTAACTGTAACTTTCTGCAAAAAGAGGACAAGCATATCTTCTAAATGTCAAACTTTCCTTAAAAGACAAGAGCTTTTTGTAATAAGGTAAAAACAGCAATAAATCACAGGTAACTGGGGGAGCTACAGAGGTACATAGAGAAAAAAGTGAGGAGGCAGCGATAATGTCTTCACAAACTCTCTCTCATCCAAACACTGAGACAGGGAATACAAGCACTGGATTATGGGATAAGCAGTGGGAGTGGAATAAAGTAAAGTTTAATAAAAGAGAGAGAGTCAGAGCCAAACAAGAGCTTCAGTGTGGTGGGAGGGCCATATTTATGGGTTTCAGGGAAGAATGTGAGGTGTCCAATTCCTCACTTGTCTTCTGTTAACAACCCACAATCCTGCTTTAAGAAGTTAGTTGAAAAGCTTGTCTTTTAACCTGTATAAACTTGCCTTCCAGCCTTTTTATCCCTAGGGTAAAAGCTCTGAACACATGACCACTTTAAATGAAGGAAGGGAAACCAGAAAACTACTGTTGGTGGAATTTATAGATGAGAGAATACTGTTTGCAATCAGGTCTTGTTCCTTGGTTGATTTTTATGTATGAAAATTTACAAAAGGTTATGTCAGTGTCTCTACTATTAATCATTTCATTTGAATAATAAATGTACTTTATGGTTACCTACTACCAATATAGTTTCCATAGTTCCTTTGAAAGCTATCTTATCATATGTTACATAACTATAACTTACTGAACCACACCCGGTCAATAATTCAGTCAGACAATTGGACTGACTTATGAGTGACCTGACCCCAGGGGCCCATCAGGGAGTGGGTTCGGGGAAAACCTGTTGCGCTGCACTCTGGGTGATTCCAAATCTATTTGTTAAAACTGGCAAATCTGTCCCATTCTTCTAACTCTTCTGGCACCTGAAACAACTTTTTCATACACATGCAAACTCCCACTCACTCCTTGCACAAACGCAACACACAAAAGCAGATAACACAATAGGACTTGGTTAAATTGGTGCAACACAGATAAGGAGTCTGACCACTCAGGTCCTCTGCCCTGTTACTTCATTTATGTGTTTGTGTTTGTTTGGGTGTGTAACCAGTCACATCTGGTCACACAGGTTAACATTAAACACACCTCCACATATCTGATCGTCCTGTGGCAATGGATATGATGATAGATGTTAGTGAAGTTTATAAGTTTGTTTAACTGGTTAAACCACCTTTCTGAATCGGATCGACAACGTAGGATGTAGGATCTGTGTGTGTTTGTGTACGTGTGTGTGTGAAAGGAAAAAGTTAATTAATTATAAAGACGAACATTGTGAAAGGTTACTCTTTGTTGTTAACACTGAACTGTGCCCCGACATACAAGGCAAGCTGAGCATACACATTTCCACTCTCTATCTCCACAGGGTTCAAATATGTTGATACTAGGTTAATTTGTTCAATGACATGGAGAAGGAGGAGTGGAATCTTGTTTGGGGTTTTTCAGAGTCAACATCACCGCATGCAGTTAAAGTTTCAGGGGCCACACAAGGCCAAAATGATTCATTAGACAATTCAAGGGGCTGGATCGTGTTGTGTAACTAAATTACGTAACTCTCATGACTTGGCATTCTGAACATTTATGTTCTGAAAATATTACTAATCAAGTAATGGACTTTATTAGTTAGCATCCAAACTGCATCGAAAGAATGAAAATGATTTTGATGCAGTTTGGCCTCCAGTCTAGTTTGCGTCATTTTAACTGCCTTTTATTTACATAGATGGTGATGAAATGGAAGAACACAGTGTTGGGTCTTTGCCTGTCTGCATGCATCCGTCCGTGTGAAGCCCTGCGTAAACTTATCACCTGACTGCTGACACTTCAACACCTTTTGTGGTCTCTCTACTGACGGTCTCAATTATTAATACAGGTTCACACCTGGTCTTTGTGTGTCCGTGTCCTCACAACCAGCTATAGGTTCCTTTCAATCTTTAATGTTAGTCACAAGTGATGTGTAGCCAAACATAAATGTACATATATTTGCTGGGTGGATGCAGCATAGTATTATAAAAGGGTGGATTTTGCTCAGGAATTGTCCATGTGCGTGCAGTATTTCATTTAAGCCTCATTTGACTAGGTAGAATCCTATTGAAGTTAGCAACTCAATAACCTTTTTTTTCAAAGAAAACCCTGCTTAAGACAGCAGCAATACAAGCTGCAGACAATACAACTCGATATGAACAGACACATACCAAAGAATCAGACGACAATGTATAAAGGATGTTGATAAAAGTTAATTTCACAGCGACACAGCAATTCAAAGTGACACATAAGAACAAATTGTAATAAAACCTTCAAGGCAGACCGAGGGGAATAAAGTTGGCCACAGTGGAGCAGGGAGGGGTGCAGCATGCAGACCTGTTATTTCCTACCCCGGCTGTATGCCATGTTGAGATAACAGCTGGACACTTTTTTTTATCATATGTGGGAATGCATGGTTTATTTTCTCTGAAGCATTGTTTCAGAAACCCGTCACAACCCCTTTAATGTCGCTGGCTGCCGTGCTGCTGATAAGTACTGCTGATTCACACATACACACCCACGCCCACACTTTCCCACACAGAGGTACTTTCTATTCTCCACTGGATGTCTCTCTCTCTCTCTCTCTCTCTCTCTGTCTTTCTCACACACACATATAAACACACAGATCCATTCGCCCAAATCTAAAACACTTCTGATAAGCTCACATGGGCATCTCATTACACAAAAAAGAGCTTACAGTCAAGGGAGGAGCGTACAGGTGTAGGAAGATTAAAGTGGGCAGATAATTATGTTCCTTATCTGACATTTAACCTACTGCCTCTACCTGTGCACCAAACACCTGCACCACACTGCCCCCTCCTGCCGTAGCTTTTGTTTGAGGATAGGAAGCCACTGAAAAATGTGCACTGGGTAGTGACGTTCATGACAAAACTAGCACACTTAGACGCTCAACGAAAAATGAGTCATATGGTGCAGAAATAGTAAAATAGGTAAAATATGCTGGTCTGTTATTTTCTCACATGGCAGTGTCCAGCTGTCACTCTCACACAGCGTAGTAGCAAAAGTAAATGCAACCATTGTGCGGCCTGGCTGCATGTGTTTGCATGTAATCTGACACCGTTATGTAATGCATTACTTGGGAGATTTGTGCATCAGAGGAGCAAGATCCTGGGGATGTTGTGTCTATCAAGAGAATTGTCTGGATGTTTTGCAGTGAGCAATACATCCTATTTTGAAGGAAACTGTATTCATTGTAGTCAGTGAATCAGCTGCTGTGTTCTATTTAGAGTAGTAGATCCCCACCCGTAGTTTCATGGGGTACTGGTGCAGGAATCCGTGACTAAGTAGTAACATCCAGCTGCTACTCACTCAAACTCAACATCTCTCACTTTGTTACTTAGTTAACCATTAGTCAATAATTGAGGGGGGAGGTTAGTGTGTGGTCACTGCACTACAACAGTGTCACAGTGTCAACAAAGCAAACAAATATCTGTCAGCTGACGTCATTTCTGGGAAGCCAGTGCATTATTTTTGCACTAAATATTACAAAATATTTACACACTAATTTATGATCATAATTTACCAGTTTTGCTATTTTAACCCAAAATAGGTCAGTAAAGCACTCACACAATACTGGTAATCTTTATCTTCTGGGTGGGTCATGGTTGTGAACAATGTTTCTAGAATTACCAGTGAATATGTGACAGTAGCCAAGTTTCATCATTTGCAAATATTAGGAAATAAACAATTAATTATTTTGAGGCTACTGAAGTTTTTTTTCCTAATATTCTCACTGCAGCTGTTTTTAAATAAATTAGTTGGACATTCAAGTTCAGATGTGTGTATGTGCAAATTGAAAATGCACATGAAAACCAGTGGGTAAGGTTTAGGCTGTTTGTCATATACTTGATGTTTTAGTAAAATAATAATGAAAGTGATAATGATGAAAATAACAGCAGCATGACTGTCAGTTTCCATTTTTTTAATTCTATTACATAAGTTTGAACTGTAGAGCAGTTTTTAAGTTTCATTTAGTTATTCCTCTTAAAATACTGGAGTAACTACATGATTATTGTTTTAAACTTCTGTGTGGGACCAGCACAGTGAGTGCATCACTGACAATCACTAAACTCGAAGCTGGAATCTGATGACAAATCTCATCTTCCTTCCTTCACAATTCCCCTGATAGTATTGTGTTTCTGGTCAGAGACCTGCCTTTGTGCAGACACGTTCTTATCTATCCTCTTGTCATGTTTATGTACAAACAGCACATTCCTGTGGGGGAGACGGGTGTGCAGGACAGGATCCGAGCAAGGTCAGGAGGAGTTAGAAGGAGAGGGATGTAAAGAGGGAGAGAGAGAGAAAAAGAAAATACACAGAGCCAGAAAAGGATAAGAGAACTCACAATACTGCACCAAACATCTGGAAGGGGGAGAAAGAGAGTAACAGAGCGCGTGGTTAAGTGATAAATAGTGATGGGAAGAGAAAAGGGAGCAGAGAGGGTACGCAGCGGCAAAATATAATCTGTAGTTATAGCTTGATGAGAGAGCAGAAAAGCTTAGTGGAAAGGAGGTAGAAAGTCCGAAGTCAATAAGGTCAATGGCAGATATTAGGATGGAAGTACAACTAGTAGATGAAAGAGGAAACAAAGGAAAAGACGGGGGAACAACTAAAACATAAATGTTAAAGAAAAAAAGAGTTTCAGTCATGATAAAATTGTGACTGTTTTGGGAGGTTAAGAAAGAAAAGAGGTCAATGTGTGGTTACTTCTGCATTCTTCCACACACTCTCCAGTCATCAGGTGACACTCCCAGGTCAAAGATCAGGAGAAAAGACAAATACCACGCCCAGAAGTTACATGTGCAAACAATAAGAAGACACAACATGCACGTAATAAAAGGAACATAAATGGATCCACGTATGCTAACAGAAAAGCAGGAATGTTTGCACAAGCACGATAACATGAACACTCAGTCAAACAGAGACATGTATATGATGCATGGATTATGTAAGTAATCTGTGAAAGAGAAAATGTGAGAATTATTGTTGAATCTGCATGTTAGCCTGACTGACAGAGCTGCCAGTCTGGTCATTGACTCTCACATCTAGGGACCAGTAGAGCGAGAGAAAAACTCTGTAAAACTTTGTATAGCAAGACTCAAATAGTACTGAGCGAAGAGGCACCAATGACTTTAATTTAAAAAAAGTGTCTTATCAGTGCTGACATTAGCTAAGCTAAGTTAAATAGCTTCCACAGCACAATGGGTCCTAATAGTTACTTCACATATGTCTTTAGTTACCAGTGGTAACCAGCTGTACGTGAACTTGAGGATTAACAAATTCAGTGTTTAAGTTAAAAAGTGCCCTTGTCCTGGAAATCAACCACCAAGAAGCTTGAGAATAAGACACAGTTTCAACAAACATTTTTGTATCTCTATTGGGAAATGGAAAATCCAAAAGCTGCAGTATCACTTTAATTTGTTTTACAGGAAAAATTAGGAGAATTCAACTTTTTGTTTGAGAATTACTATGAATGTATTTGCTCTCTATCATATCAAGACACATTAAATATTCTCAATTCCATTATGCAGTCGCATTTTATTCAGCACAAAGCGTTGCTGTAGCTCTATAAAAGTGCTCAGGGAGGGGCCACTAAAAAGGTCAGTGAGTGGCATTCTGACTGACTTCCTGATTTGTCAACATATGGTTGCCAGACAAATTCCTTTAGGACCAGACATCAGGCTCCAGCAGAGAGGTATTGAGGTATTTCTGATTGTCACTTTGCATTTTCATACACACATGCTGCAGCTCGTGAACATATGCGATATTTATCAACTATTTGTCTCTTTCATTCCAACTTTGTTTTTCTCAAAGTGCATGCACTTCAGTGTGCTTTCCTGCAAATTACAGAAGCAGAAGGAGCATAGGCCACAGCAAGAACAATAGTGAAGGAGAGAGCTATGCATTTCCCACCATTTGGAATGAATTAAAACCATGCACAGCCACAGCGGCGTGGCATGGAAAAAAGGATGGAAAGACAGACAGGAAAGGAGTGGAAAGCTGTAGGAAGATATAATAGTTTCCAGAAGTGCTTATGGTCATTGTGGATGTTGGAGGATGGTAGAAACAAGGAGGGAAAGGGGGTATAGAGGGTTTTCTTGGTATGGGGATACCCTCTCGAGAGGGATTCCCCTGAAGCGGCCTCCCTCCCTGCACGTTTCATTTCCTGTACAATCTGCGAGGCGGTGACTGGTCAGCCAGGAGGTAATTACATGGCAGGAGTGAGTCAGCCACTGTACCTGAAATAGACACAGCTTGCAAAAAGCCAGATGGGATGGGAAAGATTTAACCACAGGGTTTGAGAACCAATGGAAGGGAACATAAGGGTAAACCAATTAATCTTCTTTGGTTTTTGGCTTATTCAAAGTATATGGTAGAGAAGAAAATAATATATTTCTCATAAACTTGCTGTTTTGTCACTGTCTATAGTTACGTCAGAAATATGATGGTTAATTGTTCATAATGTGAGACAGTTTAACTTAACCTGGTTAATTTAACCCCCTCTTACAAATAAAAAGTTGAATTCATAAGCAATAAAGTGTATCATTGCTCTGCTAAAGAAACTCTTAAATACAGTTTTATCAGTCTAGACTGACCAGTGGATTATGGTGACGAATGTTCGTAAACTTTAGATAAACAATGTTAGTTTGATGGCGTTTATGACCCTACACTTTGGCATTTACTATCATCACATTATGGGCATCTGTGAAATCTGTATGACTTTGCTGACTTGCAATTAATTTAAATTTTGCAATTTAAAAGACATAAAGGCCTGGATGTCCAGTAATTTTCTACTCCTTAATTCAGACACAACTGAGGTTATTATATTTGGACCCAAAAATGGTATCTAGTCAGATTGCTACACTAGATGATTTTGCATTGGCCTCAAGTGCTACTGTGAGGAATCTTGGAGTCATCTTT
>JAUYWH010000025.1:3784580-3833199 GCA_034779795.1 Ctenopoma multispine | reverse complement strand
GTTTTTCCTCTCCACTGTTGCCTTACGTGCTTGCTCAAGTGGGACTGTTGGGTTTTCTGCATTATTCTGTATATATTATATATTGTGTAAGGTCTTAAACCTTACACTGTAAAGTGCCCTGAGATGACCTGTGTTGTGAATTGGCGCTATATAAATAAAATTGAATTGAACTGAATTAGTCATTAATCAATTAATCGATCGATCACTGAGTTAGTCAATCAATAACAAGCACGGTAGCACATGACACAGAGAAAACAATACATATTCAACATAAAGTACATCAGTCAGAATGCCATCCCTACCACATGCTACTACTTTTAACAGTAGCAAATACTTAAGTAAAACATCAGATATAAAGCAATATTCACATAAAGTTTGCTAATATTAGCTACCATAAGCTACTAGTCACTCTAGCGCAGGTAAAGTTGTAGCAGCAAAATGTATTGAATTGAACAGGGGTCCGTTTCATTCCTTGTGAACTCAATTTGTGATCTGTTGACATTCATGACATTCAGGTTGTCATCCATAGAAACACTCCATGTACTTGGCTTCACATTAAAAGCCCGTGCTGTGAACAGGAACAATTGCTTCTCACACTTGTCTCCATCAATGGCTGATTCTTCTTGAGTCAGACTTGGCCAGTTTTAACATTCTTTGGGACCAGACAGTGGTCGTTCTTTCTCTCCCCCTTCTTTTCATTCTTTTTATCCTTGACTGAAGCACTTTGGAGAACTTTTTTTTTTCACACTGTGCTTGTACAGTCAAATGAACCCATTGTGTCTGAAAAAATCCAACCCAGCAGTTCAGAAACAGAAGGCAGCGGTAAACAGCTCTGAAAAACTGGACCCTGGCTACTGCAGTGTGTTCTTGCAAATGCTTGTGAAATGTGGTGTGTCAACTCCACCAGGGATTTGCCAAGAAGCCTCCATACAGGCTCATCATGTGTGCCCAGTGGGGTTGTAAAATAACGATCAGACCATAGTGCTTTCCCAAAGTAAACTCAGCAAATTTATTCCCCATTGCCATGGTGACGTGGAAATAACCCAGTTTGGAACTTTCCTAAGTAGCTGGGATAGTTCTGAATCAGAGGGAGGGATTCTGGGAGCAATTACTGAGCGGGAATGTGGGGTGTGATGGGGAAGAGGAGGAGACACAGCAACTAAGAGTGTTTGAGTATGGAATAAACAGAAGAATTGAAAAAGAAAGTGATTTAGACCATTAGAGCATATTCACCATTGTGTGTGTGTGTGCATGTGGTCTTCTAGTTTTAGTTGAACCTCTTTCAGAATGAATGAATTGAATCACAGCAGATTATACAAGATATTGGCTTTCGACCCTGTTTTGACACTATGACTCCCAGCCGGTGTTCTGTAAATGCTTCTATACTGAACAAAGCTCCACCCTAAAGCCCTTTACCAGAACTGACACACCTTACATAAGCCTTTCCTGCAACATCTTTATAAATCACTTTTTCACACACAAGCATCCAAGCAAAGCAAAGCAAGCGTCCTGTTCAGGACTCATCCTCCTACACATTTGTCAGTCTTTCTCTGAATGAATAGCTCCCCAGCTCCTCAGCACACTCCCATCCTGGACATCTAAACTACTCCATTCCACCCACTACCTGCCCTGAACATTCACATACAAGCCCAGACTGTGAAACCATGACTCAGTGCATGTGGCGCAACATAAAGTGCAACAGTATGTCAATAAGTTAAACAAAATGTGAGCAGCTTATCAAAATTCCACATAAGGTGACTAAATGCAAAAGAATGATTGTTGTATCACTTTCTGATATGATATATGACCTTTAATCCTAACCTTAGCTAAACTGCTTTTAATGCCTAAACCTCTTATCACCAGTGTCCATTTCTGTGTTTTGTATGCCCGATATCTACGTTAGAACCCCCCCACCCCCTCCCACCAAGAGTTCTGTGCAGTACAAGAATGCATCACTTAGCAGATTGGGAGAAAAAGTTTCTGACCCAACCTGTCAGTAGTAATTTTATGAGACAAAAGTCTGCAGCACATCAGTAACAGGAGAGGACAGTTCAGGATAGTATGTGATAGCCTTTGTGGTGGGAGATAGAGTTATGTTATGCAGCATTTGTAATGTTCAGTTGTCATATAACTGTTCATGATATAGATTCGGACTCTAAGAATTCTTGATTATTTGCCTTGAAAAGTTTCACCTCAACAGAGATTTCACATATGACATATGACTAGTTGCAGCTTTCTTTTGTTATTTTCCAGTGCTCCACCCTGAACAACACATTTCTGACCAGACTCCAACCAGGCCCCGTGACCTCTGACCTCACCTTTCTTCTCTGGATCTGTCTGCTCCTCAAAAGCCTTCAGCTGGGATGGCACCCGGATTCAACCTGTGACACTCTTGTGCCAGTTTTGGTTTACAGCTGTCAAAAGTTACTCATATTTTACTTTGGTCTGTCGCTTTTCATTTACACCCTCTTTAAACATACATACCACTGATTAAAACCCTCATAAAAACATAACAAGCTCCTCCGTCTCATCTTGGCCACCTGCTACATTATCCACCCCCTGCAGATCTGACCTGGCTTCCTGGAATCAAGGAGCAATCATCCCATTAATCATCTGCACAGTACATGCACATCAGTTTGTTTTAACAGACACAGACATGACTCTGAGTATGTTCTTGTCATTTTCTCACACAACAGGACCAATGACACAGGCATTTGCTGATAGTCTCACGTCAGATCGGTGAATCAGTCAGAGTCAGTCTGCAGTGGGCCAATGCATCTGCCTGCAATGTTCCACACACCTGTAAATTTGTCTGCTCACAACTGTTTTCCATCTGTGTGCCCCCGCGTGAGTCACAGGCTTTTTAATGCTGATACAATCTCACGGTGGCATTGTGCTTTTCATCTGAAACATCAGTGTCAGATGTATCACATACTGTAGATGCAGTGCTATCCGATAATATCTCTGAGTGACAGTAAGTGTGTGTGAGTAAGTTGTGAGTAAAGGCCCTTTTGTCAGTAGGCATTCCATTGGGAGCGGGATTGAAATCATGCATGTCCTCCTATTGCTGACTGAGACGCAAAGGATTGTTCACAGTCTAACCCGAGGTCAGATACAGGATGATCCTTTGGCTAGGCCTGCGAGTGAGGTTTCTCAATGGTCGTTCTTTCTGTCTATCAAGACAGCTATGATTTAGCGCTTTCTGTGGGTGATCTGACCCCTAATGTCAGAACAGAGCAAAAAAATGGTTCCAGCTGAACAAGAACTCTTCAGTCTCAATAAGCTGTTCAAGCCAGCAAAGCTACTGTTAGATGTTTTTTTTTTCAACCCCTAGTTTAAACTCTTTTTCAACTAATCAGATGATCATGAGTCAACCCCTGTTGCAAATGACTTTATTACCTCAGCATGAACAACAAACACAACCCTTGTAACCAAACAGAAAACTTCTCAGGGAATTTCACATTGACAGCATACATGCCATATATAGACATATGCATCTGACCCTTTTTCCCGCTCACAGTTCTAGCAAAAGTGAGAGTGTGGTCTGCCAAACTATTTGCCACACTGCAGGTGTGACTGTCTTATGACTTCCCAGACATAGTGTCCACCCTGGTCAATTGTATTATTACATGAAGGTGTTATGGGTGGTGCAGTACACAGAGGCTTAGCTTTTCTCCTCCCGTGCCAAAAAACTATACACACCAACAAACAGTGTTTTGTATCTGTTCCATCGGTGAACTTCCTCACCTCAAAAATCTCTTTATGTGTAAAACAATTAAGTGAACTTTAATTTTTTCAGACCACACACACTCTGTGTAAACATTAAAGACCAGTGGTTTCTGTCTTTAATCAAAATAACATGTTTATTCTAAAGGGAGCAGGTCTGAGCAGATATTCACTCAGATTTAATCTCCCCCGCACAACTAAAAATGGTTGTTTTTCCAGCTGCAAGTTCTTGTTTGTGATTGTCTTGGTTTATAGTAAATGAAGTGGTCCTGCAGTGGAGACAGCTGAGAAAATGAAAAGAAAATGTGGAGACAATGAAAATGGAGGTAATAGTTTTATAATAATATTTTCACCCACTGTCTACATTCAAAATTAATACTGATAACATCACTGATTTTTCAAAATAAAAACCAGCAGCTCAGTAAACATTCATACCCCATGTCCATAGATCTATATACAAAATAATTATAGCAATTGATTTAATCTTTAATGTCTTTTAAAGTCTTGTTGAAGCCGAGATTAGTTTGTAGGTGGGAGGGGAACCAGTCACGGTGAGCGACGACTATCTGGGCAATGCAGAGCAAAATTCTTGACACTACGCCAGAAGCATTGAGGTAAGTCCAAGGTGGCGCTGCCGGCTGCCAGAACCTGTGACAAACAATGGAATAATGTTTCACGTCAAACATTTTAATAGGATGTCTGCAAAAAACTGTCATTTTCCCTATTTATATGTTGAATCGTAAGACAAATATGGGGTTTAGACAAACAGAAAGCAAACAAGATGCTTCTGATAGTTGAGAGGTGATGCTAGCTACCTCCTACTATTCATATCTAAGTTTTATTATTGTTATCATAATTTTGTACTATTGTGCAACAGAAATTCTCAGAAGCCAAAATGTTATTAAAACACACCTCCAATCATCTTTGTCATACCAGGATTAGTTTTTCCAAAGCCATGACCATGTTTATTTTTTACGTGTGATGAAAGCTTCGTTGACGGCTGACATGCAGTAACACAAAGAGGAAAAACATTACATTACTGCATCTGACACACCTGGATGAAAGATGGTTTTGTTGCTGATAGGCCTGCAGTAGTGTAGTAGGACAAAGCCAAAAAACATTTTGCGAAATAATAGTTTTTGCATATTTTGGGCTGAGATTGCCACCGATCTCACATCCCTGCACGAAGAACCTGAGGGTGTGATCATTTTATCAATTTGCATAAAGAACCAGAAGCCTGATGGACGCACTGTGACGCTGTTTAATACATGCACAGACAAAGCAGTTTTTTTCCACCGTCTCTAGTCTCAAAAGTAGCCTAAGCTAAGCTAACCAAATCCCACCTCCGCACTTAGTGCACAGATATGAGAGTAGCATCAATCTCCTTATGTCACTCTTCCCAAACCTCTGAGCCCCTCCTTAAAAAAATAATCCATATGATTCCCAGTCTTTGTTGTGTCACAGCGTTTTACGTGGGAAAGAAGTCTGCAGTGATCTCCATCCTTTATCTTACACAACGAGTTTGAAACTCGACACCGTTTATCTGCTCTGTACCACTATCGTCCATCTCTGTTCCTAATCTTTGTTTTCTTTGTTGGGTGTGGCAGCCACCAGGAACAGACAAAAACACTGCAGTCATCGCTGCCATTTTTGGACAAACAAAAAATCTAGAACTCTCCAACCATAAAAAGACCCCTTGGGATCCATGCTGGTTTAGTCTAGTGTTCATATTAGTCATTTTGGGGAATAGATTTGGGATGTCTGATGTTTATCTGTTTATGAAAAGTCGTGTTTTTATCTAGTGTTTGTGTCTCCGATGGAACAATTTTATCAAAAACAAGTAGGTTTTGGTGCGTTATTATTATTCTTATTACATATTCTGAGGTAACCTCTTAACATTTATTGCTATGCTTAACAAGAATCCCTTTTGTTTGCCTGCTCAATGACAGTACAAGAGTTGTTTTGATTTCAACAGAAGAACTTTATACTTTAATATCCTGTTGCATGTTCCTTCCTGAAAAACAAACAAAAAACGGAGAGCAGTGGATGAGACTGAACACGACTCCAGATGAACGGAAAACCGTTAAGCAGCAATTGTATCAGAGAACAAGTGGCTGACAAATAACATTTCCAAATATGTGTAGTTGCTTAATGGTTTTTACCCTGGAAAACAGCGATTTAAGCTCTGATGACAGACAGGTATGTTAAATAAATACAAACAAAAGCTTTTTTTTGTAACTTTAAATAACCAGCAAAAGAAAACATAAAACTGCTAAATTTTAATAAAAAATAAAGAGAAAAGCTGGATTTATGTTTTTGTTTTCAGCCTAAAACCAAGTAGCTTTAAAGTTTTTGTGTGCAGAATGTGTTTGTGTTGAAAAGCTGCAGGTGGGGGGTCTGGAATTCCTGGTTTAGAAAAGTCATTGTTCCTACGTATCTACTAAGGAGGCTGAGGGATTGTTCCTTTGTTTGACCATATCCTTAATGGGAGGGGAACAATCAGGCACACATCCGGCTATATAGGATAGATAACCAAATGTACTCTGCATACCATCTGGACACCTACACCTCAAAATCTTATGTCTCTGTGAGTCTATGTTCTGTTCAGGTTCATTAAGCATCCACGTATTTTTTTTTATATTTCTGATGTTATTGCATTAATTCATATTAGATCCTCTAAGAAGTCTGCAGTTTGCCTCTAAAGTTTTTATGTCAAAAGGAAGGGAAAACAACGAATGCCTGGAATAGTATGAAATACCTTTAAGTGTTAAGCGCTCACACTTTAAAGAAAGTACAGAAGTGAGCTGTGCAGTGAAGTATGCTCGATTTGCATTGCATTATGTGGTGCAATTCATTCTTACCTGAAACACCCACAATCAAATGAGGCATCTCACTCCTCCAGGTGTGACATGACCTGAGCTTACCCATCCACAGTGACTAAAAATCAATGATGAAATATTTCAGGTGAACTGACTCTGAAACTTGTTTCGCTTAAATTAATTGGAATAGAGATGCTACCTCACTGATATGTCACCTTTAGGGTGGAGAGTGTGAAGAAACTGATAACATGAGTATAATGTTGCTGTCAGGATGAGAAATATTTGTTTTGTAAGACTCCTCATCCATCTAAAAAACTAAATATCCATTCTCACACTACAGCTTCATAACCAAGTAAAATTCTTCGAAGATTATACATTTTTTAAAATAATTCTTGTCAATAAAAACCCCCAATGTAAATCACAACTTCGACATTTATTGCCTATGAAATCTCAGTTCTGATCGAGAAACTATTAAAACGCACTGAAGAACAAACGTATAGTTGGCTTTAATATCCCTGTGGGTAATGCTGAAATAAAATCATAAAAGGATGTTCTTGGACTTTACTGCTCTATCACTAACCCCTGAGTAATATTTAATATCATGTCTACTAAAAAGATCTAGTTTTATTTTTCAAATCTCCAAGTTATTGAATCACAGTGTGTCCTCAGAATTTACCAACTTAGGAAGGTTGCGGAGGACAAAGGCATGCTGTGAGGAGTCTGCGGTTGAGTCTGGTAAAAATGAGGGAGGAACAGGGGGAGTGGTGATGGGCGGGTTCAAGGGCCCGCAAGGTTTATATAGTTCAAAAACTTCCCCTCTCCTCCTGCCTTGTGTCTGTGAGCTCCTATTTCTGCCTACCCAGTCGGTGCCTCTGTCTCTTACTCACAGTCTCTTATTGAGTCTCACTGTCTTCAGCAACAATGACAACAACCAGGCAAACATACTCTATGCGCTCCTCCATTTCTAGCAGGCCCTCTGCTATCACAGCTGTCCATGCCTCTGGTCCTGTCTACAGGGCCCCCAGTATGCATGGTGGGGCCGGTGGGAGAAACATCAGGATCTCCTCCACTGTCAGCAGTGGGCTGGGATCCAGTTTTGGAGCTGGCTCTGGAGCTGGGGGCTTCTCCAGCAGCACCCAGGTGAGCGGAAACAGCACCGACATCATGGGTAACGAGAAGTTCGCCATGCAGAACCTCAACGACAGGCTGGCCAGCTACCTGGAGACAGTGAGGAACCTGGAGCAGGCCAACCACAAGCTGGAGATCAAGATCAAGGAGGCCCTGGAGAAGAGTGGACCTGACTTCAGAGACTACAGCAAGTACCAGGCCATCCTGGATGACCTGAGGAAGAAGGTGAGGAGGGCACTGGGGCATTGTGCGTGTGTTGTGTATTTCTTAAGTGTTGAACAAAAGCATGTGATGAGGAAATTAGAGGGAGGAAGGGAGGGAGGTGGGGTGGATTGTTGAGTTGAAAGATGAAACCTAGAGTGAGATGTAAGGTGATAAATGTCTAAGAGCTGACTGAGAAAGAAAGACACAGAATAGACCACATCCACTTTAAACTTATATTACACAGCAAATGGGTTCAAAGTCATATATTCTGTGATATAAATGTGTTGAGGGAGTTGACTGGGTTCCTGTTGGTCCTAAAACCAGTGCCCACTGCTACTTTACGAGGTGGGGGCCGAGAGCTGGACCGGAAACAGTATGGTGGAGGAATGTTGGAGCAACAGGGGTCAGAAACACAGGAAAGCAAAGAGAAATGAAAAAGCGGAGAAAAGAGAGGCAGTGACTCTGAAAATGTTTAGATTGAAAGCTCATTCATTATGACTTTCACTATCCTTTTTCATTTTATTTAAGTCACACCATGTGTTGTTGGTCAGACAATGGGACTGAAGAGTAGTCATTACTATTGTGTGCATAGAGGCAGACAATGAAAGAGGAAAGAAGGGAAACACATCTCACTTAATGTAAGAATAATATTTCCAGGTGGAATGGATTCATTTACTGGCTGCTCCCTAATAATCATATAATGCATTGATTAAAAACTTAACTGATATACATATGGCGCTGTGAATAAGTGGGAAATTATTTCATAACCAAAAGTAAAAGATGACAACAAGGAGTATTTGTCAAACATCAATTCCATATGTTACCCCATTAATGGCAACATAAAAAAACTATGATAATTGGTCTCTGTAGCCCTCCGCTTGCTGCCACGTCATTCAAACTAAACTTTCCCTTTCAGAAAATTAAGTCAAGTTAGCTTCCAGATGGAACATTCCAGTCACACTCAACTGGGCCTAACAAGAAAAACACCCACATAGTGTTCTCACTGTAGGACGGTGCTGTGCCTTCATTTGAGAATGTGACACAAATTAATTGAGCAAAATAGGAAAACACAGGTATACTTCATCTAAATGTTATTATTTGCACAACATTATGCAAGAGCAAATTAAGGTTCAAGTTAATTTATTTTGCTAACAGCTGAGGGCCTCAATTAGTTGAAACAGCCCCTGGTCAAACGGCCTCGTTTTTCTTTTGATGTGTTGCTAAATGTAATCCCGGTCTTCCCCGTCTGAGAAAATACAAAACCTCATTGCAACATTAAAACAGCCCAGTCCGGTAAAGCACACAAAGTCAACTAGCCATGCAAACACCCATATGCATGTGCAATCACATGACTGAGCTTATACACACAAAACCACCATCACAACCCCCATCATCACCACTGTCATGCAAATCACCTGCCTTCATCCTGCCTGACAAGAATGATCCTGTTCCTGAACAGTGACTGGACACTAGCTGCGTGGCAGCCAATGATTGGCTGGACTTTGGCACCTGGATTTCTCCCCTGCCATCCCTCTCCACCCATATCTACTGGACTGTGACTGTTAAAGCAAATACGGCAGACATCTGGTTTTTGAAGTGGCTAGCTTGCAGTGTTGTCATTCAAACACACAAACAATGACACTTGTTCTTTAACACTAAACGGCTTACATCAGTGGAATGAATGCATATCAGTACACTGTGCTTGTGATTCAGAAATAACTCAATCAAGTCAGAATTTTGGAAAAGTATAAATAGTATAATAACAGTAACACTAAATATCCAATTATAACCACCTGATGGTTAGCGTGGCTTAGCATAAAGACTGAAAGCATGAGAAAAAGACAACTATAGGTCTGTCCATACAAAACAGAACTGGCCCACACCGTCACCTCTGAAGCTAACTAGTTAACTAGTTACCTATTTGTTTCAGTTGTTTGAATTTTCACATTTCTACACAATAAAGTCAACTTTCCACTCTTTCAAAGGCGACTGAATCCAGCTTCATATTTGCTGTGTAGACATGAGAGTGGTAATCTCCAAGTTTGAATGGGGGTTTATAAGGGAGAGGCCCTGATGGTATCACTTTCCTTTGCAGCTGTTTGAAGTAAATGGTCACCCACATGTCTGTTCTCTCTGTTGCATGGCTCCTGTCCTCAATTTGCAATCAAATATAAGATCTTTTTTTGCAAACCTGCTACAGGTGTTTGATGCCATCGTCGACAATGCCCGCCTGGTTCTCAACATCGACAACGCTCGCCTGGCAGCCGATGACTTCAGAGTAAAGTAAGGCCCACCCGCTGCACTGCCACAGAAACTGCGAAACCCTAAGAAAGACAACCGCAGACACACCCTATTTTACAGCTGAATGGGCAGTGGGATGAATACATAGTGTCCTGATCTAAAAAAACAGTAATTTCTCTTGTAGTGATTAATCACCACCTTTGCATCATATCCAGTGGAGGCGTTGCGTCATAAATTAAATGTCACAGCAAACGCAGCTGGCTACTAGTGTGTAGAACATTGTATGCTGACCAAATAATGACCATACGTACTATTAAACTTAAAACTTAACTTAAACTTAACTTGTTAGGTTTGAGTCCGAGCTGGCCATCCGCCAGTCCGTGGAGGCCGATATTGTCGGTCTGAGGAAGCTCATCGATGACACCAACATGAGCCGCATGAACCTGGAGAGCGAGATCGAAGCCCTCAAGGAAGAGCTCATCCACCTCAAGAAGAACCATGAAAATGTGAGTATGACATTTAAATCCAAACTTCAGCAAACTAGGTTTCAAACATGAACCAGTCAGTGTGGACTTGTCAGAGTGGTCAAAGGTTATATTTATTCCACTTGCAAATTAGACCCAAACAAAAGTCACTTTTGGACATCATCTAAGCAAATATCCACATCTTGAGAGTAGCTGAATCAATATTTGCTTGGTAGGTCATCTAAATAATCTCTTTAAACATCACGGCCATGTGTGTTTTTAAGTTACACGTTCCCCACTACGCCACAACTGCAACCGACACATCCTGACAGCAGGGTGTTCTTGAAAACAAGCTGGAGAAAACTTCAGTGGGGAGGGGGAGGGAGGTTTGTTATAATATCTGAAATATCTGTGTGGGAATTCTTTGGGAAGCCTCATCGTAAAAACTGATTCCCATCCATATTTGGCAACAGAGAAGACACCAAAGAATTCAAATTACTGTCATTTAAGCACGTAAACCAAAACACAACCGTTTGTTTACTGAAGGGAAATATTGAATTAAATGTTTAGGGCCCAAGGCACAGGTTTAGATGCACACCCTGTATATTTACCTGACCTTACTATGTGATTATGGCTGGAAGTGGCTGGGAGTCACAGATGGGTCATAGTTTAATATAAAATGCCTATAGTTTTTATTTATTTATCTAAAGACTGCTAGAACATTTTTCAGATTACTTCATTTTCCCTGTTTTCATGTGGCTCCCAGGCACATGTGATTGTAAAATCTAGGGCTTCTGACTTCATTCCTCTATCTGTTCTCGTTTTTTAGGAAGTAATGGAGCTCCGTAACCAGATTTCCCAGTCAGGAGTCCACGTGGATGTCGATGCTCCTAAGGGACAGGACCTGTCTCAGATCATGGCAGAAATTAGGGCCAAGTATGAGAAGATGGCACTGAAGAACCAAGAAGAGCTGAAAGCATGGCATGAAACTCAGGTAAATTATTTTTTTTTCACAAGCAGAGAGTTACTGTAAAAAAAAGTGAAGTGATTTTTTATTATCTTTCAATCTCTATTATTATTTCAGATAACAGAAGTGCAGACCCAGGTCACCCAGAACACAGAGGCCCTGAAGGGTGCTCAGACAGAGGTGAACGACCTGCGCAGACAGATTCAAACCCTGGAGATTGAGCTGGAGTCACAGAGGAACCTGGTGAGATGCGCTCCGTCAGCACCCACTTCATTAACCTCAAAAAAACGCCTATCTTAACTCCCTGCAATGCAGAACTCAGCACTCTCACTTCAAGTCTCTCACATTTGCTTTGTTGACACAAGCTTTACACTCTGGTGATCCATCACAAAGGAGCTGTCATCAGCAAGCCCAGTTCTCTTTAAAACATTAACCCGTCTTTGTCTTGTCTTGTGCTAACAGAAAGCTTCTCTGGAGGGTACACTGAGGGACACAGAGCTGCGTTACAACATGGAGATCGAGTCTCTCAACAGCATTATTCTGGGTCTGGAGGCAGAACTCACACAGCTGCGTAACAACATCACGCTGCAGTCGCAGGAGTACGAGGCCCTGCTCAACATAAAGATGAAGCTGGAGGCTGAGATCGCAACATACAGACGGCTGCTCGATGGTGGAGACTTCAGGTGGGTAGATTATTTCTAAAGACCAACTTTCATTGTATATTTCTCTTTGAAAAATGCAGTAACCAACAAATCATTCAAAAAAACTGTTGACATTTAATTTGCTCTTGATCTTTTTCTTTAGACTCCAAGATGCTTTGGAAGAGCAGAAAACAGTAAAGACCAAAGTGATGACTGTCACACAGACCCTGGTGGACGGCAAAGTGGTTTCCTCCAGCACAGAAACCAAGAACCTTTGAGATCCAGAAACAACACAATAAACACTGTCACTAACATTACAAAACTAACGTGATGGGCTAAAATTAATCTTTTTCGATTGGTTCTCCTTTTTGCTTAAACATAGCCATTTCCTGGGTATACAGCTTCTCACAGGCTAATAAAAAACTGGATTAGAAGAAAACTAATTCATCTTTTTTATTTATTTCATCATTTTGTTATTTATGTGTTTGTACATTGGACCGGCAGATATGTACAAGAGTTCAGAATTGAAGAGCTGTGAGATTTTTTAGAGACAAAAAAAAATTGAACATTTAAAATATCAAAACTGAACTGTATTTCAAAGTAACAAAAAGATCCAATTCGATTTTTTTTTTTAACTTTTCATATGTCATCGTCTTTGGTTTTCTTTCTGTCCAGTTTTTGTCCCTGTTGTGCTGTGATGCTGAGATGTTTCAATAAAGTCCATGTGGGAAAATTATCTTGGTGTGAACATTTTGTTTGGATTGGGACTTGATGATTCAATAATATAAAATGTATAATATCAAAACACGGTGAACATATAGAATAAAGCATGCAAACACACACAATGACAGCAGAGAGTGACATGAATTATGACTAAGATTTATAACACCTACTGAAATCTAACTGTAAATGTCACACCTAACATGAGGCCACTGTATAACATGAGGCCCAGCAAACAAAAATGAACAAAAGAAAAAAGCAGAGTCATGTGATATCTCTCTCGTTAGACCAACCAATTACATGCAGGTGCTCATTTCTGGTCGGTGAACTGAATAGAGTAACTCTGCTGTTTACTTCATGATTGTTGAGATGGAAGATAAAATGATCATTGCCGTGATAAACCACTGGTATGGGCCTTATCAGTTACTCCTGTTGCTGAACGTGAAGCAACACACACCACTCTCAGCGACACGGTCGACATGCACTGTTGGTCTTAACACTGTTACAGCATAAGGCTTGTGTAATTCTATTTTTTTTTTTTGCCAACAAGTTACATGGAAAGATCAAAAACCAGTTTGTAAGTCAAAACTTTCTGACTTCCCAGACATGTCTTAGACACTCAGCGCCAAACCTGTTCTTCATTTAAAAGCAAAATCATTTCCTTATACAAAATGTTTTCAGTGTTTCAATGTTTTCAAAAGCATCAGTAAAGCATTTCTTCACAAGTCAGGATAGTGTGTGTATTATAATATCGTTGTTACTAGTGGTACAATTAATTTCCATACATAGATACACATACTATCACTATGAAAATGTCAGCACACCTTTTTGCGTTTGAGACATTGTTTCACAGTGGGTGTTGACTGGGGGAACAAAGTCTAAGCGAGAGGGGTAAAGGTAAAAATGTAATATAGATAGGAAAGGAGTGGCACAAAGAAATATTGCCTTTCCAAGTGATATATAAGACCCCAGGACTCTCCTCCATCGTCTACTCTCAGCAGCCAAACTCCTCCGTGGCACCGCTTCTTCCTCTTCTGATTAATCACAATCTTTTCACAATGGAGCCCCTGATTAGACGCCAGAGTTCTCTAATTGCTGTACCTCAACAGGTAGAGCGTGCCTACGCCCACAGTGTCAGTGGAGGTGCAGGCGGCCGTGGGACCAAGATCTCCACTGTCACTTATGGCACGAGGCTTGGCAGCAGCTTCGGCGGTGGCTACAACTACCAGTCCTCGTCCTCTGGGTCCTCTGGAAACCTGGCCATTGCAAATGAGAAGGTAGCCATGCAGCACCTGAATGATCGCCTGGCCAGCTACCTGGAGACAGTCAGGAATCTGGAGAAGGCCAACAGCCATCTGGAGATCAAGATCAGAGAGACCATTGAAAAGAGAGGTCCTTTGGAGGGAAGGGACTACAGCAAGTACTACGCCATCATCGCAGACCTGAGGGGCAAAGTGAGTCAAAGAATCAATCAGTCATAAAGAAATGCTAAAGAAAACTGTGCACTAGTAACTGTGGGGCTCTGTTGGAGCGTCACAGAATGTGCACACAATGTATTTATAATTTATTTTGTTGCTGGAAAAGTATGAGAAGCTAATAATAAATCAAACGTGTGTTAATTCTTTCACTTTCCTTACTTGAAATGTTAAATAATACTGGTCATGACAGCCTAAGTGAATTATTACACTGAAGTGTTTTCTACATTTCCTCGACAGATTTAACTTATCTATAATATGACTCTTATCTTTATGCCTATGTCAAACAATGGCAGGAAAAAGATAGATTCCTCTGTTCATCTTTGATTTATAGTTATGAATGTTATTCGTTTACCCAGTAGACAGTGGATGAATAGAAGTGTGTTTGTAGTTCACAGACTGAAAATCACCCCAAATTCTTCATGTCTTTCAGATATTTGACATGATCAAGGGCAATGCACACCTTGCTATCGCTCTTGACAATGCACGCCTGGCTACAGATGACTTCAGAGTCAAGTGAGTGTTCAGTTTTGTATGCAAATTAATTCTCCATCCAGTATGAGCATATCTGATTTTCAGTATGTGCATTTAGGATGGAGTATGAGTTGTCTATGCGTCAGACGGTGGAGGCTGATGTCACCAGACTGAGGAAGATTCTGGACGATACCAATGTCATTCGTCTGCACCTGGAAAGCGACATTGAGTCTCTGAAAGAAGAGCTGATCCATCTGAAGAAGAACCATGAGACTGTGAGCAACATTAGTCATTAGTAGTCAACATTAGTAGTAATCCTAATACTTATGCAACCATGACTGTACTTGCTCACAACTGTGGCAATTTCTATGTTCCTTAACCCGTTTGACAGGATAACCCAAAAAACCTTATTCAGGAAATCACTCCCTGACTATTTCCTCCCTCCACAGGATGTTGCTGAATTGCGTGCCCAGATCACCCAGGTTGGCGTACATGTGGATGTTGATGCTCCTAAAGGACAGGACTTAGCCAGGATCATGGAGGAAATGAGGGCTAAGTATGAGAAGATAGCACTGAAGAACCAGGAGGAGGTCAAAGCATGGCATGAGTCTCAGGTACAGCAGAATTTATAGCAAATGCATGTCAATGCATAGCACATCCTGGGTTGACTAGTTGTTGAAGTACTGTATACATTTTTATCTTTCATACAGATCACAGAGGTGCAAGTCCAGGTAACTGAGAGCACAGCAGCCCTGAAGGAGTCCACAAGTGTACTGAGTGAAACTAGAAGGAGGTATCAGGCACTGGACATTGAATTGCAGTCTGCACTGGGTCTGGTAAGCACCATTGTGCTGGTTTGTGTACATTTTTATTGCATCAACAGTGGTTACATTTTCCCATTTTAATCTTTAACATTTCATTTTTAACTATTAAATGTGTTAAAAACAAAGGTACAGCCAATACCATCTTACGTTAGCTAAGTTGACAACTATCTGCACCTCAAAGCTCCAGTCTTTATACAATATATATATTAAGTCTGTGTTGATATATGTACTGTATATTAAGGCAGCTGACTGCTCACTGCACCTTTATTTTATCATTTTATTTCATTATATTTCTTGGTTCCATCAATGAACTAGGTAATCAAACTTCTCTTTCATCTCCTGACAGAAAGCATCCTTGGAGGGCACCCTCCGTGACATCGAGATGCGTTACAGCATGGAGGTAGAGAAGTACAATACCTTCATCGTGAGGCTGCAGGAGGAGCTGGCTCAGATCCGCGCTGACATCCAGCAGAACTCAAGAGAGTATGAGCTCCTGCTCAACATCAAGGTGAAACTGGAGGCCGAGATCGCTGAGTACAGAAGGCTGCTGGACGGTGGTTCAACTTTAAAGTGAGTAGGGGAGAGGACAGGAGGCAGATGGCGTGTTTGAAACTGTGAGAACAGCTTGTGAAAATGCAGGTGCTACATTTGTAGTTGGCGGAATTAAGAGCTTTGTTCGTCCCAGGAACGTTTTTGCAAATGTGATTCAAATTATCATCATGCAAACATGAAGTGACATTGATATGGAAAGTTAA
Source organism: Ctenopoma multispine (assembly GCA_034779795.1). Taxonomy (NCBI): domain Eukaryota; kingdom Metazoa; phylum Chordata; class Actinopteri; order Anabantiformes; family Anabantidae; genus Ctenopoma; species Ctenopoma multispine. The sequence goes on along the minus strand of JAUYWH010000025.1, from coordinate 3,816,761 downwards.
AGTGTTGCATCTGTTTCACTGTGGCACTCTTTCCATCACTTACATTTTAAAGTATCGTATGTATTTAATTTATATGTTTTTAATATTTAATATGTATTATATGTCTGTGTCTTAAGACAGATAATCTATTTGAGGCCAATAATTTCAAAGATCTAATCCCAGAGTAAACAATGTGACTGCATTTCTTTTTGTGTCATACAGCTTGAAATAATTTTACTCTTTTGTTAATTTTTCCAGACTGGAAGATGCAGTTGACCAGAAGATGGTTCAGACCAAAGTGGTGACAGTCACTCAGACTCTGGTGGATGGCAAAGTGGTGTCAGAGAGCAAGGATGTCAAATCTAGTGAAAAAGTTGTTTCTTAAAAAACTGAAGAAAAAAACTAAGTACGTAACAAAAATAAAACGAAGAACAAAAAGTGAACCATTGTGCTTGTGACTGTTTTTGAACTTCGTGTTAAGGGGAAAAACAATCATTAAATACTTTATTTATTAAGAGATAGATAGGAGGATCAATGCCACTCTGTCTGTACATTAGCTTAGCTTAGCTATTTCTATGCTAAGCTAACCTGCTAGTAGCAGTTGTTTGATATCACTCTTCTATGTTGACCATAAAACAATTAAGCTTGTTTCCCAAAATGTCAAACTTAAATTCTTTTAAGTTTGATATCAATTGGAGACTTCAAAACATCTGAAAATGATTTCAATATATATATATATTTAATATATATTTCATATTATGCAACTTCAGCTTACACACATACAGTAAAGTACATAAAAGCACTTTCCTGTTGTGCAAACAAACACAGTGATAGCTGTCTGGCCTCCTGCCATCTTCTTCCCACACACTCAAGTCTGCAGTTCGTGCGGGAAATTCTTTCAGTTTCTGAGAAAATCACATTCTGGTCTGCAGTTCTTTACCCTTGTCCCGTTATAGGCGGAACGTTCCTTTTCCCATGCCTTGTTCAAGCAGATCAGTTCAGTCCCGTGTCTCTGCTTTTCATTTATTTATTTTCACATTAGTCAGCCTAATTGCTATGCGCTCTTTGATGGGAACTAAACTCTTGATGGATCAAAGCGTAACTATTTTTTTTACAGGGTGTTCATATGTTGTTAATAGAGATGTGGGGAGTGTCAGATTTTGGTAATTGGCTGATGATATTTCAGACAGCTGGAGATAATTATACAGGCTGAAATTAATCTTTATATACAAATGCACTTTTCATTATCATTCATGATTCATGATTCACAATTTTTCAGGAAATACAGTTGCAACATTCAGCAGACAGCATCATTTATGATCCTGTCAGATTCTATTGCAGATGTTTTTTTCAACCGTAGCTGACAATGACAGTTTGCCAATTTGTACCAGTTTCCATTGCTATGCCACATGCCCCATATCTGTTTGAAGTGTATATCACAGCCTGTCTGTTGTTAGTGGCTCCTTGTATCAGTCTACCGTTAACAGCCATCCCTTGCAGCCAGATGCTGTGTGCTAAGGCCTCACTGAAACACTGAAAGCTGGACAGACAAACTACTCCAAAGAAAAAGCTAAATAAGGGGGATGGTGGGACTGACAGGCACTGTCAGTCTGCAAAAACATGTCTGCAAGGGTCTTCATGTAAGTACATTTGCATTTAGCCAAAATTTTAAGTCAACACCAGACCATCTGAAATGCCGCACGCTTGTTTTTTATACAGGATGTCGTCTATAGAGAGTGCTGAATTATAAGTAGTTAAATAGACTACTAAAGCATTTTCAGGAGAGGGACAACAACCAAGAAGTTGAGAACGAAATCAACGAAACACTCAACTGTCAGATAAAATAGTTTCTGATGCCAGGAGCCCGACAGGAGACAGTGACTGATAGACTAGCAAGATATATATGTGAGTTTTACATAAGTACAGATTTCATTACGTGCTTCAGTGATAAGGACTCTCTTCTCATTTGATTAAACATGTACAGTATTCACACCGTCATCTGCAGGCTCATGTCCTTTTTAGGTTTATTATAGGCTTTGCTACCAAAATGTATGAGAAGCTCTGCAAGGAGAGAAGAAAGAATCAGTTTAGTTTACTACAAAATACTTCAACTTCGGGGGTTTGTCCAAGCCAGAGTGGTGAAAGCGCGTATTGGTTTCAGATGAACTTTAGCCTGCATTTGAACACATAACGAGCAATGTGGATTTTGTCCCTTATCTCTGACAGTGTAGTAATGCTCGGAAAGGTATCACTTCTCTACCAGTATGGACACGAAGAACGATTACATAAACTGATAGCTCTTTCAGTATATGGGAATTGTATTAAAACAGATTTTAAAAAGTTGTGAAGCTGTTCTTTATATGTCAGTAAGAAGAGATAAAACATTTCATTTCACTGCTATGAAAACAAGAAAAACCCAAAATGGGAAAAATGGATCAAACCCTACCAGTGACTGTGGTATTATAATCCTTAAGGGTGTCGACATACTTTTTACATGTTAAGATGAACTTTATTTACACATTACTGTTGCAAGCACATTGCATCAGTCAGTGTAGAAAGCCTTGAACAGCCTCATTTTTTATTTGACTGAAATCAGAAGTCTTTTATTTATTGTCAGTAAGGCTTGTAGAAGGTTATCAGCAGCTATCTTGATTTAAGACAAATTATTTTAGCTGGAGAGAAGGAGTCCATTCAGAACTTTCTCTACACTGTGCATGAGTCACTCATGGCAGGTCAAAGCCCTGCAATCTAAACACGGCTGTTTCATCTCCCTTTTCTCCAGTAAAACTCTTAACGAGCTTGACATAGATAAACCATGAATCATCTCTCACTCTCACATAGACACAGCTTCGACCTTTCCCTCTAGCTCGCACATCCGTTGGGTGTGCCGGGTGTGGATCAGTCACTCGTCCAGTGCTCCCAACATACTGGGCCTCCTCCCAGTGGGACTAAAAGAGGGGAGAAGTGATGGGCTGGTAGTGGAAGGAGAAGGGCGTGGTGTGTGTGTTTGGTGTGTTCAGAGAACGTTTAGGGGACTTGATGACAGCAAGGCTGATGGGTAGAAAAAAGGCAGAAAGGAAAGTAACGGATGAAACAAGGGCTAGAACAGGAGAAATTATGTGAGGTGGTGGAATAACAATCAAAGAACTGATTAAAGCTGCAGTAGAATCAGTCTATTTGGCAGAATAAATTATCCATGCATAACAAACGTTCCGCAGGAAGCATCCATAATCAAAACATGCAATCAAAGTCTAAACAGTGGTGAGAAAACCCCATGTAAAATGAAAGACTGACTAACCAAGACATTTGGCCTCTCACAACATCACAGACACTGCAGATTAGTAAACATGGTAATGTCCCTTTATATGACTTCTGAGAACAGCAAATATTCCTTATAATAGTCACTGTATTGTAAGTCTCACCACTATTTGGAGCTGCCAGCTTGTAGATGTGTTGAGTTGTGGAGGTCGAGGGCAGTGGAGAGTTAACGGGGTAAGGTGTGGAAAAGAACAGTAAATGTGAGGGGGAGACAAACGGAAGTTAAAATTAGAAGGAAAGGGAGTGTGGGAGTGCAGAACTGTGGAGTAGGCAGAGTAGGCGGTGCAGAGGTCAGATTAAGTAAGAACAGAACTCGGCAGTGTGCCAGTGGTTTTTCTCCTATTTTCAGTTTCCATCGCATGGAGCTGCATGGAAAAAGAGCTGGAAATCCAAGCTTTCCCTGCCAAACTGAAGAACTCAATTGGCTGAAGTTGTTTAGTGACTCATGTGTCTGGTTTCTGTGGAAACCAGCTATAAAGAACTTGTGACCAAAAAGTTGCAAGCCATACACCCAAAGGAGTAAGATGATTACCACCTACCCTTAACTAAAAATACAGCTGTGCCGTTCTCTGGTGTGGATGAATCCAATCAGAAACAGCAGTTCAACAGAAAAATACTACAGAGCTGAGTTCAACAAGTTAAAAGCTTCCAGCTTTGTCCACGATGCAGCAAATATTTCATCTTCATAAAGTAGCAAAGGATTTTTTTACCCTTACAGACAAGTGACCATTTTTCATCGATAGACTAGAAACTTGTTACATGAAGCAGTTTCATTAACCTTGACATTCTTTGAATGTGTAACTAGCTCACATTCCAGAGTGAAGGGTGACTGATTAAAACTGTGGTGCCATGCTGTTGTGGTGAAAAGTGGGAGAGTTTACACAGTTCAGTGTAATGTGAATTTTCCTATTCAGCTGTAAAGCAGACTAGTGCACACAGAATGTCAGAAAGTGGCTATTTTAGTGATTTTAGTTTTTCTTAATACCATGTACAAGAGGACAAAAAAGCTTCCAATAGATTTTACAAAACTATATGTCGGTTCCAGAAACATCTGTGTAAGCTATACTTTATTTTTATTTGCAGAGTTTTGATTGTATTTTACAGGCTATTACAAGTATAAGATGTAAAAAATAGACCATGCAGAGTTTTTAGCAGCACACACTGGCAAGTATGAACTATAAACTGCTCAAGGCCACAGACCCGGCTCCACCCTAACTTTTCTCTCCAACCTCGCTCACACCCCCTCTGTCCACAAGATACAGGGTGGCCCATAGTTTTGTGGAGTGAGTGACAGAAGACACTGTCCTACATTGTCACAAGAAAAAACAATGACTATTATTAATGAGGAATAATTTGTATTTATCCCATTTAACTGTTATTCACATTAATAACTTCCTACCGTGTCATGCTGAAAGCTTAAGGAATGGAATTAAATGTCAGCATTAGGCATGATCTAGACCACAAATCTGTCTAACACGTCAAACGGCCATCACCCACTGACTTTACGCAGTTATAATCGGTTTTTACTAGATACACGTGTTAGTAAACGTACTAGACAAAGTATTTCTAGCACTGGAACAGCTGATATTGACTTTAAACTCCTCATGCCAAGACACAGATAATGTTTATGCCAAGCAATTATGACACAATGCAAAATGCTGCCCACAGACATTTTAATAAATTAGTTAGTGCATCATTATAATGACAACAAAATGTACTTTGTCTACATAGTACTACATGCCAAGTATTCCAGTCTAATCCAGTCACTGGTGCAATTTCTAGCCAAAATGGAAAATATGTTACATGACTTAAAAACTATGTGAAATCCAAGACTAAACCAAACAGGAGCAGAAGCAAACAAGCTGTCACAGCAAGCAAAAGTAGCATCAGAGTTCGTTCCAGCGTAAGGGTCAACTGCTTATGTCAAACTAGTCAATATAAAGAGTCAGTGGTGTTGTTAGCATCACCACGAGGTGAACATCTTTTATTTAAATGGATAGACCTCCCTGAGTTCAGGTTTACAATAAAGGTTCAGGTTTACATTATCTGTGGCGCACACCGATGAATCCTAAAGATTGTGGTGATCCACTGAATTTTTATCTGCACCATCAGCAGGTTCAACTCTTCCAACAGTGGATTCTGGCTTTTGATTAAATTCTCTGCGTAGTAATTCTCTGACTTTTCCCTGTTTGTGAGGCCAGAGCTTGTGTTTTATTCACTTGCATGGGGAGCAACATCCAGGCGACAACCAGGGAACAACCATGTGCAACTAAGTTGTTTACCACTCAATGCCAGCGCATGAAGGACTTCTAAATAAAATAGAGCAAACCTTGACTGTCACAATATACTGCCGCCCAACTCTGATGTGTCTTTAGCAAGTTACTGAGGCATAACAAAGAGGAACGATGTGGAAGTAAGATGTTGACTTGCAGAGAACAAATGTCCAGTCAGACCACAGTATATAAATTATGTGGTCAGCAAACCCTTAAAACTACAGATTGATGAGATGCCAAACACTATTCACTACTTTGTACCATTAGTCTTGTTAAACATTTATGGAAAGGAGAATTTTCATCAAAAGCCATTGATAACAAATAAATTACAAATATGACCATAAATCTTTTTATTTATCACCTTGTCAAACAGAGAAAATAGGAGTAAGAAATATGATGGCTCCATAGAACAGTTTGATCCCAGCTTTGTCCTGAACAACAACAATATCTGAGCGTGAACCTGGCAGGACTACACACAACACCTCCCTCTATGTCATAGCTGCTCTCAAATAAAAACTATTTATTAAAGTTATGGGAAGTCCTGCTGTGGGTTTTGGATAAGTTTGACATGCTGTGCTCACAGTGACAGCTCGGGACAAACAAATTAGAACCTCTGTCACTTTTCAATGAGATTTTCATGACAGCCCTGACACTTTGTGTACAAACCTCTTTTCCTCATTCATTCTCTTCATTTAACCCCTTATAATCCACCAACAGAATGCTGTTGGAGAGGGGGCTCTAATTATGGAGGTTGTTTGGGGCTTTCATTTTTTGACAGGAGGAATTCCATCACAACAAGGGAGAGTCCACATTTAAAGAGCGCCACAGGTGGGAATGAGCCCTCTGTTATAACCAGAAAGAGTGACACACTCACACAGTTCAAAGACACATACCTGCACACTTCATTTCTTGCACTCCCCTAGCACACAAAAGGTGCACGTAACATAATCCTGACAAAGCTTTGGCTTGTTGCCCTATGTGAAATCTAAATCTAAGTAAATGAGACAGAGAGTGAAAATGGGGAATACAATGGGGGTGTGACTCTGGGAACAGGACAGATTTCTCTCTAATGGTTTGGAGTAACCCCGTTGAGATTTAAGAGGGGAACAGGGTGTCCGAAAAACACCAGCACGAAGTGTGAACCAGAGTGAATCAACATTTAATATTTAGTGGTTTCCCACATAATAAATAAAAAACAGAATTTGTTTTTGTTGGTTTATTACATTCCCCAGCAGAGATGGGTGGGACAGTGTTTATGTTGTGTTCTTTTCTGTCTTTTCACAGTTACCAATGGGTTTACACTAAACAGTTTGGAAGAAAAACATGTGATTGTGACTGCCTTATCAAATTCTCATCTCTAAATGAGCATTCAGGCAAAATAAGAGGAGTCCTTTGTTATTTCTGTGCAGTCCAAAATGATATTTTATGATAGACACAGATACAGTTGAGGTACAGTTTGGAAAATAGTTTAGGATCAAAGGAACATCATTGTCAAAAGGAAAGACTACACCCCAATTGTTAAATGAACCCAAGAATGAAATGGGACCCCTCTATCTCTGCAGCCAAAGTGAAACTATTGTTCATCCATCTATCACAGCTCCACACCCTCACTTTACCTTTTACACAGACAACATCAGATAACTTCGTGCTTTGGCACAACTGTACTTCTACACAGTAGAAAAGAACAATGTTGTTTTTCAGGAGCCACGTTCCTTATCACATTAGGTGCTAAGATTAACAATCGTTCCATTTCTGCACTTTTTCTATGTAAAATGAGAAATTCTTAATATCAGTCAGACGTTAAGTGTTTTGCATGCAGTGATATTGTTTTGTGTAAAAGCATTTTTTACCATATCTTTGCTAATTGTTTTGGTTCTTGATCATTTTTCTTTCTTGTAAACCTCCTTATGTAAAATCACAGGTAGCTGTTTTCAGCAAACAGACTGAGAATAACCAAGTGCAATCTGAGTGACTAGAAGTTAAACATTAGCAAACATGAGCTGCATGGAAAGTCATCAGGTGATCGTGTACTGTCAATCAACTTCCTCTGTGCTGTATAGCAGCTTTCATGCGGGGTCATTTTATTCAAAGTACTTCACAGATGACTGATAGTAAAAAAGACGGAACAAATGTAAACAAAAACAACATACAGAGATAAAAGACAGTGACAAACAGAATATGGAACAAATAAAGCACAAAGACGATGAATGATTAAATCAAATATGTCATTGTTACCTTTTAATACCTTCATTCAATTCCGTTTCCTATTTTTAATGAGCTAATTAGCACAAAGTACAGCTGCTTATGTCTTTCGTCCTGCACACATACAGAATGAAAGAGAAGTTATTTCCCATTCAATTACTGTGTCCACTCAATGAGGCATTGCAATTGTTGGTGGTGAGAGATGAGAAAGTAGTTTGGCCTCCCACCATTAAAACACTTAGAACAGCTCATTCGCTTGTTGGTTCTTTGTGAAACTTTTCTGTCTTAAATGAAAACCCTCAGCATTCCTCCCATGGACAATTGTTTTCATTGAAAGCTTTTACTTGCATATAAATTCTGAGAAAACAAAAGGCCCTCAGGGGCCCACCTGACATCACTGTTTACCCCGGATGTTTTGAGGAGGTTCGGGTATCTGCTGAGAGGTAACACGGAGAAAAGGAACAGTTAATAATCTTACTGGCTTGTGTTTGTACAGTTGTGGGTCAAAGGTAGGGTTCATGCAGGGATCCAGTTGCATTGCGTTTGTGCGGTTGCCATGGCAACACAGCAACAAGAACACATTGTCTGTTTGAATGTAAAACATTGCTGGACGTAATGGCTTTTGTTTAGGTTAGGCATATGCAGAACAGCTGTCCCTCGCTTGGAGTCATGGGCAATGGTCTTTGCGTCTTTGGCATTAATTATATTACTTTGGCATAAATTTATTCAAGCTTTATTCAAGTCCTATTTTGTTGAATTGTGTCTGCATTTCTATCCAACAGTGTTAGCACAGGTCATTTATTGTCCTCATACCAGCACCTCCCCGTAACATACAAATAGCCAGGAGGGGCATGACTAAACTGTCACAGTCCCCTGCAGGCCAGTCATGCAGAACCAGTGAATTTTTGCCTTTAACTCTTGTTAATAGGCAAATGTTTCTCCAAACCACTAGACTGTACATAAAAATCTGAATGTTTTATATACTGGAATATATTTTAGGTACACTATGTATGCTCTGTGTGGGACTACCTGAGCAAGGTCAAATTCTGTGGTACACTTCCACCCTTTTCCCTATTCTTTAGCACATCCTCTCTCCGATGGAAGTGTTGTTCCCAAGGGAGCCACTCTTAGCACTGACTAACAGGAAGTGCCACAGTTTTTTCCTTTCTTCTGTTAAGTATTACACAGGACATCCTACTGAGTTTTTAAGTGTTACATGGCAGCACATTCCGCTCAGACATGACTTTCATTTCTGAGACATATGATGGACAGTTATTTTGCAAATAATATGAGTATGTAACTAAAACCCAGTTATAACCTCAATTATTTATCTCTGGCAAATATTAGCACTACACTCCTCTCTTGTATCTGTGGGGAACCAGAGTAAACCACAGAAGTTCAGTCATATCTCAGTCTGCAGTCATGACACAAGACATAAGAAAGCAAATACAATTCTTAACATGTCATAGCCTAGGAGAAACGTTTTTTATAAATCTAAATTAATCATCAGAATAAAATATGTTTCCTTGATCAAAATCTCCAAATCAGCCTTCTCAGACAGCCAGTGCATGCCAAAGAATTTTGCCAGTGGTAGGTCAAGCAGCAGTAATGCGGCTCAGTGCTGAGTGTACAGCGTTCTTCCCAGCACCTGGCTTATTTGGCCTACGTTTACTGTAATATGACCAAAAAAGGTCTTTGGCCAGTTGCTGATACTGGGAATACAGCCTTTATCTATCTGTTACAAAAAAGCTGCTCAAGGTCACAGGAGTTTTGGAAAGAACTGTGACAAATGAGGGAGGTGGAATAGATTGGACATTAACAATGTTAACAATGGTTTTATTTAAGCACATGTGAGCATGTGATCATTTAAAGCACCCACGTAGATGATGAGACCTTTCTGGACTCACGTATTTATTAACTTGTCTACCCGATACAAGTGCATGTGGTATGTGGGAATAAAACCCCTGTAAAATAAGCAATTTTATCTGTACTGGCAAACATTTACAGCTCCGGAGATTATCTTGACTTGACAGCTGCAGTAGATATAGCAGTAACACAGAAAGATCTATGGGCTTAGCTGAGTTAACACCAAAACCAAGCGCTGATCATTTCCTTTGGTCAATGACCTCTCAAATCACATTGTGCAAACAAGTTCTTAATGCGATGAAGAACAACTTCAAAGAGTGTGAGAGATTGGGGCAGAGAGCGAGGAAATGATTTCAAATTACTTGAGGCAGCTTGATTATGGCCTCTTAAAGAGCATCATACTTGTAGTCTTGGCACAGATACTGTTTTATTACATAAGCAGGCTAAAGAGCACTCTGATCTTCCTGTGGTCTTTTGGGGCCAAGTTTGTGCTTCTGGACACAGAAAGGACTTGGGTTGTGAATGGGAGACCCCTGCAGTGATTTCATTTTAAAGGCATCTTTTATTTTGGTCAAGTAAGCACACTAAGTTGACCCTTTAATGTTTTGTCCAGACTTTGCCTAATCTGGTGTGCCTCTGGGGGAATTGGCTCACCTTTGTGCATACCCACAGCTCATCCTCCCTTGTGTTCAATTTAGCCTGCTTACAATAACTCTTCCTTATAAGAGCAGAGAGGAGATTGCAGAGAGGAGACTGCAGAGAGGAGACTGCAGAGAGGAGACTGCAGCTCGGTGGCGCTTCCCGCAGGAAGAGTGTGAAAGGAATAAACCTGTATTTAGTTCTCTTCTGACGCACAATGTAACTCAGAGTGTGAAACAGATATGACTGCACTGACATTTATGGTTCGATACAGTGCCAGATGATCTCTCAAGCTACCAGAAGCAGATGTGCGGTGTAAAAAATGACACCATGAGCACTTCAATTGCCTCTGTTGTAATGCAGTCTGTTGGTCCACCTCTTGCCAAAACTAAAATATGGATGAAATATGGTACAGACTTTCATGATCCGTGGAGGATGAATCTTATGTACGTTGTTGAACACTTGACTTTTCCAGTTGTGCTGTTGACATTTTACTTAATATTCAATAATTATGACATTTTTTGTGTTTAGTGCTCAAAGGAAAATGTTAAATGACAACCCATTAACATGAATGTTACCATCAATGGCAGGGGGTGCACTTTTGCAAGTCAGTTTTAAGTTGTGCTCTAACCATATATCACCACTAGTTAAACCAAAGCACCCTTCTTATACATCACACTATGTTAAAAGATAAAATTTACATGAAAATATACAGACTGTGTTTTCAGTCATTTACTATTTATAAGTAAATTTCACCCGTCTCTACCTCAACTGACACATACAGTCAAGCAGCTCATTCCTCACTGTCTCAGATGTCCCCTTAAACAGTCTGTAACAGTCTGCAGGTACTGCTGTATCAAGAGATCCAACAAAGTCCACCAGCCCCAGAAAATACCAGGATTCATTTTTATCATGACACAAACTCAAACACACCACAGACTTTAATGCAGTCTATTATTTTAGATAAAATGTGTCTCCTCCTCTTTATGTCATCTCATTATGTCCTATCCTGCAGCTTTCATTATCCTGCGTAGTAATATTCACATTGCCAAACATAACATGACACATAGAATTTTTCCATCTAGCTCCTAGTTTGTTCACGTTTTCTCACTTTTCGAAGAAAATTAAATCTATATTACCTGTCTGAACGCAGACTCGTTCTGTTCCTGACAGCTGACAGAACCAATCCAAATCTCCGCTATCAGGACAGTTAGCCAGGACTTCTTCCCAGATCAGTTTCTGGAGAAAGACCGAGTGTAATTTCTCCCTCTGTCTGGTGTTAGTTGTTTGACTGTGATGTCCAGCTGCTCAGAATCTTCTCCTGTGGGGTTCTTCTGGAAAAGCGGTTCAGCTTTTAACAACTGAATTAGCTTTCTCCATGATAAAAAATGGCTCCTCTGACTGACTGTAAACAAAACAAAAGCGTTGCGGTGAGCTTCCGGTTGAATTTCCTGGTCTGGAGCTGTAACGTCGGCCTTGTGGGCGGGGCTTAAGCGCAAAATTTCGCGACCTAAGGGTCTCCTATACTTTGTATTGGAGGGGGTTCCAGTGCGCATGCACCAGTTAGAGCCTATAGGTCTATGGTAAAGATTTTTGCGCCCCAAAGGAACAGGAAATATGTCACAACACTGTTCAGTTCACGAGAGAAAGAACATTTTAAAACTACACTTGGATGCAGATTATACACAGTACTCACAGTCTGTATCGTGTATAGATTGTTTATTTAAATTGTTTTGAATGTTTTTTTAAATTTACTTATGTGATTCCTAGCTTCTTCTTCTTCTTCTTCACCACGTCTATTGACGGACCGTCACTGGTTGTCATGTTAATATGCTGATTTTAACATTTAGCACGAAGCATAACTTGCATAAACGTGCATTTTACAATCAGTTGTTGACATCCTGGTGAAATAACTGGGCCCCTTTCAATTGGCTCCTCTAATCATGAAGGAACGGCAACATATCTGTGAGGTCCCTGCAAATGTCCATCCATCCATCCGTATTACTCACAGTCCATTTAACCCTGACTCATGAGCAATCCCCCTAGACAAAACTCACTCCTAACCAATGTTTGCATTACATGGAACGATATTATCTTCCAAAATGCTAATCAGATTAAATTATTTAAACAAAGAGGGAATACCCACTTGAACCCACTCTGACTGCTTGCCTAAGTATGCACTGCATGTTGTGAGATGTATTATTTATGTATGTTTATTTTTTTCTCATCTCCATCTCCATCACTAGACAAGTTTATCCTGAAATTTTTTTTTTTTAGCTGGCAGCTCCTATATGGAAATCCTTTAAATCCCAAAATTGGCTCTCACAGCTTATCCCATGAATTTCAAAGACAAAAGAATGTATGTTTTAACATAATGGTATGGGACCCCACCCAAACGCAACTTGACAATCCGTTCAATTTGGCAGGATCATGCTGACCCATTCTTAAAGTGAGATCATTGTCTGCTGTCTCCAGACTCAAGAGCCCTGACCAAAGCCTGGGCATGTCAGAAAACAAGATAAACACAAAAAACATAGTCAGTTGTGTCTCATAGCAGCGACTGGGATTAGATTGAATAAAAAAACTCTATGATTTCTAAGCAGTATCTGTACCCACAGTTAATCCAGTTCTAACTCTGTGAGGTCATGTTGTGACTTAATGAAATAATTATAAGAATGTTTAGGAAAGCTTTCAAAGGTGATGATGTCAGTTTTTATAACACTGCACCTTCCTCCCTATGACATCATTGTACGAAACTATAATCCTACAAGCTTTTCTTCACCTGCAGGTGATGTAATGCAATAACATGGCATAAGTTTTTCATCAGCTACCAAAATATTTAATTTTTCCCCTTATACCTTGAACTTTGATGGGGATAATAGAATCCTTTATCAGGTTCAGGAATTTATTATGTTTTCTTTAGGGGAGTGAGGAATGGTTGCTATTAGTCTAATATCACAGATAAATAAATGCAAGACTATAAATTTTACATCTAATTTCTCCATTTTCTTTTTCCTGTCTTTCTTCACTTTAAGCAGAATACGAACCAGACCCCTGGAAAACCTCATGAGACATGTATTCTTGCCAAGTTCATGTAAAAAAACGGAGGAAGAGGACGGGGTGTGAGAAAGACGAGGGGGAAAGAACAGATAGTTTGAGAAAGTGTCTTTATGGTAGATTTAATTATGGTAGCTGTTAATTAAAATGACTTAGTGCCTCCGTAAGCTTTTCACATGAACCACTTCATATGGTGCAGAAAGAAATGGCAAACAAGCTGTATCTCTGCAGGGAATCACTGCCAAGCCACACCCAGCATTACACTGTCAGTTCACATGTGCATTTCACCAGTTACTTAGTTTAATACATCTGACACGTTCAAATAACTACTAGTAGTTAGATGACAGTCAAGTAAATATATGGACGATTAAATATGTTTTGCTTGCTGTAATCGAGGCTGTGGCCATGAAGAGGGAAGACTGTAAATTTAGTTCCCCATCATCATTTACCATTTGGCTGTATAGAATTATGTAGAAAACCTAACATATCCCATTTGAGCAAGTACTAGGCCATAGTGGAGAGGAAAAAGTCCCTTCAACAGAAGAAACCTGGCTCAGGGTGGGAAGATCTGTCTCGACTGGTTGGGTGAGTGGAAAGAGGAGAGAAAAAAGAACAGCAGGCAACAAAAGAAGAACAACAGGCAGCAGACAAAACACTGGCCAGGTTGATAGGACCAATAACTGCACACTGGAAACATAGAGCTCCAACGCCGGTGATACCTGCAGAAAATTAAAGAGAACGGGACAAAGAGGAAGGAAGAAGCAACTACTGATTTGCTAGATTAGTACATTTTGGAACTAACTTCATTATGACTAATATGTGCAGAGGATAATGGATCAAGTAGAGGGAGGGCAAGGCTGAATTTAGAGGATGGATGTTTAGTGTCATGTTACCTCTGGCTTGAGTCCCAAAAGTTGCATATTGCAGCTCTTGGCTAGAATTAGAAGAGATTAAAATATCTCCCATTTGTGTTAACTAAAACCATCAATTTTCAATTGCTCAAAAGACTGAAACTAAAACCACTGCACAATCAGATGGTTTCTTGTGTCTATAGTAAGCTAACTGATTATCTCCATAAATAGACATGAAAATTATCAAACACAAATCTCCTCATTTTACTCTCAGTAAATAGGTGAATGTGTATTCACAAAAATATCAAATGTCCTTATACAAATTTCCAAATGAGAGCAAATTTCTCTTTAGGGGTCAAGTACAAGATCATCTCCTCCAGTAGCCAAGTTATTATCCTAATCATGTTGTTTGTTATCCCGTCAAAGCTCATAGTAACTCTGATTTTTGCATTCATAGACCTGCTGTTTATGACTGCAACACTAATGAGCATCTCTTTCTGTCATTTTTATATCATGATAAACAAGCTGTTCCATGCAAAAGGACAAATCCTCTATCAATCATGTTGCATATCTGCTTCTCTTATGCAATAATGACAGCAGTGCTTTCAGACGATGCTATTTATCTATGCTACAGATAATTCCATCTGTGAGGAATGTAGGACAGCAGCAGGTTTATATATAAGCATGTCTTAATGTATACACACAAACAAATTGTACCAATTACAAGTATTACATTACATTAAGGATCTTTTTCCCTCCTGAAATCATATAATCTTTCCTTTCAAATTCTAATACAAAGACACTAAGTAAAACCCTTAGAAGAGTTTATCTGAGTCATTTGTTCTGAACACTGTAAAATGATGCAGACAGTATGGGTCTTTCACTGCTCTGCAAGCGCGCAGCCCAGCTAGCCTTAAGGGGGTGAAGTGGTTGGGTGAATCTGAATGTCTGAAAGCCCCTCAGTCTTTCTCAGCGTCTCCATGCTGAGGAATCTAAAAGACGAGTGTGCCAGGAACCACACAGTGATCCTTCTCAGATCAAGCCATGTTTCACTCCAGAGGGATAATCGCATTGACATTTGCAGCAAGTCACTAATGGATGTAGTGTGTTCTTCTGCGCCCAGTGTGCTCGCATCGCTTTGCCTCTGACGCAGAAAAATCATTAAAATTATTTAAAGACCATTTGTGCAAAAAAGTTTTTCTTTTTAAACCTCCTTATTGATTTCTTTGGAGAATTTCAGAACCCGCTGATAATGGCGTAAACTTCAGTGTAACCAGACCCTAGTTTTATTTTACTAAACTATTTTAAGCTATGTTCACTATATAGTCGCTAGCTTTGTCTTTTAGATAGATAGATGATAGATAGATAGAAACTTTATTAATCCCTCGGGAAGGTTCCTCCAGGAAATTCAATATCTTCTTTTGGTGCTAGGCAAGTAGCACATTGCACGTTTATTGCTGTGTCTGGAAATGAGCTTGATGTGAGCACTGAGACTTACTCAAAACAGTTGCTGGTCAGAGGGTCAAAACGGTGTCTGCAGACCAAGAGGGAGGGGCGGATCCCTTTATTACTAGTTCTCTAATGTTGGCTTGGTGTATCTCTGCCCTAGGAGTACACACACCAGGGCTGACACTTAGGAAGGACAGCTGTTGCACTTCCTGCAGTCATTCATTTGCATAACCTCTAACACACCTCCCTGCCTGTCATCATAACATCATAATGTGAGGATCTAAATAAAGATGAGTTGATGATGTACTAGGTTTGATATGACCTTAATTATCAGCTGCTGCTGAGAGCGATGGGCTTGAATTCAATTGGAAGGTGATGACTGAAGCGTTGTCACTAACACAACGTGGCTGCATTTTAAAACTACTTCTACCCCCTAAAAGAAGACCACAATCGCTCATTTATTCTAGAATAGTTTCACTACCTGACAGGCCTAAAGCTGGATTTTGGAAAGTGAGTACTGAGGAAAAAATGACAGAGTCAAAACCATACTGGGAAATTTTCCACAAAAGCCATAGACACACAGTCTCCACACACAAACACACACGCACACGTGCACTTAGTCTATTCATAGCACAATAATTTATGTCTTTCAGTCTTGTCACCAAAGTCCATGCGTTTTTAGTTAGACATCTTACTAACACATGAGATATAAAGACACAAGAAAGACCATCTCTTTAATAAATTCAAAGCTTTAGACTGGCTGACTAAGATGCACACATATACAATTATAACTACACCTTCCCATTTAGTACAGTCATAGTACCTAGATAAAATGCCTTTGTCAGTCTGTTTATGGAATAACAGAAAAGGGACGAACGTCACCAGCAACACATTCTTTACATACAGTAATAACCAAAGTCTGAAGTTTCCCTCTGTGTTGTGTAAATCAAAGCATGACACGTTTCATTGATGAGTGTCAGTGAGTGTCAGCTATTCAAACATAACTTCTCTCCATCGCACACGTCACATCTTCAAGAATAAATTGCTCATTTCCTGTGTGTCTCTTTACAAGCACGTCTGCTGGGCATTTGTGCTTTTCAAGCGTTGCCATGGCGATGAGGGATTAATGAGAAGTACTGTACATGTGACTGTCCTGACTACAGTCGCAAAACACATCAGGGTGAAAAAGTGGATTGCCTTCTCAGTATAGTAACATTTACTCCTAAATCAATCTCTTAAGTTAACGTCACTGATAAATTAATTTCTCGTCTTTTTTCTTTATTTACACTTGCTGATGGTGGGCTCGGTGTATGAGTCAGATGTCCACAATATGACACTGCAATTCAAAGTCATGTTAAATAGATCAAATTTCCTGGGTGGTAAATGGATGAAAAGCATATAAAACTGACAAGTCTACAGTAGTTCGGCTCCAGTAGCTACTGCTGGAATGTGAGGGGGAGTGACTGTTGTCAAAACAATGATTGAACTGTTTGGGAGTTACTAAGACTTTTCAGGCCTTAGATTTGATGACCAGCAGGAAAAATCTGTGAAGGAGTAAGAAAATCCTTCATAGCTGGTGTTCTTTTGCTCTCTCTTTCAGCGTCCTGTCTCATGTTCACCCTGTGTTCCCACGGATTTGGGCCCCTATAAACAGTCAGGCAAATATTCGTTTGCCTGTACACAAGCGCACAACTTGTCCTTCAGAAAACACGCAGACGCTCTTGCCAAGCAGATAGTGGTTGAGTTTTGGGCAAAACAGAGCGTGAAGCTGTGACGGTAGCACACGAAGTAGTGGTGTGATTGATCTATTATTATAACTGATCATGCCATAGAACACCATGTGCCAGAAAATGAAATATGCCTGACAATCTTGTGACATTTTGACTCAGTAGCTCGAATCGTATCCGTTGCAGTCACCAAAAATCACACTTCCTATTATTTCCTAACAACAGTGACAGGGTATATAATGGTATACACAACTAATGTGATGTTTTAATATACTTTATGTATGTATGTATAGATAACACCTATAAGTAATAATAATAAGTAATAATTCAACTGTGCAGTGTTTTATTTCAATAATCCCTGTATAATAAATGTTTAATACATTTATTCAGGAAAAAAAAACATAAATAGAGTTTAAAGCTATTAGATTTGCTCCCCTCATTTCTTTGCCTGCACTGCTCCCTAGTGATACTCATCAGAATGTGCAGGGATGTTTCGATGGGTTCAACCACAAGGTGCCACTGTTCCACACTTGTAGATGTAATCTCAGCATTTACTGTAGAAGATCACTGGTTCCCCACGTGATCACAAGCTAGATCAGAGAGGAGACAACAGATTCCACTGTCCCTTACTGTTCGACTGTTCAGCTCACAGAGAGACTGTATGCACGGTGTATAATAAGTTTCCCTTATGTTAAGAAATATAGATAGATTATACCTATATACCACCACACGGTGATGCTCTTATCTTGTATTTCATATGTTTGTATAAGACGTGTAAGATGCCTGAAGTCTATGATGTTTCCAAAGTTCGTTTTTTCTCCTCTTTTTTTACTTTCAAAAGCTGGATCTCTTTAACACCTCTTACACCTGTCTTTTAAAAAAGGACATTTTCATGAGTCGGCTACACGCATCTGCTAAAATAAGTAAAATGTGAATGAAATTCAAATATTTAGGATTAATAAAAAGCATATTTCTACAAAATGATTTAACATAAAACTTATCACAACACAGTACTTTTCAAATATATTCATCGTCTTGCAGACACAGCACATCCCGCAGTGTTCAGTATTCACTGAAATTGCCTATTATTTTATTCTTTCATTCTGTATATAAAAATGTATTATTTATAAAAAATATTTTAAAAAGTTAAGGATTAGCCTAGATGGGAAAAAAAACAAATTACCTGGAGTAACTGGAATAGGAAACTACTTTTATATGTCTTTTAAATTGTCTGCTACAGCCTGGCAGTTAATGATTTTAAACAATGTCTATCTACAACCACCAGCTGGCACAATAGGCCTTGAGTGAAGGACACAAAATATAAAAAATTGAGTCTAGCATTTAAGTTGTTTCACACGTCAAAGACATTTTGTGAATCATAAAATGTGCGACAAAATGTGGTTTCGACATGAGCGTAATTTTATTCTTTAGCTGAATTGTTCCTAGATCGCTCATTATTCTACTCAACAACTGTCCATGCTCACAAGAACAAGTTTCTCCTACTTCTAGACATCCGTGGGAATATGTAGACTTCTTAATCATCTCCGCATGAAACTGTTTTAGAGTGGTCTAGATTAACCAAAATGGATGTGAGGATGTTTTACTTAAGGCTTAACCAGATATTTTAATCATCTTCTGCAACTCTATTGAATGTTACCCTTCCAAGATCTGTGAAACCACAGTCATCTGTGCAGTATGTAAGGGTAAGCAGGGACTGTGCAGTGCATCACTATCAAATCCTGGACAGTTCCTCTGCCACCATGTTTCTTAGTTGGAGGATACAAGGATGAGAGAAAGCTCTTGATCATCCACTGAACAACTACCCCCAGCTACACGTAGTTTACACATTTTCCCAGCTATGGAGTCACCAATCCACTGAGACTCAGATTCCTGCCTAATTAATCAGGATGCCCCTTTCAGAAACTTGTTTTTTCAAGAACATGCTTTTGCATCCGCCTGTAGGCCATACATACCAGTTCGTCTGCTAATAATGCATATTTTTAGGATTGCTGCTAAACCAGACATTGGTTTTCCCTATAAAAATAAAGTTATAGAAGTTACTAGTATGTCGCACTGAATGTAGGGTTTTTCGATACAGTACATATTGCATTGAATGTAAAATGGTATTTTTAAAGTATATATTTGTTACATGGTGTCTTCCAGCTGTTACTCACACAATTCAAATTCATGTAGTGACAACCAGGAAAACCTCTGTCCACCCCAGCTCTGTGTGTTGCACGCTAGTAATGCTGTGTGTGAATCCTCTTATGTGATAGTTTACTTTACTTGGCAGACGCTTTTATCCAAAGCGACTTACATGGAGCTAGTGATGAGTGTCTGGCTCAGACCTGGTAGGGGACGGGCTAGGAGTCAGGCAGGGATTTGAACCTGCAACCTTCAGCATCCCAGTCTGACGCTTAACCCATTGAGCTACCAGGCCCCTAGTCAATAGTAAATTGACATGTTGCTGATAGTTATAGTACAACGTTATAGTACAAATGCAGCAGGTGCAGATTATGATGATCTGCACCTGCAACTCCTTCTTACTGCACTCTGCTGACATGAATAGGGTTCTTATGATAATGAAGAAGCTGTTTAGAATCTGGAATTTAACGACTACTGACTGTGGATTTGTTATAGAATAGCCTACGTCTCTCTCTGGCCTTCTTCAAGCCTACTAACATGTGCAGCCTAGACAAGAGAATGTACAATTGGACACAACTTTCTGTCTGCAGGAACATCCAAAAGATTTGGACATGACACATTTCCAGCCTGGCTTTACTTTTATTTCAATTTCCTCCCATCTATTTCCATGATGACTAAGCTATTTGTCTTCTAGACCCAGACACTCTTTCCGGCTTTTGTATTCACTGTGAGCTCTGGGTCAAATCTGACGTCAATCTCAAAGATGAAGATAAATCTTACCAACCTTGGTACATAAAGAAAAGGTTTGCCACCCTGATAAATGAAATTCAAAGCTTTATGTACACCATAACATTTCTAATCATTCTACTTTGCAACCATTTATTTCTGTTTTTGTCTTTTGTAGTCTCCATTTCCCAGGTGGCTCTGCATTGTTTAGATCCTGATTAATTAGGATTTTGCATCCACACAAAAGGGATTAGATTTGTATTTGTCTGATTTTAAAATTCAGAGCTGTCATGACTATATAGTTTTCTTATTGCCAACTAATCCCAAGAAAGACAAATTTGAGCCAACAATGTGCCAGTCCATGTGAATCATTTCTAGTATCTCTGTCTTTGGCAGCCAGACCCAAAACCATTGGTTCTTACTGAAGATCTAAAACATTGAAACAGCTCACAAATATATAATTTATACTTTTTAAAAGGCTCAGTAATTTCCAAATGGGCACTGCAAATATTACTAAAACAGGAGCAGAGGTACATCTAGAACATTTTACATGCTGTGGCAAAGGGATGATGTGAGGTTTTGGCAGGGTGAATGATTACCTCAAGTTTGCAACCTGTTTATCACAGAGGACTTAGCCAAGATTCACGTTTCATTTTCATGTTTCAGTGGGATCTAACAAGTTATTTATAACTACTGACTTCCTCTGTCTTCACTGATTTGAAAAGCATATGGACATACTGTATTTGTCATGTTGTCCCATTAAAGCTTTAGGAACTGAAAAACTGGATCTGCCCCTGACCAGAGGGACATTGTGAATTAGTTTGAGACTTTTTTAGGGTCATATTAATGCACTTTCTTTTCATTAAAGGGTGTTCTCAGCAGCTAAAATAACTGTCCGTGTGGATAATAATAAGCCATGTGAAGCTTACTGAGATGTTTCAGACATAAAATGAGCTGTATAGCATAGAGGAATCAGATCGGAATTGGTTTGGACTCGAGGGATTTGTTGACAATAAGAAAAACATAAAACACAAATATGAAACATGACAAAATAATCTTATCCTTCAAAACTGCATTAGGTTATCTTGGCCCAGTAGGGGTCAGACAAGCCTCAAAGGAAATTCAGAAAAACACAGCCATCAGTCATTTCCAGTCAATATCTGAATTCCCAGTTGTTTTTCTGTCCTTTCAGTGCTGTGGGCCTCATGCTTCTTGGGATCTGAGCTTAACCAGTGCACACACCCTTGGCATGGATGGCCTCGGCTAGCCTTGTGGCCTGACAAACATTTTAGTTGTGCACATTTCCCACAAACATGCATGTGGCATAGTCCATCCATTGTTGACCCACAAAAACAGATATATAGTAATATATAGTAATAGCAAAAGGGGTCAAAGAAAGGGTCAGGGAGACATTGATGTGTACACACATCTATTTTATAACTTTGGGAAAGAGCCAGATGTTGACAAAGTGGATAGAAGTCATCAACTTAAGATATGATAGTTAAATCAGGCTCTGATACGGCCTTCACAGAATTTAGGTAGCATCATCCCCGACATCACAACAGTGTCAATCTCTGTACTCCTTTGTCTGATCAGCGTTTGTTTCTTCAGATTACAGCCGCGTGCCTTTCTGGCTGGTTCTCCATATTTGGACTTTGTTTCTCTTGTCTTTCTAAACTCTTCTGTAAAAACTATCCTTTTTTTTCTTCCTTTCTAACTTATCAAAAACACCCAGAAATCTGCCATTGACTTCTACCAATCAAGATCAAACTAATGTATTAAAAGTATCCTAATAAATGGCAAATAATCGGCAGCAGAAAGGCTCAGTGTTGTAGGTCATATTCTCTGAGAACGTTTTTTGGATAGATTTGGCTATTTGACTTGACATAACTCCCTTTAATGGAAGAACCCTCCAGCAGACTCAGGCTCAGGGTGGGTGCCTTCATCTGCCTTGGCCAGTTAGGGTGAGTGGAAGGTGAAAAGACATGGAAGACAACAGTGTTTAAGTATCATAAGCAATTAACAATCATTACCTTAAATTTCAGATAGACATCTAATGTAGCAGCATTTTTTTCTGAGTGCTGTGTGGTCCTTTATAGTAATTTCAAATTTCATAAAAAAACATTTTCAGTTTCAACTCTGTATATCAGAATAGGATCAAGGTTGTGATTAATACAGGGAGTGAGTTTATTTGCATGTTGAGTAAAACTGATAATATCTAATAGTAAATTAAATGCAGTGCTGAGACAGTTCAATTTAATTCAGTTCAATTTAACTTTATTTATATAGCTCCAAATTGCAGCATAAGTCATCTCAAGGCACTTTACAATGTAAGGTTTTGGACCTTACACAAAATATAAATATAAACAGAATATGTGTAGAAGACCAGTCAGACAGTATTATATACAGTATAATAACAAATGAACTGGTTTTTGAGTTTTCCAATTTGGCAGGCTCTCAAAAGACGTATGCCTACCTATGTTTTGGTCTAGGCTTGATTAATAAGCAGTAGGTAATGGCTCAGTCTGCAAACGTCCACTTTTTCCACATGCAAAACTTGGATTTTGGCAAGACCTGAGTTTATTAAAAGGACTTAATTTCATGGCATGTAAAACCAGGAGGGGGGCTTCTTATAAACACTGTCTGCAGTCTGAGCTCATGTCTGAGACCTTGCCTCAGACATACATGAAGGGGAGGGATTGGAGGAAAGCAAAAGCAGGGTTTGAAGTCAGCTGGAAGGGGGTCTGAAACACATCACTGGGGGAGAGGCAGGGATGGAGGATGAATGGGTTGAAGGTAGTGTACAGGACGGGAGGAAAAGAAGGACACCTGGAGGGTTTGTCTGTGCCAAAATAACAAGACTGCTTCGCCAGTGGTTTCAGTCTGAAGAGATAAAAGAAAGACGAGGGAGCCACAAGAGAAAGACAAAAACAAGTGGGGGAAAGAGGGCTTGTAGAAAGTAAATACAAAGTTGGTAAGGGGGTGGGGGGGGCTTTTGGAGGCGCATCAAGAATTTGCCTTTTAAGGGGTACAGTCTCACTCTTCCAAGCCTTGTGAGCTCTTGCGTAGCAGCCAAAACACTCAAGGGAGAAGAAATAAACAGCAGTAAAGAGACTTGGAGGGAAAGAAACATTAGAAGTATTATTATTTTTCACACTTTGGGGCATATTAAATATGCAGGGGACTGAATTGTATGTTTCTTTCTCCATCCAGACAGAAGTTATCTAAGCAAACAGAAAACTTTCCCGTTCTTTGTTAAATGTTAGGTATGGCTTCTGTGGTGAAGGAGACCTTGTTTCACAATTGCAACAAACAGGCTATTGCGTTGTAAACAAGGGAAAGCTCAGTCCAACGAAGGGCCAGTCCACGCTGAATCACTGCCTCGCACAGCATCCTAACAGCTGCCATTGCTGCTATGTTTTTCTTGGTTGTTTTCTAGACAATACAGACAATGTGTTCCCTGAGGTAAGGAGAGACTGCCTGTATCTGGAAGCAGTAAAACAGAAGGGGAACTAAGTAGGGGAGATGGGTGGGGGGGAGAACAGAGAGGTAATTGTATATGTAAGAGTGAGGCAATCCTACTAGAGGGGCAGAAGCAGGAGGAAAGGAAGAAAGAAGGAAGGGAGACATGTACTTGGGATGTGAGGACTGGGAAGGAAGACAAAAAGCAACAAAAGGAGAACAGGGTTAAGACAGAAAGAAGGAATATGGGATGGGAAGATGAGCACTGACATTTGAGTCAAGGGTCATATGTGAAGAAGTTGCAAGTCTGATCGAGTAACAGAGAGAAAACCAGAAAGAAAAAGTAAAGTTGGGAACCTACATGTGTTTAAGGAAGTTGTTGAAATTTGTAACAATGTGTGTGAAAGAAAGAGAAGCAGGGGTGGAGGCGAGAGGAGGTGGAGGCAGGGAAACGGGGAATCCACATGCAGCAGGACTGTGCTGGTGAGAGAGGTGTTTTTAACGTGCATAGAGAAAGAAGGGGGTGGGTGTTGCAGAGAGAGCATGCAGAGTGTATCCTTCTGTCTGTCCCCGTAGCAGAGCTGAACAAGAGCCAGGAGAAGGGGAAGGGCCTCCCTCTCCTCCTCTCCATCTGCGAAAAACAGCTGCCCAGGAGCCCGAGCTGGAGCCTGTTTAGAGGACAAGGCAAAGAGGACAGAGAGGGAGTGAGGAGGAGGGAGGACCGAAGGAGAGACAAGAGAGGAGGAAAAAGTCCACAAGTCCAGGACTCCGTCCACCTATATGGGTTGCGTCCTGAGCACGGACTGGTGTGGGGAGGAAGAGGTGCAACCGGTGCCTGTGGTCAGAAGCTCATCTCTGAAGAGAAGGAGTCTGGAAAGGAGTGAGAGTGGCAGGATGAGGCTGACAAAGGTCAGTGTGCAATTGGTGTTTGGTGTGCACGTGCGTAAATGTATGCAAATGTTTGATATGCATTGTCCCGGGCATTCGTGGAGTTAGACTTCTTATCTTGCAGCTTAAGAATTTACTAGATATACTTGAAACAGAAGTTGTCATGATGCTTCAGCAGCACCATATGTTGCACAAACACATACAGCATATAATATAATTCTGCATTTGGACTGCCCTTAAGCTTGAAACAAAAGGACATTTTTATGAGAAGACAGTTTAACTGGTGATTCATTTACTGATCAATGGTCTAATATTAATATCATGTCAAACTTTTGATACTATATCATTATATTCCGTGTCAGTTTTTCAGCGTGGAGTCGATTCAATTCACTTCAATCGATCGATCTCAGAGCACTGAGTGATAGAAAAGCATTCTTTTTCTTCTTCATTAATCTTAATCTAATCTTCTTTAAACAACTTTAAATCTGATGTCAGTGTTATGCTTATCTGGCACACAGATCTGAAGATAGAAGAAGTGATTGCTTATACTGAATTCTTTCAAGGAATGGGTGTGTGTGTGTGTGTGCGTGTGTGTGTGTGTGTGTGTGTGTGTGTGTGTTTGGTTTGGCCTCGATTTAAAAGTTGATGCAGATGACGATGGCATTTCTGTGCCGGGGCCACATCTGTGCAGATACAATAGCGCTGCTGTGATGCTGGCCAATTACCATAATGTAAACAGAGAGTGGCTAGCTGGAAAAAGAAACACTGAGAACCAAGACTTCTGTGTACCAGTTTACATCACTTCTGATGACATACAGGCATGAGTATTTGCAGCTTTTTATCCAGATATGTGACCTGTCAAGTATGTTTGTGTGTATTTTTATAAATGTGTATGCACTCTGTATTCCAAATGGTGCATGTTTTCCATGTGTGTGTGTGAATGCTCGGTTGCACCACAGTCCCACTGGCTCCATATAACATGCCGAGCAGTGTGGGAATGTGGAGCCCTCTGGGCTACGTCATCCTGCAGTGACCGACCCCACTACATGGGTGTGGGAACCAGTCAAACCCCACTCCTAGTGGGGGAGGAGATGTTGTCTCATCTTTGGTCTTTTTTAATGAACTTGTTTTCCACTTCTTGTTTTTCTCGTTTCTTGGTTGTCCACCATAGATGTGCAGACAGTTATATGTGTCCAAACTACAAAGTTCTGCAGTTCAGATGCTGGTATCCGTGAGAACCCAACACAAATGTGAGATGGGGGGAGTGGCTTTAATGTCTTTAATGTTTTATGCCAAGAGCTTCCTGGAAGCTTGGCAACAACACATCATGTTGCCATTAGGTTATGTTATCAGAATTATGTAATGGGAGTGTGATTACATAATTTGCTTATATTATGTGGGTAACATGGGAAAGGGATGTTTTATTCTTTGTTTTTTATCATCTGACTTTTTGTATCACAGATCTTTCATAACAAAACTGATCATTTCAACAAAATATCACAAAGTGCATAAACAGTTTCTTCACCAGTTCAGCTGTTTGCAGCGTTTGATTAAGGCACATCCTTGGTGTTGCAGACATTTACAGCTACTTACTGGACATCCACTGGGCATCGTTTCATATCATCATTCACCTTGTTTTGCTAGAAGGTGCTGTTTCTGCTCATCCCTGACTGTGCCAAATTTTTACTCTAGTGTAGTGTTTGACAGTTGTTGAGCATCAATAAACAACCTTGCAAAAAAGAATTTGTGAAATAAACAGTTCATGGCAGTGAAAGTTAATAGTTAGAGTTCTTTTTATTTAAAAAAAAAACTAATGTTGATGCAAAATGCACGTGGGACAAATCAAAGTAGGTGCGGCCTTGCACAGACGTATTGAAACTGCCACCTCGTGGTTATACTGTCATCATTTTTTTCTGAGCTGTTCTATTGTGTGGTGTGATCACAAACAGACTACATTGGCATTGTCAGTGAAATGTGTTAATATATTGGCAGGCTTCATAGTAAAGATGTGTTTAATTCACCAACAGGAGAGTCATTAATGGAATCGCTTGGCAGTTATATTTTAATATGAAACATATTTTCCTCCAGCTTCAGTTATTTTGTTCTCTAGCAGCAAGATGGCAGTGTCTGTCAGTCAGGCCAATACTTTATCCCATGACTGAAGAATCTGATTGTCATGAAATTCAGAATACACATCCGCAGTGCTCAGTGGGAGAATCCTTTTAAGTCCATTTATCTACGTGCAGTGGATGAATTAGTTGATGGAATAGTCATGTTAAATGTTTAATTCATCTGATACTTTGGTTCATAAACACCTACTTTGGTTATAATAGTAATAAATTAATCATTAATGTGGTATTACAGCAGAAAAACAACAGCATGCTGACTGTACACTGCCAGTCTGAGGTGGTAGCGTGGTAGCAGACTTGTCGAGGGTTAGGGAAAGCTAGCAAAGAACTAGTTCATATGACATGTTGTTTGACTAAAAATGTCTGTTGTTGTTCTTAGTATTCTTGAAAGTGGGGTGACGGGACAGCATTTGATGATAACGACGGAGATTCAACAAATGAAAAAAAGGCAGTTTTAGAGAGGAGCACTTGCTGGCGTCCACACACCTGGCCTATTGCTGCGTGCAGTGGGTGCAGCAGAGGGTTTATAGAGCTGTCTGAGCACCCTACGATTGAAGTGGTTCTGATGGAGTACACAACACTTTTAGCTGTGTTATGTTCTTTTTTTGTAATAATTACAGAACAGTAAGTTCTTGTAAGCACTAACTCCACAGCAAGTGTGATGACCTCTGTTATTGGCAATAGGAATGGTAGTCGCCAGTAATGTCAGTGATCTAGAAATGTGAGTTTGTTCTCCTGATTTAACCTGTTGTTTGTCTCCTTTGCCCTTTTTTGTGTATTTTATTGATTCTAGAAACATATAGACACTGGTTTTATATGTATTTTTCTAGCGTCCCTGTAATTTCACATGGACAACATAGTTTAGATTGGCTGTGACCAACACTGAGGCCTTGAACCACAGGCATTCTCTACAAACACACCCAACACAGGAAGGAACACTGACCACTTAGGGTTAAATATAGACCCCCAACATTCAGAATTGAACAGAAGTAATTTTCACTCTCTGGATGACTGAAAAAGGTGAAATCCTGTGTAAAGTCCCGGTTAAGGGGGTGGCTGTCGTAGACTAGATTCCTGCGGCTTGAAAACAATGATCTTTCCCAAAATCTGAGCAGGATTTGAAGAACACTTGTTGTGGGTAGCAGGCACGCAGATGAAAGCTGATCGAGGGAAAAGGGAAAGACATAAACCATTTCCTCTCTCAGTAGGTCTCCAACCCCCCTGCTACAAATCCCCACACCACCCTAAAAAGAAACACCTCACAGCAAACTATGCATGACATATTTTCTTTCCTTACACGCAAAAAATGTTGAGCTTCACAATTGGCCAAGTTTTGAAAAATGTCTTTGGGACGAAAGAGAGTTGGCTGACAGAGAGGATTTTATTCAACTCATAAATATGAACATTTGTGTCCTCAGTGTCTTGCCGTCTTACCCACTCTTCTCACTGCTTTCTATCGCTTTCGTTCCTTCGACAGCTGGACCTTATCAGCCTTTGGCTTAGAGTTGTCTTGCACTATTCCTCATCAAGCTACAGAGCCCCCTCTTCTAGCCTCCTCCGCCTCCCCACATTTCCTGTTGGCCCCTGGTTCCCACTCTGTCCATATCTTTCTAATTTACCAGTGTGATCCACGTCCTTCCACTTCCTTAAGACTCTAAATTCTGTGATGTGACGGACAGAACACAGTCACTTTGCATCCAAAGTGCATTCTTGCTAAAGCACCTTGCATGGCTTTGTCCACCGTCGTCATTTGATGTTGGTCTGAGGCGATTAAAGATTTCATTCTACATTTCTATTCCTATTCCAGGAAAATTTCATCTCTTTTCGATCTCTTCTTTTTCTCAGCAGAAACTTTGTTCTCCCTCATTCCTCCACTATATCTTTAACATGACCATCCCCCACTCAACCCCTCATTCCAATCCCAGGCACCAGCTTCCTGTCTCTCATGGTCTCTCAGTCATGGTCTCGTGCCAACCTCTCCTATTACATTTTTCACCTTACTACTTTTCTGTCCACTTCTTAATCCGTCTCCTCTTTCACCCTGAACCTGCCAGGATCCAAAAGAGAAGGAGACGAAAATTCCACAAACAGTCGAACTCCTCCAAGACCCCCAAATCCATCAGTCCTCCCTTTTTTGTAGTATAAGCCGGAAATTCTTGGGTTATGAGTAAAAGGAACGGACTGCATTACTGCACGTGTTGTTTTCAGTGGATTACTGCATACGTCATGAGTCACAGTCACATTCTGCACTGATTGGTAGGGATATGCTGCACAGGCTTCATACCTGCATATCAATCTATCACATATGGAAATTACTAAGAGATAAAGGCAGCAGACAGAACTAATACTCTGTGCATTAGTAGAGTGAGGCTGGGTAGTATTATCAGCGAACAATTTAAGACAGGCAACTGAGAAGAAATTCACTTATATGAAGATATATAGACTATAATCACAACCATAAGCATATACAGACAACTTGGCAAGAAATCAAAGATTTCATGTAAGAATGTCTTTGCTTGTTTAACTGTACCGAATCAGCCCAGGCTGATGTCAAGAGTTTCCCATAAATGCACAGATGCATGTTATCACTTTCACGTCGCTTTAATCTACATCTACAATATCCAAACACTGGTCAGCCTCCGCCCTGAGAACAAGTAGCTGATATGAAGGTATGTGCTTTAAAAATCACCTGGGTCATTTCTCTTATTTCACCAGTAGATGCTGCTACTCACACACTAGTCTTTCCTCAGCAGCAGGGTTAATGCAAATGTTAATCACAGCACATCTGCGATTTGAGTACAGTTAATGGTAAGTGGATATGGGCTCTGGCCACATCAAGAAACACACAAATCCCAAAGTGTAGGTATAGACTGGTGCAATTACCAGGAGGGGATGTACCTGGAAAGATCAGGTCAGAGTTATATACTAAATGTATAATTATAAATACAGAAAAATTAAAAAACTTTATATTTAAAAGTCTGAGGTGTTTATCTATAGGACACCTATTGTCGCAGTTACTACCTTCTTGGTGTGACAGGAAGCAGATCCAAGGTCGATCCAGGTCTTCCAAGTGGACTTTTAAAAATTAGTTATCAAGTGAGCAGAGAATCTAAAACCTACATTTGTTATGTTTACTAAAAATACTGAAGTGATATTTGACAGTGTAAATCCATTCCAAACTGAGGTACTTTTTTTTTCAATCACACTCAAAGTTTTTTGCAGGAATATTCTAGTGATTCTTTGAACCAATCCAAACCGACTATCCTTACGCTCCCCTCCAGAAACAGACCAGTCAGCGGGTGAGACTGCAGTAATAGTACTCCACACATGCTGTTAGCTGCGTGTAGCTCCACCCTTCTACCTCAGTGAAGAGGGTGGACCGGAGTAAAGAAAACAAGCTATCTCATAGTTACAGGCCGTGTTATTGATGGCCTCCCTGAGAATGAGGGGCAGCTTTTAAACCAGAGGATTTTTTGATTAGCGGGAAAAAATGAACAAGGTAAGTTAGTCTGGGAAGAAAGATTTGAGGACTTGGATGTGTGTTTGTCTTAGTTTCAGTTCACTGGTAGTTACCGGTGAACATTTAGATATTTTTATGGATTGGGAGGATTTTGGATGGATGTGTGATGCTGACTTTTCATGCGCATGTGTTGCCCGCGCAGTTGCGCATTTGGTCGATCTGCTCAATCATCTGTGGAGACGACATCGTTCTAAAGTAGTGTTTGAATAATCAAAGTCTTAATGTTTGACCACATTACAGACTGTTGTATGGAAAGTTAAATACTGTCGATATCTTTTCCCTACCTTTAATAAGAACTTACCACACCTGACACTTCCCCAGTTTCCCCTCACATTTCCAGTCTCCGTAGCGTTTCCTGCATGTTTGCCATTAAACGTAGGGACTTAGTGACGTGTTGCTGTTCTTTGAGAAGTTGCTCGATGCGTCGCACTTCATTAAACTGACATAAAATGTTCTGAATAGGGTCATATGATGCACTAATCAGCCCCCCACCGTCCCCATTGTTACTGCGTCAGCGCCTGTCAGGTAGTGTTAATTTCATGTTGCAGGGGAAAGCAAGTTTCTCACGACCGTGTGTGTGTGTGCAAGGTTTTCACCTCCTGCAATAAAGTGATGAGGTGACAGGTGATTTAAGATAAGCAGCAACAAAACCTATTCACTAAAAGTAGCCATTTATATATGTAGCATGAATAAAACATTGCCGAGAACATGAGCTGCAAATTCCATTTGGATCAGCTCACCTTGTTTCTCATAAAGTGATGGAGACCTAAAACTTGAGTATGTGGAGTAGTTTAGATGAAGTTGTAATTTTGTTCACCACAACTAGTGCCTTGTGAAATTGCTTAAATTGCATATGTGTTATTGCAGTTTTATGCTGCCAACCCTGTCAGGTTGCGATGGCAAGTTTTGAGAAATGAAATTTCCCCTAATTTAACAAAGGTGTTGACTAAAAGGATGCTGAGGACAGCGATCTGATTAATGACTGTTCTGTGGTTCATACATCATTAGTGTTAGCTCCATGTCAGGATCCCAGCTTGACAGAGTTCCTGTCCTGCTTTGCAGCATGAGGAAAACAGCTACGGATTAACAACAAGATAACATTGTCCAACCTCTCCAACCTTTCCTTTTACTGATAACAGTGCAGGTGTAGTAATTAGCAGTTTTTCTCTTATGTGAACCATATTTTGTGCAGATAAGCTCTGGTCAGCTTTCACCGGGATCAGATTGGAAAAAGGAGCTTGTGAAAGCAAAGTTCGACTTTCTGGAAAAACCGTGGGAGGAAATTAACAAACAAAGTAATTCACCTGTTCCTCGTCCAAAAAACCCTAAAGTTGCCTTTAAGCAAGGCACTAAAGGCGGCTGCTCCAGTGGAGATGCTCAGGAGTACAACACTGTAGTTGTGTTTTTAATTACTGGGTGTAACTGAGAAGTTTGATGGTCCAGATATGTCACACGATGGTCGTGTTTGCTTGGGAGACCCTCTGTTTGCTGCCAAGTCGAGAGGCAGAAACAGAGGCTGGTTCACATTCCCTTGTGCCAGATGCAGTTACACCGAGTTCAAATCTACAGTAGCAGCTATTCACCCCTGCCTGAAACATCCTGCAGCAGCAAACAGGGTGGGTGCTAATACTTCCCTTCTACTCCAGCAACAGGTTTCTTAGACATACAGCACTTTATGTAAGGCTGCAGTCAGATCAGATTTGGTCCTAACTAATGTGCTTAACATCACATAATCATCACCCCTGGGTGATGTCATCCACTTACTGAAGCCACTTTACAGTAATGGTTTGAAGCAAAACAGATGCTGCATTTTGCCAGTAAATATGAACAACTGCAGCAGGGGGTGTTGGCCGTGTTGCTGGAGCACTAAGACCTTTCTCTGTGTGTGTGTGTGTGTGTGTGTGTGTGTGTGTGTGTGTGTGTGTGTGTGTGTGTGTGTGTGTGTGTGTG
>JAUYWH010000025.1:3727041-3781692 GCA_034779795.1 Ctenopoma multispine | reverse complement strand
AGAGAACATTCCACCCTTTTCCGGCTGAGAACCATGGACTCAGATTTAGAGGTGCTGACTCTCATCCCCGCCGCTTCGCACTCAGCTGCGACTTGCCACTCATCATAGGAAATGTAACATGCTGGCTTTATCAGTTAAAGTGGCTTTCATGTCATTGGTCACTTTCACGATAATACAGTAACAGGCTTTTTGCATTTTCAGCACAATAAGTTAATTGACTTTATCATTTTCCACAATTAACATATAAACAAGTGTAATTTTGTTGTCTGTAAAATATAGTTTTACAACTTGCATGAAAATCTGATCACATTTGAGGTCATATTTATGCATAAATAGTTTAAAATATTTTAAGCACCACTGCAGCCGCCCACCCTGAGCCTGGTTCTGCTGGAGGTTTCTTCCCTAAAGGGAGTTTTTCCTCTCCACTGTTGCCTAGTGCTGCTCAAGTGGGACTGTTGGGTTTTCTACAATATTGCGTATATATTTATATTCTGTGTAAGGTCTTAAACCTTTAAATTAAATTGAATTGAATTTAAGCAAATTTCTACAGCCATTTATAAAGTTGAACTTCCACTGCTTCAAAGTACAAAAATGGCAGTAAACCAGTGACATCTCTTATTTGAACAAAATAATACTAGAAGGTACATAGCAACTAGAGCAATGCGAGCAGTAGCACTGTGCTACTCTTAACTACAGTCATCATGTCAGTGAATGTTAGGTTAAATGTTTGTTTTACTAAATGGACCTGGCGGTGAGATTTGCCACATTTATATAAGAATAGAAATGAACCTCACTGAGATAATTACTATTTTTAATCTAAAATAAGTTTCTGCTCAAACTGAATATTTTTGTCCTTTAGTACCCTCACATGAACCACATTGTTGCAGCTTATATTGGTGTCAAATATGAGCCCTTATTCAGCAGTCAGTAGCAGAGTTGTGTACCACTGTCTGACCATGATTGCATGTGGTTGGACTATATAGTGGTCTTGATTGTTCTTAAATAGAAGGAATGTTGCCAACCTCTCCTATGTGTTTATCTCTCAGCCCACACCACCACTGTGGTTTAGCTGACACTAACTGGTTGCTTTTTAAAATTCACCTCGTGTATACTCATGCATAGTTTGTGCACATATATAGTTCATCTGAGATTCAGGGCATTCTATACATTTAATCTTCAAACACTCTCACACAAGAAGAAGTTTAGTGTTACTTTTCACAGCGTGTCTAAGTCCATCTCTCACATGCTTAGTCGGTAGATATAAATGTTAAGTCAGACCATATAAACAAAGAACACGTAAGGTAGTTAAATTGAGTTTTAATTGAGGTTTGTTTTGTTTGGGTTTAGATAAGGGACTTTCAGAAAAAGAAACAGGGCCAAATCAAGTATTCATCAAAACAAGATTAAGCTAAGACAGGATAACATGACATTTTAATCAGCTCTCTGAGGATTTGGTTTTTGAGAAAGGTTATGTGAGAAAGGTTTACACTAGAATAGTCCTATCGAGTCAAAGAACTCCTGACACAAACCTTCAAAAGTAATGACTACACAATTTCAATCGCCTCACTGCACCATATTACATAACAGGCAGCCCCCGAGCCACCCACTCAGTCCACCTCCACCATCCACGGTGCTGCGGTCATAGTACACTTGTACTGCAGCAGGCCAGTGGCCACTGAACACAGCTGGTAGAGGGTGATGCCAGGCAGGCAGCTGTCCAAACACCGTCCAGTCCTGGGAACAGAGCCGAAGCTCTGGGGATAATGGAAAAAGTGTGCAAACAGCTTCTTTTTTTTGTTACCGAGGAGGAAAAGCACACAGAGCAACAAAAACCCCTTTATGTGTATGTATCAGTTTAATTATCCAAAGCTATGGAAACATGAGTAGCCTTAGCGTGATCACTTTCTCATGGTGATGATGTCAGTCTGTGTGTCTTTGCACTGATGTTTGCTCTCAAATGAGTGAAAACAATCACGTTCTGTCCTAAGTCCTACTCTTTTCACTGGATGCCTGTCAGTTTATGTGAGTACGTGTCCTGCTACATTGCATGTTGCATACACGTGCCTGCCACCTATTTTTACATACAGTCCAGTTATCTGTGGATCTGATACCACAGAAATTAACACGCACACAGTGATACTGTACATATGGACATGGGAAAGAGACATCCTTCTCTCCCTCTCTTTTAAGCATCAGTACAATGCACAAGGGCACTTTTTTTTGTCTCACACTCAGACACACACACACACACACACACACACACACAATAAGGATTATAGCAGGGTACGAGTGGGAACCACAAGGATTATTACTGGAAGACGGTTACACAACCAGAACAGAAGTTCAAGAGTCAAAGGGAGTAGAGAGTGGATGTAGTCGTATGTGTGCACACACACTCAGCACCCTGATTTCATATATAGTTTAAAGCTAGTTAGAATCTTTTTTCATGTGGAAAGAGTTGGGGAAATCCAGTTTCTTTGTTTGACTTGTTTTTGGGCCATCGAGAAACACCATTTAACATCTGCCAAATCAAACTCTTGGATGAAGTCAAAAGATTCTTGCATTGTTTCCGGGAGGAGCCAGCACCACAGGCTGTCTCACCACATTTGATCCTATATAATGGTTCTAAAATTAGTACAAAAAAAATGTCTGTGTGTTTGTGAGCAGGCGGGGAAGGGAGAGCCCCACATTTTCAAGGAAAAGGCCTTCAAGAAGAAGCGACAGTGCAGCGCGTGTCGTCAGAACATCGACAACGTGGGCTCCTTCTGCAGAGGTAAATGTTGCAAGCATGAGCGTGTGAGGTGCTGCAGCGTTGACAGCTGAGCTCCTGTGAATGGTCTGAATAAAGGAAAATAACACATGAGCAACAACATGTTGATGGATGAAAACCAGCAGCACATATGATGCACGACACACGATGCAGGACTTGGAAAAGAAGCTGTGGTGTAGATAAATTCATTATGCAGTAACTGTGCTGCACAACGTGCAATAAGACCACATGAAGCTTATTACCAAATGTTCTAAGTTATAATAATTAACTAGTCAATGCAGCCATGACTCTACTAATTATTTTTTCTTTCTTCTTATTTTTCGTACCCCGTTTCTTAGTATGCAAGACAGCCGCCCACAGAAAGTGCGAGGCCAAGGTAAGAACATAAAATAAAACAATCAAATTCAACAAGCAAGTCATTGTCAACCATAAATTTGACTCCACTAGTTGAAATTGAAGCTTGAATCCTGACTTACTAACCTTTCATGAGACAGCACCTTCCTTGTTCATAAATCAATGTGACTGTAGGAATAACATGTACATTATATGAGCTGTTTAGTGTATTGTTCAACCAGGGAGCTGTGAAAACACAAATGATAACAGATGACACTGGCTCTATGGGGGAAGAAGTCTTGGGATTTCTGCTAACATGAAGGCAGCTCAGTTGCATTCCTCAAGAAGAGCTGTGAGCCTTGCTTCAACCCCCCACTGCTGCCTGTGTGAAAGAGTCATTGATGGAGGGATGGCATAATGAATAGACAGAAGCATGTGGGGGGGTGAGGGGCAGTGAATGCCAACTATGACTGAGTGATGGAGACGGGGTAGACGCTGAGGCTGGGGACCTTGGCAGGCAGCAGGTGAAAGGGAGAAAGCCAAGGGCGAAGGCATGTGGCTTAGACACGATCATTATTCCAGCATCCCTCCATCCTCTTGTCTTTTATCTGAGGAGACGAGAACCTTGAGGATGAATTCAGAGATGAAAGGATGTCTTTGAAATGATACACGCAGTAAAAAAATAAAATCAGGCTTTAATCCTCATTTAGATGTTGGTTTGCTTCAGCAGGCCATAGAGTATAATTATTTTATTTCACATATTTTTATCCTGTAAATCGTAGTAGGTATTTTAAATTGCACAAGAAATGTTGCCAACATTATTTTTGTCAGAGCATCACATTTTTCAAAGTTGGTATCTCCGTTGTGAACATAATCCCACAAATGTTGCCAGCCTACTCTACGGGAAACAACAAATCACGAAGGGGATCTTCTGAAATTCCAGGAAATGTACAGTAATTTATTGTTAATACTGATTACTGAAAGAAGCAAGCAGGATGTTGTTTCATAGGCTTGCTATGATGTGTGGTTGTTGACTGCTAGTTAAATAGTGATATCCATCACTGCAGCCCAGGAAGGGAGAGGTCAGATAATACAGGGTGTGGGGGTCTGACTCTTCTATCCATCTCAGCTCAGTTATCTAACCTTCCATGTAGGGGGGAGATCTGGGACTAGCTGGAGCTCTCTCCAATCTTTTAAAATCCATTTATAGATATAAAAATCTCTTTAACCGGACTGTAACTACTTTAAGGCCTGGTTTGTGTTAAACAGTTGTCGTTACCTGTCTTATTAGTAACGACTAACTAGCTAACTAACTAACTAACTAACGATCGACCGCATCTAGTCTCTGTGATGAGCACAGTTACTGTTTATGTGCACACACACATCTGGAGGTCTGCCCTCAGTCATCTGTAAGCCATCCGGTTCTCACCAGGATTCTATTTACATCTCCACCCGGCTTGTGTTGCCGTAAGCTTGATGACAAATCATCTCATTACTACACTGTTCAGTATTCTGCAAGTGTTTCTGCTCCAGTTCTCTTGAAAACAGCCCAACACTTAACTTAAACGTTGTTCCCAGAGAGAGAGAGTGATTGGTGGTAATAGGTTGTCTATGTACAGTTTATTTTTTCTTTTCATTGTCCTGAAGTTTGTTCATTTCTTTGGCCACGAGGTCAACAGGCTCCAGCTGGTCCATCTCAGTTCTTTTGCACAGACACTGTAAGCACTTTTATTTTAGCGTGTTTTTCTCTAAGAGAACAGTTCCTCCTTATCTTTGATCCCCGGTGAAAATTCTGGTCGACAGGGAATGGGGGGAGAGAGAGAGAGAGCAACTGGAGCCTTGCGGCAAAGTGATGGAAGGAAGGTTGGGGGACGACACTGAGATATGCATGGAGAAAGAGAAGGGAGCTGGAGGAGGAAGAATTAAGATTAGTGAAATGCTGGCTGTGACGAGCTGGCCGGTCTGAATGTCTAATTGGGCAAGAAGAGGTATTTCCGCTAGTCATGGACTTGCTGTTTAACTGATTGCTGCTCAGCTCATATTAGTCATACATGCAAACCCTCACTGATAAGAAATCACTGGCTCCGTGGCTGATTGGCAGTCACACCGCGACAGTACTTAGGGTCTCTGAAACCTATTTGTGACTGACTTCAGACTACATGAAAAAACCCAACAACATCTGATAAATATTGGGTGTTGTGACTGAAAATGGACTTCAGGTGTGACAACAGGTAATTTTTATCCTGTTTAGTGTATCATAGTGGACAACAACCAGTCCTACATCTGAGACAACGGCCCCGCCTTTTTGGTGTGTATTTAAGCCAACCGGTACCATGAACACGTGCCTCAGACCTGATTATGTGTTTATGTTCTTAAGTTGGTTCCTCTCTATACAAGTTGTGAAAAACAGAAAGCTCTGATTTGTCCATTACCATTATATCTTTAGACGAAGTCATGGCAAGAATTCATAACAGCAGTTGTCTAAATTTGCACAGGCCATCACACAGGTATTACGAGTATTTTGTAATCTAGAACCAATAGACTGGTCTTTAAGATTTTTTTCTCCTTTCATGTTTTTAATCAAGTGTATTTTGGACAGTAAATGTATTTTAATGCTAATTAAAAGGGTTGACTATGAGTGTGACTCTGATTCAATATGCCTAATGACTAATAAAATTGTTGACTGGTGAGCCATCCTGCAGTTGCAGTAACTACAATCCCTGCTTCACTACTGTGTGTCAGGATTCCTCGTTGTCAGTCTCTTTATCTGTTGAACATGTCAAAATACAATTTACATCAGCGTGTTTGCACGGACTGTTCCTCGTTGACTTGATTGTACATCCTCTTGTAAAGATAGATTGAGTGTGGAGGAGGATGCAGGGGTGAGAGAAGGAGCAACATAACCCTTCTGATGTTTCTCTAGAGTAAAAGCCTTTCATCAGGACAGTTGTGGTTAGAGTCCTGCAGTCTCATATTTATTTTTAGTAATGGGAGGGCATTTTAGATGAGACACAATGGGGGAAATAAGTCTGCAAACTACATTTCTCTCTGTGATACTTTTCTTTCTATAATAGAGACAGTTTCCTCAAGGCTATTCTACACATATTTGATTTTTATTCCAGCTCTGTTTAACTAAACATCCAGTAAGTACTTAGGAAGGAGGTGAGAAGAGGAGCTGGAATGATGAAGTAATGTTAAATTTTTTCTGACCCAAACATCCTCCTTACACCACAGACGTCCTGTTGTGTATGGAGGAAACATCTTCCTAGTTGTTGCCACAGGTTTGTTTCAGACAAGGCAAAAAACAGTCTAGATAACGCGTAACATTTAAACAGTTTACCGTAAGCACCCTTATTAAGCATGTTATTAGGTGGCAGAAAGCATCACAGAAATGTAGTACGGGAAATCTTAGTGAGGAATCTATGGACAAAGCTTATGGTGTTGAGCCCCAGCGTCTGGTTTTCCCTCCTGCATGCTCAGGACTTTACCAAACACATGTAGCCGTATGAGTCATTCTGGATAACGGGATCCAACTGTATCGTTTTAATATTACGGGGACTGTGACTGTCTAGCCTCACTAAGGAGTCACCGCTTTATCACAGACAGCTCTGGTAATTGCTGAGATAGGCTGGCATGTTTTAAGTTCAAGCTGTGCGTGGGCTTGTGTGTGTGTGTGTGTGTGTGTGTGTGTGTGTGTGTGTGTGTTTGTGTGTGTGTGTGTGTGTGTGTGTGTATGTCGGTTTACACAGCAAGCTCAAGTTGAGCAAGGGAATGAATGTGAGTGAATGTTGTAGATGAGAATTAAAACCATAAGCATGACGGTTAACTTAGGCAAGTTGGGATTCTCCCAGTGCGCTGTGTGTGTCTGTGTGTGTACACCAGCAAGGACATAACTCACACTAATTGTCCCATCTTAAATATAACAGGAAGAAACCATTTGGAAATCTCTGCTACCAGGAATCTCTAATAATATTGACACCCACACTGGTGGAGACCGTGAGCCATAGATTTTAGTGATAAAACCAAAAAAACTATCAAGTTGAAATTAAATGTCGAGCTGGAGTAGAAGAAGGAGATGTATAAAAATCCTGAAAGGTAGTATTGATGAAATTACCAAGTCTGACAAATCCAAATTAGTTTGCCTCTTTAAATTTGGACATTCTTGACTTTGTTTCTTGTGTCCTATCTGTCTAA
The DNA here is from genome assembly GCA_034779795.1 of Ctenopoma multispine. Taxonomy (NCBI): domain Eukaryota; kingdom Metazoa; phylum Chordata; class Actinopteri; order Anabantiformes; family Anabantidae; genus Ctenopoma; species Ctenopoma multispine. The sequence continues at coordinate 3,774,395 of JAUYWH010000025.1, read as the reverse complement.
ATAAAAAAACACACACACACAATAAAGACTCTGACCACTTCTTGTTTGTGAGTTGTGGTGTACCTCAGAGGAAGATGGGCCCTCAAGCAGCTGTTGACAGTACACAATGGCTGTCTGAAGTTTGCAAATGCATTTTTGTACATATGGTAAACACTGTTTAGGCTGAAGGGTGCTGCAGATATAGAAAGGGGGGAACAGGGGAACATTGTGCTTTTGGGAATTGTGCCTGTTCAAACTTATCAGCAGGATGAATTACAGATGTTCAGAAGTTCAGCTACACACTGCAGAGGGAAGAACTAAAAATCTGTAATAATCCCCTGTGTTGGTTGGTCGAGAAGAGATTTTTCCATTGTTGATCTCTCCCAGTCTCATCCAGACCCACGTCTTCCTGCTTTGTTTATTTACCCGCGTTTATTTTTGTCCGGCTTCAATCTTTCAACCCGTGTTTGACTTGGGAGGAGGGCAAAGACAGATGGATGAGAATGAGCCTTCAAAAACCTCCTTTGCACGTGTACATTACTGTTTGTGTTTTCCATCTGCATAACTTTGGTAATATATTGTGTAGTTGGTAAGCTCCATAACAGGGAATTGGCATCCCACTCGGTCATTAAAGCCTCACCACAGGGACCCATGTGACCTGTGATATCTTCGGCTTCCCTCTCAGCTGCTTGGAGCTTAAACGAAACAGCTAGTCACAGAGACCCTTTTCTTTCCTTTTGGGGTCAAAAGAAAGTGTGGGAACAGGAGGCGAAGACTGACAAAGAGGAGCATGACATTAGAAAGATTTGAGATTTCGTTAACTATAGCCACATACAGAATGGCACTAAAGTGTGATTGCAGCTTCTATGTGTGTGATAGACATGTTTCAAGCATATAGGTGCTGTTCTTGCTGTAGTCTTGAAGCCCCATCGAGTGAGGCAGAGGGCTTTCTGTTTTTCTCATGAAGCCCACCTTGCCATGATTAAGAGGCATTAGACATATGGGGTGCATTTGAAGGATAGTTATATGGCTATAAGCTAGGTAACTCTCAAAACTGCTATAAAATGAGTCCTGCAGGTTTGTGCATGAGAGACATCTGCATTTTGGACTGCAGGAATTTTTTGTTTTTAAAATTATATTACTGTCAAAGTCAATCATTTCCATAGATGCTTTGAGTTAAAACATGTGCCATGTTGTTGAAACTCTGTAAACTGGGATGCTGAGAGATACACCTCTGAAACCAGTATTTATAAACAGAGAAACTTTTGCAATAGCATGATAAACCATATAGTGTTGGCTGTTAAAGAAATCATTCTCCAAGCCTGCATGTAAACCCACGGTCAACAACTTTCCTAATGTTTGCTCTTTGGCTCATAATTCAGCACAACCGCAGTCAAGTGGGCATTTTATGTAAGTTGATGGGTTTTGTGTCATCTTGTGAGAAACAAACAATTTTCACCAATATTAACCAAAATTATTCATCTCACGTCCTCAGTTGTATATTATGTTGCTCAAATTCATGACAAGAATGAGCAGTATTACCTTGAAGGTAGTACAGGTCCATCATGGTAAATAGATGGAAACTACAACTAGAAAGCCTGCTTCAGAGAGGTGGACACAACTTTTATTGCATGTCTAACTGATCCAGTTAGCACTGCAGTTGGTGAGTTGTAATCTTACTACTTTGTGTCTGTTGGTGTATGTGCTTCATTAATGCTTTGGCATCACGATTATTCTCATAAACATGAAAAACATTGCCTTCTGTCTTATTACTCCAGAACTTGCCTGTGCACTGTTCAGGCCCCCTGCATTCTTCACTTGCTCGTTTGCTTGTGACGGTGACGATGAAAGCACACAATGTCAAAGCCAGCATCGACTTTCACTGCTGTTTCGTTCAAGCTTTCATCAGTGCTCCCTGATTGGCTCTCCCAGGGGGAGCTTAAGGAATGGGGGTACTATTAAGCTGAAGGCTAACCATCAAAGGAAATGCTGCATGAGTGCTGTGTTCATGGCTTGATCAGAATCTGGACTAGTTGCCACAGTTTGTTTTGCTCAAAGGTGTAGCCACGTCTTAGTAGTCGCTCTCAGCAAACCATGAGATCTTTTGCATGGATGCAGGACTAATTTAGTTGTGAAACAAAAACATGTTTTTGTTTATCTTGCCCGTAGCACAATGTCTTCATTACACTGGTAAAGAGTGACTCACTGCTCCTTCCAGTTTGTAGGAAGAAATGAACTGACTGATTCACAAATATTGTGTGGAATTAAAATCTCCCTAATCTTCAGTGCATTGGCTGCCTCCACTGTTGTGTATTATTATAAAATTGTCACATTAGCTTTCATGTGGTTTAGTGTGATGGCAAGCTGTGGCAGCATGACATGTAATGGGTTAGCTCCATTGATGACCTTTGCACACTGTATGTTTCAGTGTGGTTTGGTCACATAGTGTTCTCTAAACAAACCTTAGTAAAAAAAAAACCTGAAGAGATTCCTTTGCCTGTTATCCAGTAACAAGTTCACTTGTTGTGATTTCACAGATCACTTCACTCTGTTTAGGAAGGTGGAATAATACTCTATGTGCTCTACGTGGAGGCATCACACTCCACATAGGTTACAGGTTGAGGTGAACAGATGGTTTGACAAAACACAGCAGTTTGATGGGAGACCAATGTTTGGTTCCTGATTCAAACAGATACTCATTTCTTTTTAGCATGTACACCAACATAGAGGTATAGTTGTGGTATAATTGGTAAAATAGGTTGTATATTAGTAGTGCAGAGATCAGCAACTTTTAGTACTGTGTATATATCTGTGTATATATTTGTATGAGGCCCTTGGTTCAATAAAAGGGGGTGAGCATTAATTCATTACAGATCAAATATCCATGGTGGCTATCCTTGGTTGTGCCAGTCTGGGGAGCAAATGTCACGAAGATGCAACTAAAACACTGCCCTCATATGCCCATTTCCCACACTAGTTACATACCAAGGCTGCTACCTCACCCCCTAGTTATCCCTCTCAGAGCCGACAGCTCTTAAACCATGTGTTGAGATGAGAAAGCTGTGCATTATCCATTAGCTATGCTTCTTCTGGCTTTGGTGGATCAAAGAGCGTGCAGTGACCTGGAGGAGCCAACAAAACAAAATAGACTAAGATGATGAGAACAGAAGGCTGGCAGCGATGCTGAGATGGAGAGAATGTGGTAGGGGAAAGACTGGAGGAGGGATGGGGGTGAGGGTTATGGGGGTCAAGGCTTTCTGAGCTTCACCAGCTGGACCCACCTGTGAGAAGGCAGTGGAATGGGGAGGGAGCTGATCATTTTACTGTTGGTGAAGGAGAGGCTGGGGAGAAAAGGGTCTAGGAGTGATGTAGATAGAAGAAGAATAGAATAATTTTAGCAGTAAGCAGCACAAATCTGGGAAGTGATACGTGTCATGAAATCATGCTACTTTTGTCAAGCTACAAAATTTTGGTTGTTAATTTAGATTAGTTTGCACATGCAGCAAGAGTTCATATCTGGAACAAGTTAGGACAGTCTCGCTATTTGTGGGGTTTGACCTTTTTCAAGGATACAGAGGATCAATTCTGTGACCTTCAAAACCAGGAACATGAAACGTAAGACCAACACTGGAGGTTCAAAAAAGGATGCAAAAAGAAAAGTCAAGAAAACTATAGGTGGGAACTTGGAGAGGTGAGGGGAAGACAAACAGGAAGGTTTTTGTTAGAAACAGATTAGAGAAGAAAAGGAAGGAAAGAAAAGGGAAGGAAATGAAGGGATTGAGAGAAGAAGAGGGGGAAAGTGGACAAACATAGGAAGAAACAGGATGATTAGGACAAACTGGAGTGAGAGACTAGAGCAAGAACAAAAAGATGGAATAAGAGGTAACTGGCATAACAAAGAGGGGAGTGAATAAGGATAAAACGTGAAGTGCAAGAAGGAGAAAGAGCGTAGAAGCTAACTTTCAGATAGAGAGAAGATGGAAGAAAAAGGAGGCAAGAGGGATAAAAAGGACAGAGATGGGTGGAGGTCTATTAGCAGGAAGTCTCTACGTAAGAGTTGGCCTAAGGAGATGGAATCTGGTGTGATGTGTTTGTTCTGGCTTAGGAGCTCCCCTCAGCAGGCCCTTTCACTGGGTCCAGGGAGAGAGCGGTGTAGAGGAGTAAATAGACGTACAAGGGAAAGATTAAAGATGAAAAAAACAATGGGTCAGTGACCAGTGTGAAAGCTTAAACTCAGGTAGACCCTGATAAAAGCAGTAAAGGTTACTCTGTCAAAATTAGGTTCCGGTAGTCATAACAACTGAAAATTTGAAACAGTGGACTATGTGGACACTTTCCAGGATTGTCTGAGTGAAGAGAAACTGGAACCAGTGGATGACTCCATACGGTTTTGATTATTCTTATTAGAAGCTGGTTGAACTGCTTCCTTTTCCAGCAGTACCACTATATTTCATCATGATTTTGTGGCATGTATGTAATTGAACATAGCCTACATGGAAGACATTGCCTCCACAAAGCAAGACTGAGGCGTTTACTGACCCAATAATATACAGTGCTTGCCAAACTTCTAGCTTTTTCCTGCAGCATTGTACGTTAAAGTATATTTACCTACGGTAGTTGAGTATTGCACTTCCATAAGGTTTGTGGGCTTTTAAAAGACTAACAAATGCTCAAAAATCTGTTCAGCAAGAGCTGTAAAATGCTGACTTTTATTTTCCAGTATGGGCTAAGCTCCAAAAAACATTGAAACCTACATTTGGCATGAGGGCTCAATTAGTAGTTTGATGAAAATCGGTCATATAGTATGACCTTCAAAGCCATTACATATCAAAACAGATTACCAACTTTGGGAGATTTTGAACAGGGTATTTGACAGTTGTCAAAACCACCAAATGAGGGAATGTCTGGCGTTGATCATGTTGAACTTCAGAAACTTGTAGACTCTATGCCCACATAAAAACTGCTCTTGGCATCCATTTTTTCTTTTTTTTTTTTTCATTTGCCCCATTTGTAGATTCATATTCGGATTCTCGGACCCTGGAGCAAGATATTTGACAACTGTCTGCTCACACTTTAGCTAAATGCCTGAAAATGAAAATGAAATTAAAATAGAGAGACTGGAAAGAAGATGGATGAGTCAGAGAATAAAAACGGGGAAAGATGTGTTTGACTGCGACAGGAAGGGAGTAATTGCTTGCCGTTTTAGTGGGAAATTTTGAAATTGTTCAACAGAATAATACAGGATGTAAAGTTCACATAAAGGTTCTACTTTGAACCCAAAATCACAGCTTAAAGCCACATTTATATCACAAAAGATAAGTTTCATATGTGACTGTATGACCAGAAAAAGAAACATAACATAGGGTAGGATTAGTTTCCCTATACAGAAATAAGCATGAAATCTGAGAGTGAGTCCTAAACGAACATTGTCCATTTGGCCATTTGATAGCCGACCTTCAACCTGAACCTGTTTCCTGTGACTTCTGTCAAACACGGCAAGTCTCAATTTAGCTCGTTATCTATTCCCCTGGCTTCCTGTTGATGTCCGTGGTTACGTACAAGTAACGCTAAGAGAGCTTGATTCTGAGTTCAAGCTCAATTCTTAAGAAAGAAGGGAAGAAAGAAAGATTAACACAAAGTGTACTACACACACACACACACACACACTGTGGTGACACACCCCCAGGTTCAGGGTCTGTGTGACTTCCCTTTTGTGCACAATGAGATATACACAAGCCCTTGCCCTTTTCCTGTATCCAAATAAACAGCCCAAAAAGGGCTATGTAGCAAGAACATTGCTGTGTGTGTGTGTGTGTGTGTGTCCATGTGTTCCATGTATTACGTAAGCATGACTGTGGACCTCACCCCCCTTCATTAGAGCTGCTGTTCAGCTCTTGCTTCCTCTGGTAACAGTTCATTGGCCTGTAGGCCCATAACAGACATGGGAATCAGATGTGTCAAACTGTATGTGTATGTTTCTGTCTCACTGCTCCCCCAGCTGTGTAGATGTGTATTTGACTTCACATTTGCACGTACTTGCTCTCAAACATCAGCTGCACTTCTGTTTACCTTGTGTTCTGTTTTGAAATATTCATCATCATGTTGCTCTTATAAATGTCTGTCTGTGTATTCCTCCCTCTGTCTGGCCTCAACAAGTTGCATTGCTGAGCTGTCTGATAGTGGTGAAATGCTTAATGTTAGATGGGCAGCATTCCTGGCAGTAGTTGACAAATTGAGATACAAGGTTAAAATGTCATTATTTTTTTGGCAATTTATATTCCTGCACAAGAGTACAGAGGCAATTACTGATTATTGGTTGTTGATGGTCGAAATTCCTTCATTAATAATAATTATATGGTTAATTCCAGTCTACTAATAGGGTTTGCACCCCTGTATTATTTGAAGGCCAAATGTGGATGACTAGTATTAAGTATTAACTGGTTGTCAGGTATGACTTTCAGTTAGTTTGTAGATACTTTAGAATAAATATACAGTATATAATAATAATAATAATAATAATAATAATAATATATGTTTGGTTTGGTTGTTTAAGTGTTAATTGTGTAGGTTGATGCCACTTATATCTGCATACACATTGAACAATAACTTAAATTTAACTGAAATATGCTAAACCTAATGTCTATTAATTCGTTTAAACAAATCGGATACTATTTATTTGAGTAGATTAAATGTGGACCCCTTACACTGACTTTATATAATAAAATGTTATTGAAAATTTAAATGTAATTATATAATATAGTCAATGTCAGCAAAGCCAGAGCTAGCCAGCCAAAATACTGTTAGCTTAGTTTAAGCATATTTAATCAGATGTATGTATTTAAAAATAATTGGATTTTTCTAAAATGTCAAACTGATCATTACTGGTAAACTCCATGTTTAACAGTTGTTCAGACGATGGCAGATGTTACTATATTTATTTTATTATGTTGGGAAGCTTTGCTCTCAACTCTGATGCTTCCCTCCATCCTGAAGCAAAAAGGATGTCTCTTTGTGTGTGTGTGTGTGTGTGTGTGTGTGTGTGTGTGTGTGTGTGTGTGTCAATTAGTCTTTTATCTAGATGTGGCTGCTTTTGTGTGTTACAGGTGACCTCTACGTGCGTCGCAGCTGCCTCCAATGACATGGTAAGTCTCCTTTATTTATCCATTTCTTTTGCTCAAGTGTATTTTGAACAAAAAAATAGTTTTCCCACCATCCATAGTTAGGAGTTATGTCTTCCTCAAAACCACCATATGGTTTCCTTGTGTTGAATTTCTTTTGGGAAGCCAAGCCCTCAATCCCTTTTGGGCTCAATTCATTTCTTGAGTATTGTGGCATTCCAGTCCAGAAGAAAAAAATAGTTGTTGTTGCTCTAGGAAGTAGCGATGTTTATCCATTAGAGAGTCTGTTTGTTTAATTAACTTTCTTTCCTCTACATCATCTTCTCTCTCTTATTCCCCTCCTGCTTCCACTGTCTCACGTCTTTCCAACATCATCCCTTTGCTCCTCTTCCACTTACCTTCCTGCTCTTCTTCTCTCTTCTTTTTCTGTCACTGTTCCTTCTTCGCAGCAGCGTAGAGGGACAGCTCCTTCCCGACACGTCCAACACCTGGTGAGTAAAGTTTAACTTCCGTCCTCTCTCCTTGTAGTTTCCCTCACCATTATAATTTTTCCTCTCCCTCTGTCCCCAGCGTCATGCTGTCTGTCTTCGAAATGTTCAAAACTGTCATGAAAAAAATGTTTTTCGGCTTCACTGAATGTGATTTACTGGAACATATATTACACAAGTCAAAGTGAAAGCAATGCCAGACACACGTCTCTATAAAAAATAAGCAGCATAAATAAAATAATAATAAATATAGATGAATCCCACATAACATGTGATGAAGTCGTTCAAATATCCTCCTGGGAACTTTAGTAGCTTATTTAACAAGTATCCACCAACTAGAATATGAGACTTATTGTGATAGCACAGACGAGAAAATGAAAGGCTCATAAATCAAAAGGGTTCTGGAGATGCATGTTTTCAGGAAAATGACTAATCTGGGAATTAGAGTTTGACAAAAGGAAAATTTGGGTTTGACTGTGGTGCTAGAGATGTGGAGGCACATCTATCTAATCCCATTCCTTTAGGAACAACAAACATTTATCATGTTTTATTCTGCAGGGGTCCACCAAGTCTCTGACCTGTACCAAACAGAGAAACACCCTTCCGAGGTAAAAGCCATTTCAGTCCATTCTTTTACACTGACATGTGTTAAATTCTTTGTTTCTGGAAACGCTGTTGGCCTTTATTTTGACCTACATGTCACACCCGGTACGCAGTTCTCCATCCATTCAGTCATGAGATTCACTGGGGTGTATGAAGGAGCACATTCATGTGGTTTCTTTCACAAACAACCCGAAACAACACTCACACGTTCTCTCTCTTCTCATTTTCTTTCCCCCTGTTCTCCAGAAGCTTCAGCGTGGACCGTGTGATGGAAAGAGTGATGGAGCGTCACTATGACTTCGACCTTACCTACATCACCGAGAGGATCATTTCCGTCTTCTTCCCCCCAAAACTGGAGGAGCAGCGATACCGGGTCAATCTGAAGGAGGTGGCTGCCATGCTCAAGTCCAAACACCAGGACAAATTTCTGGTGAGGGAACAGAATCATCTGTCACAAACTGTCATGTACTTTTTCTGTGGTGTTGTGTTGTAGTAGCGGTTTTACCTCTCTCCTTAGAGTAGTTCAGTTTAGCTACAGATGCTTGTAACACAATGGACAAAAGAGACAATATGTTTTGACATACTGAATAGCCACAGGAAGCCACAAAATACACTGAGCAACCCACAAATTACCAGTTTGTTTTTTCTTCTGTCACACCCATGTTACAATGACATTTGGTTACAGTGATAAACATCTTTTGTTTCAGCTCCTGAATCTCTCTGAGAGACGCCATGATATCACCCGACTGAACCCAAAGGTAGAACTATATAATTTTTTTAATTCCTGGTAACTTGATGATGAGCATTTTATAATTTAATCTCCTCAAATCACATGATGTTTTTCCTCCATTTTTTTCCCCCCTCACCAACAGGTTCATGATTTTGGTTGGCCTGACCTCCACGCACCACTGCTGGATAAGATCTGTGCCATATGTAAAGCCATGGAGATGTGGCTGACCTCTGACCCCCAGCATGTGGTGGTCCTGCACTGCAAGGTCAGTTCAGGGGGGTGCATCATGGGAAGTGCATCAAAATTATATTTAAGTGTACTTAGGTCTACTAAATGTACTTTGTTGTATTGGAACACATCCAAATGATGATGGTGTTACCTGCCGGTCTGATTCATTTGAACATGTACTCTTAAATCAGACTAAATCTCTCCCTTCAGTATTTCTGATGTAAAACGCGTTAAATGAAGTCAGATATTGTAGTTAAAACACAACTTGAGTAAAACCAAAATTACAGAGTGCTTCAGAGAATTCAATAAGTTGTTCCCACCCTCTCCCCCGAACATTAACCATACAATTTAGATCAAACTGTGTCAACACAACCTGTCACTTCCACGCTGTCATGTTTCATTAAGTGATTCGTTAATGTTATGCTTTTAGGGAAAATAGTGGCAATTTGAACTTCTCCACCACTAACGAACAGTGACCACCAACACGGAAGGTGTCAGAGCTCCTGCAGCTTGTCTGGATGTTTTATTTATTGGCTCAGGCTGGGGGAATTTAAATACTAAAACCAGACAACTTCTGTGGTCTGCTGACTTTCCAGAATGTTTCCAGTTTTTCCCAGCTGCAGTTCACGCCAGGGATGGGAATAAACATTGTTTTTTAACAATGATCTTTCCTCAATAGACACACTGAGCTATAGAAGTTTCAATTTGTGCTCAGAGTGTATGTGCAGCCTTCTTTCTGATATCTGGAGGGGTCATGTTAGGAATTTGAGACTGGAATGTCTTTGGAATGTGTCAGGAAGTTTGGAGCACCCAGTGTGGAAACAACCACCGCAGGGAGTTTTTAATTTGGACTCAAACTGCTTATCCTGTGACCCCTGCCTAGGGTCTTGTCTCTCTTGACTTCTCTCTGTCTTCCCGTGTGTCTCTCTCCCTCAAACCTGCAGTGAAACTGTCAGCTCTTACAAGTTGTGGAAATCAGCTGCCTTAGAGCAAACCGCAAGTGCCTGAGGATGAAATCAGCATATCGTGATTTTAGTCTCTGTTATCCCCTCTCCCTCCTACAGGGCAACAAGGGTAAAACTGGTGTGATTATTGCAGCCTACATGCACTACAGCAAGATCTCTGCAGGGTGAGTATGTCTGTGCTTGTCTGCAGTATCCAAGGCCACACTTTGATATTCTCTTTTCTCAGAATATCCACACATGGAACACATAAAAGATTATTAAAGTGACGTACAAAAAACATACTGGATTTGTATGTGACTACTTGAACATGCAGGCCTAATAATTTTTACAACATCTAATGGCTAATGTGCTCGTGTTCAAGTATATGCAGCACAATGATTTCTATTCAGACCTCGATGATAAGTAGTTAAATTATGCCCTGTGGATTTTGCACAGGAACAGTGGAAACTGGTTTATCCTGTGGTCAATGCCAGCTGTATCCTCTCCATGTGCTTTCTGGCATCTAGAGGGTCTGGTGGAAATCCCATGATGGAAATTGTGCTTGTGTGTGTGTGTCTGCGAACATTTATGTACAGGGCGGACCAGGCTCTCAGTACTCTCGCCATGAGGAAGTTCTGTGAAGATAAGGTGTCCTCTTCCCTCCAACCGTCCCAAAACAGGTAGAGGCCACGACATGATCTGAGAGGAAGTTTGGAGGGGGTTGGGGGGGTGGGGGGGCAGTAAAGGATAACCAACAGAAGTTTTTTAATTCATCCACCTTGCATCCTATTTGAGATAAAAAAAAAACGAAAACAGCTTTTAGCCTCAAGTTCTTCGATTTACAGGCATTTAGAAACTACACAGTACACAATCGCAGGCAGCACAACCCAACAGCAAATCACACACATACTACGTCAACTTAAGATAATATCATAAGCATCTCTTTCCCTTTCTCTCAGGTATATCTATTACTTCGGGGGCCTTCTGTCTGGGGCAATCAAGATGAACAGCAGCCCTCTCTTCCTCCATCAAGTTCTTATCCCATCGCTCCCGAACTTTGAGGGTGAAGGAGGTACTGCCTTTTTTAGACACAAATAGCAGAACTTATTAGTCACATCACTCCCAGGATTGAAATTCTATTTAAAAATTGTGTATTTATATCACATAAAATACTATTTTCCCCTTCAGAATCACATCTTTTCATGACTTCAAAGTCAACTTTGTTTATCTGACAGTTAGTGGGCGGGACCATTGCACTTCTGTCCTGAAATCACAGCAACATTGCTGACTGCAGCTCTCACAGACAGTCACAGTCACCCTCCTCCTCCCACACACACATTTGTCTGTTTATCTTTAATCAGATGATCAAGTCCAGAGGGAGGGGTGGCAGTCAGCACATTCCTCTTTACGATGATAATGCTCGCTATGTCTACATTTCTCTCTTGTGTCTCTCTTCAGGTTACTACCCCTTCTTGAAGATCTACCAGGCCATGCAGCTGGTCTACACGTCAGGCATATAGTGAGTCTGTCTTGCTGTGTCATATGGCTGATACTGATAAGAGCACAGATAAGATGAGGCATATTTGTTGGTACAGTGGTGTTTTCTTTCATGAGCTGAGCTTTCAGCAGCGTCATAGAATAATTAGACACAGTAGAGAAGAGAATGACCCAAAGGGCATCGTTCTTCTTCACGTTATCTATTAATTCCTATCTTCCAGCTTTGTACATCTCAAAACCCTTTCCGTGGTATAAATGTTAATAAACCCTTTGTCAAGTGACAATATTATCAAAATGTTGCTGAATTTGATCAATTAAAGATCACAGAAGTCACAGAATGCATCTGATTCAGTCTTTCATAGTCTGGTGGTTAGTCCGTGTTTGGTCACAAGCTGTATCTTGTTGTGTTTATTGCATTTTTTTTTAGCTATCTAACAGTCTTGTTTGTTTGCACTGTGTTGTCTGCAGTGACCTTCAAGGTAGTGGAGGCAGGCGTCTGTGTGTGACCATTGAACCAGCACTGCTGCTGAAGGGTGACATCATGGTGAGTCATAAGGGAAGGAAATGACAAACAGAAGACCCCTGGCATGGGTGGGGTCATAATTATGACTTAAAACTTGTAATTTATTTTGAATGAACATGAAAAACAAAGGGATACTTGACAAAGAAACAAAGAAAACATCTGATATCTGATGAAACTGTTTTGTCACTTTGTTAACAAGGAATCACAATTTGTCTGTTTTGGGCAGTCGGTCATTTTAAAGTGTGGTTGTCACTTATTTTGGAAGACAAAGCCTTACATTTACTGTCAAACCTTTCATTATCTCGCATTCATTTTGACCTGTGGCTCTTCTCCCCTCTCTGCTGCCCTCTGCAGGTCAAGTGCTACCACAGACGAGCGCACAGTGCTGACAGAGAGACTGTGTTCAGACTGCAGTTCCACACGTGCACCATCCACGGATCCCAGCTCTGGTTTGGCAAAGGGGAGCTGGATGAAGCTTGTACTGGTGAGTTTATTTAGGTGGCAGAAAGAAAAAACAGTTGATTACGGGTTAAGAATGTAACAGAATTTAAGGTAATTTACTAGAAAAGAATGTAACAGACAAACCACACACCTTTTTAAATGCTGTGCTCAATAGGTAAAGTTAGAAAATAGCTAGTGAACGTAGTATAGCAATAAAGAACATTTTCTCAAGAATTAGTGGTGACCAGAAGTGTTAAAAGGAGAATGAATCATGGTTTTGCATTAAACAATAAATAAATATAATATTGTCCCATATCTGCTAGACATGTCAGCTATATCAACGTGGTAAAATGTTAAAACATACTGTAGCAGTAGCACAAGTTAAAGCTTACAGGTACATCTCTGTCGGTCTAGGTAACATTAGCTAGATAAAGCTAACAGAGTTCAGAGTTCAGGCCAGAGTGGACTTGGCTTGATTTTTTCCTCTTAATTGTTATTGAGGCGCAATTTGTTAATTGTGGTTAATCACCACATACCAATAACTGAAATAATAGCAGCTCGTTGAATCTGTATTGCGGGTATTTATTCACAGTGGTTTGGCTTCATCCTACAGTGGTTGAATAAATCCCTAAATAGTAGTATCACAATCCCCATATTGGATATAATAACAGCTCTCTGGAGGTGAGTACAATGAAAATGAGCTGCACTGTATGCCAGAGCAAATGTCTCTTTGTAAGAGAGGCCCAGTGAGCACTGCTGTATTCCTTAAGACCATAATGAATATGCTTATTACTTATAATTTCCTCCCATTTCACTTTCTCTGAAATGACAGTAGAAGTAGCTGAGAAGCATTTCTGCAAAACAAAGAAAACTATATGTGTGGTTGTCAGTCCATTACACTAACTGAAGCATTACACATGTACATAAACACAGCATTGTGGAATGGCATTAATATATTTCATATACTGGAGAAACAGTTTGATTCCTTTCTTGTGGTTCCCCACATAGCTGAAGCATTCCATAAGTATATTTTAATGTGAGAAAAATATTTACATTTATGGACTAGATATTGTGATCTTTGAAAAATCCAATATTTTCTTTGGTCTATTTTTACTGAGCATTTTTTTTTTCTTTCCTTTTCCCAAGATGAGCGTTTTCCATCCGACGCCACAGTGGAGTTCGTCTTCTCCTCTGGACCAGAGAAGATCAAAGGTTGGTTCACGGTTCTTAAAATACTTCTGCTCTCCTTCCAAAATGTAGATCATTTTGTTAAAGGGGTAAAAAGTGCTGAACTGGACTGGATGAAGAGAAATGCAATGCGTCTTTCTTCAGGTCGCGAGTACCAGAAGAACGATCCAGCTGTCACAGTTGACTATAACACTGCTGACCCAGTGGTTCGCTGGGATTCCTATGAGAACTTCAACCAACGATACCAGGACAGTCTGGAGGGTAACACATCAACTTTCCTTTTTTAAATATCTCAATAATTTTTTAAGTGATTAGAAAAAGTCATCACTATTTACTGAAACTGCCATTTCTAATTCTAATCCTAAACCTGGACTTTTTCATTTTTAAAAAGAGAGCGTAGATTTCTATACATGTCAGAAACAAACAAGGACAATACCTGCTGAGTAAAGTTCAAAAAGGCTCAATATTGTATTTCAAGATTTAAGATTCAAAAAACGTTATTAATTTTAAAGGGGAATTATTTTGCCATGTCACAGCTGCTCACAGTTCAAGAAAGGAAAAAAAAAACATAACCAAGAGATCAACACTAACACAAAATACTAAATAACACAATGGATAAAAATAGGTCATTATGAGACCTGGGCATAGTGTAGGGAATTGATTAATGCATAGCTTATGAAGGCTGTTACATTAAATGCTGATCTTTGTCGCTGTCTTTTCTTTTAGATATTGCTCACACCCGAGGTCCCCTAGATGGCAGTCTCTATGCTCAGATAAAGAAGCGCAGAGGGCCTGGCTCTGGTTCTCTCACCTCAACCAACGGCAGCAGCCCGGGGCCAGTCCTTGCAGAAGATAGACCTGATCATCTCATCGCTCAAGGTTCTGACTCTGCCCTTGGCCATTCTGTCCATCTGACTCAATCATCTATCCATCCTGACTGCAAGGAGGAGCCCCTTCGTCCACCACCGCCAACCAGGCAGGAACGAGAGGAGCTCGAACGTCTTCTTGGAGGCATAGAAGGAAACCGAGATGGAGAGCGAGAGACCGCCATCTTGGATGATGGTGATTCATTGCCCTCAGAGCAATCTGGAACACTGAGGCTCAGTCGGTCATGTTCCTGCCGGGAAGGTTATCGGTCCCAGCGCTGTGCCGAGCCTGGCTGCGACCGTACCCTCCTCATGCCTAACGGATACTGCCTTGATCGGGCTCCTGGAACCAATGGGCACCACGGAGCGACCCCTGCTACCTCGAACCCAGTTGCTCCTCCATCACATATGGATCTGTGCCAGCACTACAGCCCCCATCCCCATCAGTCTCTTCCACCTCCAGATTTGGTTTGGGATCGCCAGAGTGGCCTGCAACACTGTTTACACCGGGCCTGCTCGGAGGGTCCCTCATCTCGACATATGTGCTCCCACCCATCACCAAACCTTAACCCTCACTCTCATAACCACCCACATCACCACCCTCTGTCTGCTCCAGGTCGCCTCTGCTGTCGTGAAGACGACTATAGCCCTTACCATCACCCTCCTACAGCTCACAGTCACCACCACCCCCATGCACACCACCCTAAACCTTCCACCAGCCCTACCTACCATGATATAATGCTAATGGATAGTCTGTCAGCATCTGGCTGCCCTTGCAGAGACTGCAGCATCAGAAGAGAAGACTCAGCGGCATATCACAGCTTGAGGCTGGACCGGGGTGACAGCTTCCACTGGGACAGAGAGGGGGAGCTTCAGCAGAGGGAGGTTGGCCTTAGGAGAACCAGGGATGTAGAGTTACCCCGAGGGTCAGAGCTTCACTGGGAGAGGGATCCAGGGCTAAGACGAGGCAGAGAGCTGTCTCTCCACTGGGAGCGAGATAGGGAGGCTGAGCTACAGTGGGAGAGGGACAGAGAGGCTGAATATTGGCACAGGAGGGCCACCGTAGCCTCCTATGGCCCACAGGGTCATGATCTTCCCGCCTTCACATTTGACCCCTTGCCATCAGGTCACCCAGCGTATCCGGAGGCATCAAGGTCCCACTCTCATTCCCACCTGGATTTGAAATACAGCAGCAGCAGCAGTGGTTACCAGACACCCCGCCAGGTGTACCCTTGCTCGCCCTACCAGCCCTCACCATCTGAAAGCAGGGGCTATGCCTCAGGCTACCAGTCTGAATCCACATCCCCGCTCCCTCCTGCTTCCTCCATGACAGGGCCCTGCAGCCATAGCAACGGGCAAGCAGAGCATAACCACCACCACCACCATCCAGACTCACAACAGTCATACGGCTCTGACTCACACACTGGTGAGTCATGCTAAAACAAGCACTCAGAAATGTGTTTCCTTTTAATAGGAATCGGGAGTGCAGAAATGATCTTTAACAACAACAGCACCCGCTGAAAATGTGTTCTTAATGAGACAAAACCCTTACACATTAATCACAAGTTGAGTCTTCTTGCCAGTCTGCAGCAGTAGCTGAGATTGTTAGTTTTTGTAAATGTTTTTCCATTGTCTCCAATCCTATCTCAGATGGTCTTCGTAGCTCTGGTGAAAGTGTGGGGTGGAGAGATCACATTACCCATGGGTCCTTTAAGAGGGCCCACAGAGACGGCCATGGCACATGCTCCACGCCATCTGACATGTCTGGACCGCCCACTCCTGTGCACACGAGTAGCCCTCTGCGCACACAAGAAAGGTATTCCATTTTTACTATTTCACTAAACAAAAGTATTTTGTGTGCAGAAAATTTTCAGCTGAAGTCTACATAATTATTAAAGAGTCAGATGTTTTAAAAAATTCGAGTCAGTGGAGATGCTAACTAACTAACTAAGGCTGTTGTGGCTGATGACTGTAAAATTCTTTACTTTACAGTATGTCAAAGTAGAAATTTTCGATGACAAAAATACTTGTTTCTGTCCATTTAAGCCCCAGTCCAGTAGGGAGGGAGTATGAGATCCGGACCACAGACATCATCGGCAGTGACTGCGAGGCTTGCCAGCCTACGGACGAACAATATTATACTAATAATGTCATCCAGGAATCGGCAGACAGCCAAAAGAGCAGCACAGAGCCATCATCCCTGCCACAAACTGCCAAAGACGCACAGTTGCACAAAACCACACAGTCACAAACAGAACTTCACAAAAACTGCACTACCGCAACAAACCCGTCCCCTAAAACTCCCCAGCAGAAGACCTGTGGCACAGATCTGCCCTCAGCTTCCTCTTTTGACTCTGTGACACCAACCATATCAAACGATGGACACTGCCAGGCTCCCTCATCCCCTAGCTATGCTTTACTTAAACCAGATACGCAACCTCAACCTGGCCCTCTCACTCTGCAGACCCCCCATTCTTCAGAAGCTGCTGCTGTGCCTTCCACTGTGGCACAGACCATGTCCCAGCCTCAGAGTCAGACTCAGGCTGAAGCCGCTGCTCCTGCAGGATCAATCCAAGCACAAATCAATGGATCTTCTCCAACCAGAGAAGCTCACCCTGAAGCCCCAAAACCCACCAATAACAGCAACCCTCAAGCCCCCGTATCTCCCAGCCTAGCTTCATCATCATCTCCCCAACCTGCATCTAGCAGCATGGAGGGTTCCCCTGTCTTTGATGAACCAGTTCCAGGCTTTGCAACCCTCGGAAGGAGGTTGATGTTGACCCGGTCGGACTCCCACTATCCTTACCCCATCCAGCAGCACCCACATAACCAGTACCCTGCCATGGAGCACAGTACTTCTCCAGACACTAACAAGAAGCACTACTACTCTACTCTTACATCTCAGCTCCACCCACCCTCCTGCTCCAACTACTCCACAGTCTCTATCCCGCTACCGCATCCCCAGCCACCTTTGCCAGAGAAGCGCCACCTGCCAACCCAGTCAGGATCACCCAGCGAAGGGGTCGGGGCTCTGAGGCCAGCTATGGGCTATGTACCTCCATCCGCCACCAGTCCCACCCAGCATCAGCACCATGTCACATTCTCTCCCACTGTTGGTGAAATTGCACCCTCTGCAGGCCAAAATGATGAAGTGGCCTCTGTGGAACCTGGAAATGCAAATAGGGTCAGTGTGAAGTTTGTCCAGGATAGTTCAAGGTTCTGGTACAAGCCTGCCATCTCCAGAGAGCAAGGTAGGTCTGTAAGGGTAAAGCTCTTTTTTTTTTTCTTTCTTAACTTCAGCAAAAAAAAATCTAGTTTTTAAATTTTCATAACATTCTGGTTTTGTTTGGCCACAGCAATCGCAGCTCTGAAAGAACGAGAGCCAGGAACCTTCCTTATTAGAGACAGTAATTCTTTCCACGGGGCCTATGGCCTGGCCTTGAAGGTGGCTACACCCCCACCCAATGTCAACAACCACAACAGCAAGGGTAAATGTACCGTTTGTGTATTTAGATCTCAATATTAGATCTCATTTAGCCATTCAGCGTTTTTTATGTGACGTTTACTATCGAGCAGATGTTAATGTTGACATTTGCAAATTGTTAACGGTATTTCTGCTGTTGCAGTGAGTGACCCTCTAGAACAGCTAGTCAGGCACTTCCTAATAGAAACAGGCCCTCGAGGCGTCAAGATTAAAGGATGTCAGAACGAGCCCTACTTTGGTAAGTAGCTTTATGGATACGTGTTTTGACTGTGTTTAAAGGAAAATATGAACATTTAAAGTTTTCTCTAATGGGGCATCTTGTTATGTTATCCACAGGGAGTCTGTCAGCATTAGTGTACCAACATGCCATCACACCCATCTCTTTGCCGTGCACTCTAAAGATCCCAGAAAAAGGTTGGTACTCCCTAGCTTTTAAATGTATGGAAGCACACTGCATTCACCACAGAAAAACTATATGAAGTATAAAATTGTTATGAGCTACTAAGTCATAATTATGAGATGCTATGTTGCAACTTTTTCACTTAGTATTACAGTTTTACCTGAGTACTAAGTGCCTTCCGCCTGAACACGTCAATTTCTTCACATTTCTTGTATATATGATATACCTGATTCTGTTTTATTATTTTCGTGTTGTCAGATCTGATAGGAGAGGTGCAGGAGGTTCAACCAGTCAGTAACATCAGCACAGCTGCTGACCTGCTTAAACAAGGAGCAGGTGAGTTCTCCACACAGCCAGACACACTGTTGGGCTGTAGTTTCCACCTGAGTTCATTGCTCATCGTACAGCCTTAGTTGTTTGTATAATTTCTGACAGTGATGCAGTATCTGCTGAAGGCATCCAACAACTAGGTGCCTGCATACAAAAGTTTAACTTTTATATAAATTGCTGAGAACGTATTTGCCGGTTCTGTCATCTCATAGGTCATTATGTTCACACAATTCTTTCGTCTCTCCCCTCAGCCTGTAACGTCCTCTACCTGAACTCAGTTGAAACAGAGTCTCTGACGGGTCCTCAGGCCATTGCGAAAGCAACAGATGCCACTTTGGGTCGTAACCCGCGCCCTGCTGCCACTGTTGTGCAGTTTAAAGTGACTTCCCAGGGGATCACACTGACTGACAGCCAGCGCAGGTAAGAAACACCCCATAGTATTAATATTTGAAAAATCTAGTCAAGAAATTATTTATTTTACAATTTACTTTAATCTCACATTGTTTGCATAATGACTAGGTTTGCCTATCTCACAGTAATTTCATCATCTAATCAAAAAAAAAGTATAGTGTTTGTGTTAAACTATTACATTTTACCACTTGTCATTAGAATTCAGTGATGGCTTTTTCACTTCTTGTCCTGCTTTGTCTGCACTATGTATTTTTGTTGCTCTAGGGTTTTCTTCAGGAGACATTACCCAGTGAACACTGTAACCTTCAGCAGCATCGACCCCAAGGACAGAAGGTAGGAAATTTAAAAGAAAAGATGGATGTTGTAGCTGTGGTTGGAAAATAAAATCAGAAAATCATAGAGACATAACTGCAATCAATCACTCACAATGACTGCATTTGTTGCCATTAGCTTTTGCATGGATCTGTCTCTGTTTTGATCGTGTTACTGCCCATCAATATGTGTGAGTGTGCACGAGAGACAAGTCCTTCTGTTTGCAAGCATGCTGGCTGTGGCTGAGGCTGCAGCTACATCAGCTTGTTCGGCATCTCCGCCTGTGTGTGTGTGTAGGTCTGAGTCCAGTTTCTGTGTCTCTTTCTCGGCTTTAGGTGGACTAACACAGACAAAACTACTGTTAAGTAAGTGCTCCGTTTGTGTTTGATGACTCAGAAAGTGTGCGTGTATGTATGACTGTTTGTTTGGATTTTAAAAGGGTGTGTGTAGGTTCACCCCTGGCTGAGAAGTCAGTGATATTAATGCCTTTGCATGGCATCAGATTGCGTGAGCCTCAGCAAAAACATTTTAGCAAACACGATTTAATAACAATAAAATCAAGTCTTCTGCGACCCCATATTATATAATGCTTCCTTTCACTACCTCTGCTTAACTTGTCTCCTCCTTCTTCCTCACATCCTCTTTTTCTGCCCTCTTCTTCTCAGGGTGTTCGGTTTCGTAGCCAAAAAGCCCGGCAGCTTGGCGGAGAATGTTTGCCACCTGTTTGCAGAGTTGGACCCTGAACAACCTGCCTCTGCCATCGTCAACTTCATCAACAAGGTCATGTTGTCACAGCGCCGGTAGATGGAGACAGAGAGGAAACCAAACTCGTAAAGCATACAAGCAAGGCGCACGCACTATTAGCAATGACAAGGGATTTACTGACTGTAACATCCTAATGACAGTGCTTGTCTTCTGTTTGGGTCATGACACTAACATTTCTTAATCAGTTGATAATGTGACAAAAGATGTTCTTCATTTGGGAGGCAAATGAAAATCTTAGTACATTATCCACACTGATGGTTTTTCATTTTTTAAACTTCCAATGTGTCTGCTCCTAAAAGTCGCCATTTCCTAAAGGGAATATATACCAATTCACTTCATTTCAGTTTAATAATATAGTAAAGAATTGGTGGATGCAAATGACGCATAGTGTTACAACTCTTCCAAGGATGAGGAGGTTTCAGAGGAAACTTTTCCAATCCACAGGGGCCTGTATCATGAAGAAGTATTCGTGGGTTTACCAGCTATCTTTCGCCAGAACTGAGATTTTCTGCCATGATGAAGATGGCTCACTTTTAACAAGCATTTATTACCATGCCATGTGGATATATTGTCCCAGTTCAAGTTCCGTTCAGAGATTTTCAAAGTGTCTGGAGGAGGTGCGTATTTATACAGTAGTCACATGATGATACTTAGATCTGTTTATTTTATCTTTCAGGAGCGGAATGTGACTTTTTCGCTCTAATTGCTATGTGTCTATCAAAGATTAATCTTAAATAATATTGATGGTTTATGATTATGTTGCGCACGATTTGCCTGTATCAGTAATTGAGAACTTCACCTCCGTCACCAAAAATGTGTTGATAGCTTGAGTATTAACAGGTCACTGAGTCAGATCAATTCTAGGCTCACTGAAGCTTCATGATACAGGCCCCTGGTTAAATGGTGGTTAAATACAGCTTTATCATGGTCAGACTAGCATCCAGTCGAGCAATGATAAGTAGCTTTTAGGACGCAGAGCAGACTGGATGGAGCGGTTACAAAGGGGATCTTACCTTGCACTGTCTATAAACACTTACACATACAGTAACTGCATTTAAAAACAGCAGATGTTTATATTTTATAAGGTTACAAAATCTCACCAAAGTCACCAAAGTCCTGATGATGTAATTTAGTTTCTATATCTAGAGATGTTCAGGTGTTCAGATGTATATAAAGCATTTTTACAGCCACTCTTGCCTTCCACCCCACCACAGCACTTTTACCAGTGTAACACATTTGACAATCAAGTTTTACTTTGTTTTGGGTTTTCAACTCACATACAATTATGAGTGTAATCACGTAATCAGAGCGAGTGCGAGACGTCTAATGAAAGTAAACGTGAAGTTTTGAAACTTTTAACAAGTGTGTGTGTGCGTGTGTTGAGGGACTTGGTGTGCTGAGGGTTTTAAGGCCAGTGTGTGTTGGCTCATGGTATTACGTTATGTTCTCTTTTAAAGAAATGTATGTGACATTGGGGAAAAAGCTACATAGGGAAGGAACTAGAAAGTTAAACCACACATGGTGTTCATTCACAGCTTCACGTCTTGTTACCAAATCCTTCACAGAATTTATTCACACACACGTTGTCAAACAGAAGATGTAAGACAGACGTACTTAACCAAAGACAAAGCACTCTTGTATTAATAAGCTTATTATCTAGTTATATTTTTGTACTTATTGCCTCTTGTATTTTAATTATGATTTTATTTAGAGTGTTTCCTCGTTTGGTAAAAGCCTAGAAAAACACTACTCGTCTTACAGCGATAAAATATTGTGATCTGTTTTCTTGTTGATCTCTATATTGTGTAGTAATATATTTTCATATGCAGCTATAGGACAGTGTATGAGACTTTAAAAGAAAACATTCTGTGGCAAAAGAATATTATGCCATTTTGTAAGCAAAAAAAAAAAAGAACAGAATTAAACTGAAATGTTGTGGTACCTAAAGTGCTTTTGCGTCAGTGCTTAATTTTTAGTTCATGTTCACAGAGCTGCAACTAACAATTATCATGATTAATCTCTTAATTTATTACATATCCCCATTTTCCCCAAGTCTAAATGTCTTGTTTTGTCAAATGAACAGCCCAAACAGTCCCAAATATATTCATTTTACTTTGCTATTATAGAGACGCTAGCAGCAAATCCTCATATTTTAAAATGTTATTTGTTTGAAAAATGACTGAAGCAACATATGGTGGTGTGCATTATTCATTTTATTTTTTTTAATTCACAATTCCCTTTAATATATATTTTTAGAAATAAGCACAAAAATATACTATATAAAAAAAACTTGTAAAAGCTTTCATCCATTCATTTACAAACTGTCCCTTTAAAAAAAAAAACTAACCTAAATGACGATTGCTTTCTGTCACTCTGTTTGCACTGAGACAATGACTGTGTGGCCTGCAGAGCAAATACTGCAGCAGAAATCATTTGAGAATGCTCAAGTCAACCTTTATCAACCAACACACCCTGAGAGATAATAAATATGAAATATGAGAAACTAGAGATGAAACACACAGATGGAGGATGAGATAAAGGCACAAAGTGTAGCTGTGATATGAAAATGCTGTTCGATGTTCACGTTTAGATTAAGACCATAGTGAAAAATATTCTGTGTCAACAGCTCATACTGCACGAGGCACATGGGTGGTTTTCTTTCACAAGCCTAACCAGTAATGTAAACAGCTGTTTTACAGGAGCAGTAATTAAGCCTCAGAAAACAGACCATGACTGATTTGATAAATTAAATCTAGTCTGAGAACAGTATTCCCCTACATGACACTTGTGTGAGCGATACATTGAATCTCAAATGAGTGTGCTTATACTGGGTGAGATGAAAAATCCTGATCAGTTCATAAAAAAAAAAAAAACATCTGTGATACGTGAAATGTGTAAATGCCAACTTCAGAAGTAGTTAAATAACACAGCAAACAGTGTGAAATAATATGCCTCAAGGTGCAAAAACACAATCACTAAATGCTCTCCTGCATTAAATCCAAAATAGCAACAGCAGGCCAGCTCCTTTTCTTTCTTTTTTTTATAAACCAAAACGTCAGCAGAATTCAGTTGACAGTGTGACAGTGCCAAAAGTTATTCAAGCTATGCAGAACGTTTCTCCCCTGATGTTATAACAGCAGCAGACAGAGCTCTGCGTTGTTAATTAAAGCTTTGGTGAAAAAAATCCATTTCTTCATTGTTAGCTAGGAATGTCAGTCATTTTCCGTAAAGAAAAGACCTTTCTCTGTCATTTGACAGATTTCGTTTCCCCAAACGGGAGCCACAGGGAGCTCGCTGACACTCATTTATTCAATTTCTCACTTAGTTTTTTTCCCCAGCAGAGGAACATGTGACTCAGCGTGTCAGCAACAAAACTGCCTTGTTAGACTGGTCACTCGCCTAACAACAGCTAAGAAAAAACAACAACAACTTGTCTGTTGCCTCCAGGCTGCCGAGTGTAAACTCATCCACCATGACAGGAAGTGGCTGTGCCTTTGCCACAGTTGTGCGTTCCAGAAAAAAAAGCATCATTCAGTGTTAACAGGAACCTAATTTTACCATTTCTGTGTAAGCTCTGAGGAAAGCACCACAAGTTAGTAGAAGTTTCTGCCTGTCTACAAGTCAGAGGTCATCCTGGAGTTTACACTAACCTCTACCACCTCCTCCGGAAACATGACCCAAGACTTCTAATACTGCTGCACTCATAGAAATGGGGCCTGAAGGATGTGGCTGATCAGTTGGTAGAGGAGAGGTCTCTCTGACGCTTGACCGTCTTAGTGGTATGTCGTATTGGAACCGCAGTCTATGTAGCGATAGGCCTCGAGGCTGTTCTGGGTTGTTCGCACCATGTACGATGTTTTCACTGACATTCTGAAAAGAAGATGGGATAGAAATAAAGTTGAATCTGCTTCACACACAGACACACAAACACACACACACAGTTGATTGCCACAGCAGATACACAAAGCCACAAAGCAAAATGTGACCACTGCTATAATGTCAAGATGGGCTTTCCCACAGCTCTCTGCTACGGTATTTACTACTGACAGGGAAAAAGTGCACACGCAGGAAGGATGGTTCCAGTGATTACAGGTGCTACTGTACCAAACAAAAACTGTAGGCCTTTATACATCACAAGTAATGGTAAGAATTTCGTAAGAACTGCACACAGGAACTAACATGTAGGAAGTGGTTTAAATTGTCACTCTTAGTGCCACGTAAGATGACACGCAGCAAAACTGTGTTTCTGCCACTTCGCTGTTTTGGTGGATCTTAGATACCAAAGACATACAAAGAATAAGAAACGTTCCAGCTACTGGAAATTCTTGTTTGCTTACACTGCCAAAAGACGTTCAGTTCATTCTTTTCTTCCACCAGCACAGTGAATGTTTGCTGGGTGTGCTCAACAAAGACACAAAAGCTTTACTTGTTTATATGTTATTAACTTAAGCATATTGTGCAAGATCACATCACATTTTATGAACAACTAATGCAGAGAACCAGTAAACTCAGGTAAAGCATAATGCAGAGGAACACAAAGAACGCTTGTAAGTATATTAACATTCTGAGACAGACGAAAAACAGGTCAAGAAACAGGTCAAGCAAAAACTAAGCAATTATCTTTTTTGCTAATGTACACACACACACACACACACACACACACACACACACACAGGTACTTACTGCATTAATACAACAATGTTGTGGACCTTGATGCTGGGCATGGTGCAGAAGGCACTGAAAAAGGCACAAAACACCAAGTGTTGGTTTTAAGATAAAGGGGCATTCCAAATATCTGACACATCATAGTCAAGGTTACTGGTTGTGAGAAGAATTATACATATATATACTGACAAAAAGTTTGTTTTTTTGAGACCACAAGTGACTGGTGTGAAAAAGCTTACGTTACAAACTGGAGATTTGGAGTTGAAGGTAGGGAGGAGGCTACATAAGGTTATTGCTTTGCATTACAGAACAGCCTTTGTATAGCCAAAAAAAACTTTACAAACACAGTCATAAGATTATGTGTTCCTACAGGACAGTAACAAACTGTTTGGATCAAGTTTAGGCAAAGCATCAACACTTACTAGACGTACGGTGCACTGCTCCCAATCTCCACACTGACAGTGTAGTTCACCTTAAGGAGGTTGAGGAAGATAAATTAGCTGAGTGGCAAACATACAGATGTATCATCAGCAATGAGAGAACAGAATTACACAACTTTAAAAGGGTCTTTCTGAGAAGTCTTTGATCAACCTCGAGACAAATGTGCTGTTGTCTATGTGCGTGTGCTTCAGTGCAAGGTGATGGGGAGACAGGCTTCAACACCGCTATATGTAACCAAAGGACCCAGTCGACTGGGTGTCTCTGTAATCTAGTTCCAAAACGTTCAAAACAGAGTCCGACATCTTCTCTAGTAAAACCATCGGCTGGTACAGGAAAAAAAACATTTGTTTCTGCTGTTTACACTGAGCATCTTCAGTATGAATATTTGATAATCTCAGATTAATTAAGGAAATTCGCTGTAGTGTGTTGCAATATACACATTGGTCGTCACTCCTCCTACCCTGGCACAGTCGGCCACCATCACCACAAGTCAAATATAAATCTGTGTGAAACAGTGATAGTGGTTCCTACTGAAGATGCAAGTCTTTGAAGTGAAGGGTGACGAACGTGTCTATTTTTAATCTTTTTTTTTTTTATTGGCTCGCTATTTTCCTAAAACACCTAGACCTTGCAACTTTCAGACAGATAATCACCTGATTTACCCTTCAAGTTTCTGGTTTTGTCACAGCATGTGTTTCTTTTGCACTTTAAGCACCAGAGTTTGTGTAGCAGAGCTGGAAACTCATATTCAAAAACAGTTCATCAAACAGATAAGACATCCTGCAGCAGATGCACAGGCAGCGCGCTTCACAATAAAGACGCATTTGTTTGGGAAGTGAGATCTGCAGCAGGAGGCTCACTAACCAAGATGATCATCGGAGCAACCTATGATAATGCTTTTAATGAAGAAGACACATAATTCATTTAAATATACATATGTATATAATATAATTTAATTTGTATTTATGTACTTATTGTGTACACATGTATGATTTGAACCTTTACCTGACTCTCACTGAGCGGCAGGATGGTGGTGACGTTGTCCAGCAGCCGAGTTCCGATCACAGTCTTCATGTAAAGGACCTGGCAGCTGATGCTCTGCAGCAGCACTGAGAAGAAGTTTGGGTTGCTGAAGTTCAGCGTGCTCTGAGAACAGAGTAAACAAGTTTGAAAGATATGGAAAAAAATATAGATAAAGAGATAACAATTTTGCAACATGTTTTATAGAATAACAAGCTACACAAACAGGAAATGACAAAAACATAAATGTATAACTGCTGTTCTTTCAGACAACTAACTATTTGGATTAAAAACAGACATAAAACAAGCTAAACCTTATCCTAAACATAATGACTTAACATTTCTTAGTGTGTAAGTTGTGCAGTGCTGCAAGTATGCGAGAAGTCCTACCGTCATGTTCATCAGGACTGTCATGCTGGAGGGGTCGAAGTGTACAGTCACTGAGCGTATCCCACCATCTACCACCAGGACTGGGCGAGGAAAAAGGAAGAAGGCAACGAGCGAAGAGGCCAAGAGGCACAGCAAAACCGACAGGACCACATACAGCTTCCTACAATACAAAAATTATGTGTTCTCCCTTTGAGCAAAGCTTGTAAAGACCTGGATCGATTAAACTTTTTACACTGCAGTGTTTTGAGCACTGCAAAATAAGTGTACGCTTGGTGGAGAAATTCAATCTTAAAAACACCAAGAAGGTCAGGTAGGTATTAGAAAGTGCTGTTTACTTACGTCCTTTGAGGCTGCAACCTTTGGTCATTGTATGGGATCAGTGCAACTAGTTCATTCACTTGATCTATGGAGAAAGAGATAACATGAAATCTATCACGTTTTCTTGTGTTTCCTTTAAAAACAAACATGCAACAACACATGCCTATGCTGTAGAACTGGAAATGGTTTGTTTGAATTATTTGTGTTACAATTAAAAAAGATCAGCACAGAAAACGTGAACAAAAACAAGTGTACAATTACAGACCTGTGTGCGATTTGTTCTATAAGCTGTTTGTGTACTGACCATACTAAAGGAAGACGCTCATTGACATTCAACTTTCTCCTCACCTGAAGGAATCCGTCCGGTGCCTTGGCATGTCGGACACGTTATGCTGTCCCTGCCGGTGAACTCCACGTATGGGAACTGGGCTATGTCCTCCCGTCTGCAGAGTCCATCCAATGAGTCGTTATCGAAGTCTCTGTCCTCTCTTTGCCGCCCAGAGCGCTGCCTGTCCGGGAGGAGCGTCAGGCTGCTGTCGCTTCGAGACAACCGTATCCCCATGGCGGCTAACCTCGGGTGCGGGTGGTCAAGCCGGGGTTTCTCATCGACTACCGCCGGTCAACTGGTGGTGAAACCACTCAGCCAGATTTTTTAAAATGCGACTCAAAGAATGGAGTTGTGTCTCATAACAACACGTGATAAATTATATGAAATAAGATGAATTAAAATGCAGCTCGCAGAGGAATTCACAGTGTTCGCGGCGGCGTCTTTAAGCTAACTAGCTAGTTTGCTAACAGAGATTTTGCTCTACCAGTTAGCTGATGGCTACCACCGGCTGTAAGTGACTGTAGGGTTAGTTGGTATAATTACACACACTTCACTTACATTTCAATCAACACGAGTCATCGGTGCCATCGCAAAGTGTGTGTTTACATCAGCCCAGGCGCTCGTCTGTCTGTCACGTCGGATGTAGGAGAACTGTCACACCACAGTTTGCTATTGTGCTGCCTTCAAGACCACTGTGTATCGTCGGCCATACGGCTATCCTTTGACTCAGTGCGATGCGTTTAAGTAGAGCTCCG
This sequence comes from Ctenopoma multispine, assembly GCA_034779795.1. Classification (NCBI taxonomy): domain Eukaryota; kingdom Metazoa; phylum Chordata; class Actinopteri; order Anabantiformes; family Anabantidae; genus Ctenopoma; species Ctenopoma multispine. The sequence continues at coordinate 3,746,171 of JAUYWH010000025.1, read as the reverse complement.
GACTTGTTAATTTAAGAAATTAACAAGAGTACAAAATAGACATATTGACATACAAGCTCAATTTATTATCCAAATGCGATACATTTGTAAACAATGATTTTACCATTTGCCATTGACTAAATAAATATAAAACGATAGCAAGCATAAAGCAATTCTTACTACGAACTTTAGTATTCGTTATGTGTAAAATAACTGACTGGCATTTCATTTCTTCACAGACAATAATCATAGGTGAAATTTCCGACGCTGTATGACGGATTGAACGCGGCTTACTCACTAGCGGCCTGGTGTTTGGATGATGCACAGGTGCAGAGCTCGTTGATGCCCTCTGCTGTTACAGGAGCAGATCAAATAATTACAGGAGATATGTTTCCTTGTCCCTTCTTTGTCCCTCTACAGGCCTTCACTACTCTAGTTCCAGCCATCTCATATCTCACATCTCAGCCATACACATTTATGTGATTAAAATTATTTATACATCAAAATTGTGCTCTGGTTTTACAAATGCAACTACATATATTCTTTTTTTTTGTTAGTCAGATTTTCCTGCAATTCTCCTCTTTAGCTCATCATTCTCTCTCTGCAGCATATTATTCTGGAGAAGAATGAAAAAAACAGGAGGCAACTGTGAAAATACAGTACTTCCATTCAGTTTCATTATAAAAGAAACAGTTAGAAGAACTGACCTTATGTCTGAGTGCTTCTACTATCAGGTCTCGTCCTCCTCTAATGCTATCCTCCTTCTTTGACGCTTGGAAGGCATCCCCGATAACTGAGACTAGCACGTGAGACTGAAAAATATTTATACATAAATACATGAATGATTTATTTAGGACAGAATATTTCACATTGTTATCTCATGGTAATATTAGTGGTTTCCTTGTCTAACCAACTGAAAACAATACATTGTTTCTGTGAGGGCCTACTAAGATTACTCACAAACTTGGTGCTCTGGAACAGATAACAGTGGTACATGTCTGCTGCAGGGTGTCTGGCGACAAAGCCAAAGACTTTGGGTGAGGACGGCAGGACGGCACAGAAGGAAACGGTGGAGAGAGGGCATGTGTACAACAAAAACTGAGGAAAGGAAAGAGAAGATGTTCAGGAGTTCACTCAGGGCCAGAAGATGCATAATTCAGTTGTTTGATTGATATGATAACTTTTGTTACCTTGGTTTTGTTTTCCAAGATGTCTATCCCACTCCGGGATAGAAAGAGGTGGACTTTGCCCTTCTTGGCTGTCTTTTCTGAGTATTTATCTGGTGTCTAAGATGAGAAAGTATGTGAATCATCAATTCTTGCTTATGCTACAAAGATGTTCTAAAATGGCGCAAACAAAATACTTGATGCTCCTTAGAAGTAATAATAAATAATGCTATCATATCTGCAATCTCATAATCTTCGTTCACCCTAATTATATTGAATAAGACATTTATTGTGCAGGTATTTTCTTGATGAGCAGCTAAAGCGCTATGGTTAGTGACAGAGTAATTACTGACCTTGATGCTTTGGGCTGCTTCATCCAGGATATGTAGTCCAGCAGAGCGAACTACCTCAACTCGCCCAAGAAACTAGTAGAGAAAGGATGAATGGAACGAAATGTTTCAGTTAAGAAACCTCTGCAGTAAAATGAATGCTGACTCAGAATGTATCAGGGAATTTGATTTAGCTTGCTATGAGACAAGCTGAGAAAATGCACAATATATTTCAGCTGCCATAACTTATCAAACGTACCTCACCTATTACCTTATTTTCCAACTACAGACTTTTAATTTGTAATAATCTGCATTTACCTTCACCCGAAAGGTGATCTCGTTGTCGTCCTCCGAGGTGTCACTCATCTCGACTTCCACTGAACCTGCTGTTTGTCACAGAAACGTCTTTAACGAGGATTAAAAGATCCTGAACAGATGCACAGATGTTGGAATCATCAAGGCAATTTAAAGAAATACTGAAGTTGAGTCTCACCTTTTTGTAAACACACTACAACCGCAGTAAATCCGCTTCTTACTGAAGTACAGACAGATGAGTGTAAAGTCTAGTGGAGTTAATAGGTAACAGATATGTCTTCCTTATTGCCCCTGACACCTGGTAGTTTCATGATGGTCTTATGTCCTCTGTAGGGACTCAAATGAAGACGCCTCCATGCCTTGACTGTAAACGGCATCTGTTATTTTCAGCATTCTTACATGTGTACAGTTTAATATGAGCACTTACATACAGCGGCTTAAACATTTAAGAGAAAAACTACACAGTGAGTGTCCATATTAACTGTAACTTTATTATGTGTTTACAATGAGTGCCACTTCATCAATGCTCAGTCACATATATAGATCTTTAAATTAGCAAGTGCATACAATGTCAATGTCTCAATCATAAGCTAACGAGCAGCATTATGCACAACAATGACAAAGATGAGCGACAATGGTTGAAAATGATGACTGCGATCGAGGACAAAATGAAAAGAAGCCTAAAACAGACAGTTAAAATCCCTGGTCACTTTAACCAAATGGATGGTTGATAGACAGACAGGTGGATTGTGGATGGGTGACAGCACAGAGAGATCCCGTTTTCAGTGGGCTTCATATGAATGGGATTAGGAACAGCCGAGATGAATAATGCCGTCAAGTGAGACAGACACAGATGGAAAAGAGCCAAGCCTTCACTATAAGATAAGGTTAAGTCCCTATTTGAGACATATCCCCATTTTTTAAACCTTAACCATTTTCATTTGGGAGAAACTGACCCCGGATCATTATATATGAGGCTCTTTTCCATCAGTTTCTTTCTGTGAGGCCGGCGAAGCAGCACTGTCATCGCCTCTGTGGCTCTATGACTCGTTGACGGACATGCTCTCCATGGCATTAGGCAAGTGCTGGTCTCCTCCTCCCTGCTTTTTCTTCTTCCCTCCCTCATGCTGCTTCTTTGCTTTCTTCGACATCTCCTGATCAATGGGGGCGGGCTTGACGAACTTGATGATCTCATTTAACCCTGGAGAAAGGATGGTGAGATGAAAAATACATTTAAGACTAAAACAATGACAATGTTCAACATTTTATACTCAAGCTTAATCAGTACTAGATTTTTAAGATGGAAAAAAAATCAAACAATCCAATTGTCCAACAGCACTTTATGTCAAAATAACAAAAAGAACAATCTAGACACGGATCCCTTAAATCCACCTCATCGGTACTCTCTGGTGGAAAAATTTAATGCTTCTTTTAATTTAACTCTAGTTTGTCTGTACTTCTGTTGTAAGCACAGTTTATTTTTACTTATCCGATTTTTATGTATACGGCAATATATCTGCACTAAGCTAGTATCAGATAATATATGGGCCTGAGTGGTTTACTGGACAAACTCTTAATTATCTGTTGTATCAGTTTTTTTGATTTCAGACTTGTTATCATCTTGTATTAGGTCCATACACTCGCTTTGGCCTGAAATTCCAACATAAATCAGTAATTTTTAAGGAGTTTTAAAGGAGTTTGTTCCAGCACAGTCCAGGTGAAAAGCCACAAGCACAGCTCACCAGGAGGCATAAACTCCCTGAGCTTCTCTGGAATAACGATGCCCTCTTCAGTTTGGTAATTCTCCAGGATGGCGCACATCACACGTGTGGTGGCGCACATGGTGGCGTTCAACATGTGCACAAACTCTGCCTGTATAACACACAGAAGGGGGGAGGGGGTGTTAGAGTGTGTAGATATACAACATCTACTAAGAGAAGCGAGACATTCTACTGCTTCAAAGTCATATTTAAAGATCCACTCACCTTGTCCATCATCTTTTTGGTCTGTCCATAGCGGATGCGAAGGCGTCTGGCCTGGTAGTCTGTGCAGTTTGAACAGGAGACCAGCTCTCTGAAAGCGCCTGAGGCAGGGAACCAGGCCTCCAGATCCAGCTTCTTACTGGCTGCGTGGTTCAGTGCACCTGGATGACATGTAGTAAAAAGAAGTTACTGATGCCATACACAGTATGTATATACTATATACACAATAAGATGCCATAGCCTGAAGATAACGTGAGCTTTATCTGCAGCTGCGGTTAGCTGCCATCTGATGATGTCGAAATATTCAACAGGTGTCATTACACAAGACGCTGAAGATTCTCAGTCATCCAGGTCATAGTTATCCTAAACAAAGGTTATTCAATGGCAACTCCCATCCAGAAGGCTCTCTCAAAGGTGGTCATGATGACACACGTGAGAGCCAAGGGAAAAAACAACCTACAGGTGACCATCAAGTGCTAACGACCTGCTTCTCCAAACAGTCAGAGTTGATAGTGTCTTCTGGATGGAAAGCGAAAGGTCTTCAGGGAACGAAAACAAGACCAGTTGCCACCGAATAACCTTTTTTAGGATTACACATAACATGAAGCACGCTGCCTAAAATAATCTTAAGTTGTCTAAATTCACTGTAAAAAAAAAACTGCCTCAACAAAACACTTATCTCAAAACAATGGATTTGTATAAACCATTCGAATTATAAACAACAACTATAGTAAGCAAGTGTATTATAGAACATTACAGGGTTCAACTAATGAATTTTATTGATGATTGATTCTCTAATTATGAACCATTTGGCTACCAATACACTCCTACATCACTATTATCAAAATGTTCATGTTTTGTCTAAACAACAGTTTAAAAGGGAGCAGCTGAAATTTAGTTTTGTTTTTGTTATTGGCTGCTCAATTTTCACTTAAACTGCTGAAAAAGTATGAACCAGCAACAATTTCAGAGTGGTACGAGCACGTGCTTCTCACTTACCGGAGACGATGTTCACAATGCGATAAGGAATTCCTAGTGACTGGTAGAACTCTTCTGCCGTGCCGATCATTTCATCAAACATCTCCCACGATTTGCCGTCGTGAGGAGAGGAGTAGACAAACTGTTCAATCTACAAGAACAGAGTCATATACCAAAATAAATTCCCAATACCCAGTTTAACATAATAATTTAATGTATTAATCATTCTCTTAAAACTACTTATGCGTTTGACATGTAATTGTTCTCTAGTAGTTGTATTATTTTTTTTTTATAAGTGACCATTTAGTTATTTAAAACTATATTTCACTTTACCTTCTCAAACTGATGCACTCTGAAGATCCCACGCGTGTCCCGGCCATGGGAGCCCACTTCCTGTCTGAAGCAGGTAGAGAGGCCAGCGTAGCGGATGGGCAGGTCCTCAGGTTTAAGCCACTCTTCCCTCAGGAAAGCTGCGATGGGCTGTTCTGAGGTGGCAATGAGGTACTTCTCATCTATGGAGCTGTCATCAGACTTCTCACTGCCCTTACCAATGACCTGATGCAGACACAGATTGGGGAAAAACAAACAATAGGCAGAAATCAACTTCTGTATTACCATGAATGGGGACCAATGAGGTGAAAAAGTGCCATATAAATGCCATTGATTTACTATTTGTACAATCATGTCAAGTCCTGGATATTAAATTTTCTGTTACCAGGACTGGGAAAGTTAAGAAAAATATCTGAATCAAAACAAGTGTGTTATAAGACTTTAAGATTTTAAATGTAACAAATAGCTCCATTGTTCTAATAAAGACATCACTTTGAATTGTAAGAAATTGTCTTGTAATTGTAATATTTTCAGTATCTCCTGTACTGTCCTGTCAGTGGAAGAACATTATTATAAAGACGAAAACTATGTATGTCAAATAACCAAGTGTGCCACTGCCCTCTTTGTTAGGGCCTCTAGATGGCATTGTCACAACACATTACATCACCAGAAATATGTAGACACCTGAACATCTCATTGTACACCCACGGTATTAGCATGGTTATTAATTAATTTCCAAACTTGTTAAAATAATTGAATCTCTAAGAAAACATTAAAGAACGCAGTAAAAGGCTCTGTACCTTGTAAAGCTCTTCATCAAACTGGCTGAGCTGGGCAACCTCCTGCATGACCTCTTTCCTCATGAAGAACGGTGTGTAAAGCATGGTGTAATTCTTGCTGTAGAGGATCCGTAAGGCATAATTGATAAGAGCCTGCTCCAGGAAGACCAGTGGGCCCTGAACACAAGAGAGGAGAGAAAAAACACTAAGCAGCTGGTCTCTTGATTCACAAGTGCTTGTCTGTGCTGGTTTATTTGTTTTTGTGTCTCATGTGTGTCCACACGTATGATAGAGCTTATATGTGAACTCACCTTTAAAAAGTATCCTCTGCTTCCAGCCACAACAGCTCCCTTGTCTCCATCAAAACCATCAATCATGACCACCAGGTCAACATGGGAGTACTTCTTCTGGACACTGCAGTCGCCCCAGGTACGTTCCACTTTGTTGTCTGCATCCTGTCAGGAGGAAATATGATTATTGAGATATAGTAGATTAAATATAATTAGAAGTGATTAGACTGTAGGGCTAAAAAAAAAATTACATTAATCCAAAATTCTAAAAAAATCTTGTTTGGTTCTTGTGAGACTATCTTGTTTCTGAAATGTTAAACTATTCACATAAAATTAAAATCTTTATCAGCAAGAAGACAAAGATATCCCCTGGAAACTGATGTGTTTTAGTACTTAGACAAACAATTTATTCTTTGGTCATTAAAATTACCAACAGATGTAGCCATTCAAACACCTCATCATAGATGAACACTGCAAACACTTGTTTTTATTCTTACAGCTGGCTCGAGACTACAACCTGTGTTTAATAAGTGTCTATCAGGTTGGTTTCACATTATGTGGTCATCAGTCTGCAGAAATCAGACTGACGTCAAAAAGCACAAAGGGCAGGATCAGATCATTAAGCACAATTATAGTTTCTATATTATAGTATTTCTGGCAGTCTGATAGAGCTGCAGAATTATTTCCTCAATATTCCTAAAAATAACTGTCTGCATTACAGCAACTACTTCATCCTTATTCGTACTTCCCGACCAAGACTTCCAAGGGTTCTCTTAAACTATTATAAGCCAAAACATTATGAACACCCTTTTCTAACATGCACTGATCCAATCCACTTGATCACCGAAGATAACATCAATCTGTTACCGTGTGTAAAAAGAGAGTGGATTTACAGCTACTTAAAATTATTAAACATTGATAAATCCACTAAATAACTGATACAATAATAAGACCTGTCTATATCAAGGGACTCACCTCATCATTGCTGATGGGTACAGAAGGGTGCAGAAGGTTGCCAATCTCCCGCAGGTATTCAAAGCGCTCTGCCTCCAGCTTTAACCTCTCACTGTCAGTTTTCACCATTGCCTCGTCCACCAATAAACGCACCTTCTTTATTTGTGTAACTGTCAGTCCCTGAGACAGATAAATGTAGAGATGCAATGTCAACATAAAAGCAAGTAAGGAGATATGAAGAAACCTGGAGTTCTCTCTGGTTTTATGCACTTAGAGCACAGACAGTCATACCGATAGTGTCTCAGCTGTTAGGGACTCCAGGTTCTGTGCTTCTTCAGGTAAAGACTCATCATCCCCAGCTGGTTCCTTCTTCTACGATAACAACATAAAAAGCTAAATAAAATCTCCTTTATATGTCTCTCCGTTTATTTTTTATTACTGGTAAAGTAATCTGCTTACTTACCTTCATTTTCTCGCCAATGCTCTTGCTGCAAAGGTTCTTTGCTTTGTTGAGGTTGTCTGCAGTGAAGCGGCCTGTTATGAGGTAAATCACTGTCAATCAGTGCATCATGGGGACGTGTTAAATTCATGAGTCTACGTTTGAGAGCTGCAGTGGCAGGACTGGCAACCTGGTGACAGGTGTTGCTGTTGCTCATCAGCATACACATAAAGACAACGACACAAATGTAAATAAACTATGATTGACGCCTGAACAGTGGAGACAACGTGCTGGCATAACTATTAAGGCAGTTGTGCTGGATTAGGATGACATTGACTGTAGCTACACTGCAGGGCGAGGTTGACTTCTCATATTGTTGACTGGGATTGCATCAGATTCATCAGCACGTTACCCCGGCATCGCTAAGCTAACCCAACATTAACGTTAGCTAACAACGTCTGACTAGCTTTATCTGGTAATTATATTAACCAGAGGTATAGGTAGTTAACAAGTGCTATGTGTATATTAATCAGAAGACTGACATTAAGTAACTGTTGTTACGTTAACTACGTGAGAGATAAAATATGTCTCGTTTAGATTCGTTGAATGGTGCTAGCTGTGCTAACCTTAGCATGCTATGCCCGTCTTGTTGTAAAAACATCATGCCAAACACGCCGACAATGCATTTTTATATCATGTCAGAATAATAACTATTAGCAAATACGGCATGGATATAATACCCAAACAGTGTTTTATTTACTTTTCAAATAGTCAACTGATTGAAACGATTCGTAAAGTATACGACCACCGCAGTATAACATTGACGAACGTTTACCCACTGCAGTGGCAATGCCTATAGGTTAGCATAAGCAAGTAAATTCACTATTAAAGTATGCTTTAAAGATATATTCCTGAAAATCCAATGCACCGAATCGAGAACAAAGTCCTGAAGATGAGATACATCTTTTAATATATCAGACACGCGATAACACTTGGCTTTATTAGCATACCAACAATAAAAAGGAACAATTTCTAATGGAGTCTGGCATCATTAGCCACTACGCTAACGCTAGCTACTAGGACAAACAGCAGAAATGAAAGGTGCTTACATTTTCTCCACTCTGTATCTGCGGCAACGAGTTTGTCAACAAGTGTTACATCTTTAAATCGTTTCCTCTGAGTCTCACGGACGATTTCTGGATCGCCGCCTTTGTCAGTCCGAAAAAGGTCCAAATCGAGCACCATCTTTCCACGCTGCCTGTCAGAGAGACTGAATGAAGCTTCAACGATGACGCTTCCATCCGGGTTGCCACATCCTGTTTCTCAAGTAACTAAACCGTAATTATATTTTGACTTGTTACGTGTACTTTTACAAGTAGTAGATCTAATTATCTCAGTATTCACAAATTTAATTTGATCAAGTTCAATTTTTATGAGTTTGTATCTTTATATATCTATCGATTTTATATACAAAAAGTTTGGAGTTTATTATTCAGACTGGCAACCTACAACAGAAGCAACCAAAGGTAAAACTTTATTTTATTTTATTTGGCTAGAAAAGAAACACATGTAGTTCACATATGTGTATGTAAAACATAAACCATGTGTAACTTTAAAGCACATATGAGATGTAAAAAAACGTATTTAATTATCTTTGCATTTAATGATTTGAATCATTTAAATGTGGCAAATATGCAAAAATAAGTAAGGAGGCAAATACTTTGATACAGCACTAAATAAATAAACTGTAAACATGCATGTTCAATAAGTGCATCAAGGTTAATCATTCTCACTGAAGAACTTCAATAACTATAGTAGTATACGTATAGTATATTCTATTATTTAGTAATAGTTTATGTACAGTGCATAAGTTACAAATGATTCATTTGATATTAACTTTCTAATGACCTTGCAAGGAAAATTTTCTGACCATTTCACACATTACTGGGCACATATCTTTTTTACAAATCCTTCCTATCGAAACACACGTTGAGCATGCTAAGACAAGGTCAAAGTGCACAGTTACTTCCACTGCAGCCTAGCTGAGGCAGATGTGGTTAGCATGGATTGTGGTGATCATATATAAACAAGTCACCCTCCAGCTGTGAGCTCACAGCTGGCGAACAACCTCCTGTCTGGTCAGATATGGACTCGCAAGTTTGTGGCTGTCATCATGAGAACCACCATTAAATTAGAGTTTACAGATTAGTCCCCATCCTCCACAGAGTGTTGCCTTTTTGCCCTCATTGCAATCCCAGCCTCATAGATGGCGCTCTGCAGAGCTGCACCAGCTGGTAGCTTTTTAAAACCTTCCTCTGAGATATGGTTTATCTTCAGGTAATTCCCAGGCCTATGCAGAGCCACTCGATGAAGGTGGGAGAAAAGCAGCGGTAAGTCACCTGTCAGCACGTAATGAGGTACCAACTGCAGCTCAGTGGGAATATCTGTTTCCGCAGAGTACTCAAAAATGGCTGCTATGTATTTAGACAGATCCTGACCTCTAGCTTTAGCTCGGCCCACCTCTGCTCCAATAAGTTGGATGACTGCATCAGAGCTAAAGATGTTGCAGCCAAAGTCCCCTTGCTCATCTTCATCAGGCTCAGGTCTGTGATTGAGACCCGAAGAACAGATCACTAAAATAAAGTCGCTCTCTCTGATCTGTCGGCAGTACCAGGCCATACTACCATCCTCAGCCACATTCAGAGAGTCCCACAGGTCCAGGCACACCTGGGGAGAAACAAGTGAACAGTTTTTTTCTGACTAGAAGAGAAAGATAAGCATCTTGGCAAGAGGTAATATTTAAATATTTCTATTATCCTCCAAGATCAGTTGGTATAAATAGCACACATTTAACCAAATTATTCAGAGCCATGAAGTACGACTGACACTACCTGAGTGGCCATGTACTGCTGTACGAAGGCTCCTAACTGCATGACGGCTTTGACATGAGCGGGACCATCATTGCTGCTGTAGCAAATCAGAAGACGAGGTGGGGTCAGACTGTTTCCGGGCAACGACAGCACTTCCTCTTGAGTCTCACTCTCTTGATGCTTCTTGATAATATCTGAATGTGTCATAAGAAAGAAATCTGGTTTGTAACTCACAAATAGGAACAAATAATAATTATTATGATTTATTAAATCATCCTTTATTAAGTGTGGACACTGTTTTTACTTCATATGTTTAATTTGTCTTTGCACCTGCTTTCATGTCAAATTTCCCCATATGCAGTGAAGGCCTCCTCTTGGTGAGAGAAGCCAGGAAGACTACAAGTAGGATTACAAGAACCAGGCACAGAGGAAGCATCAGAGCCAAGGACGGAGTGACAGAGAGCGGCGAGGCACCTGTTGAGGAGGTTGCATCAGTAATTTATGTGCATTCATACTGTAGACAATAAGATAGGCAGATTAAAGACATTAGACATTAGCTTAAACCTGGAATCAGAGGCTTGACTGTCTCAAGTTTAAAAGTCACTGCTTGACCAAAATAGTAACAGCACATAACTTAACTATTTTTCAACAACAAGAACTACAGAAAGATTTGTGTAACAACTAATATGATACATTGTGATTGTGTGGATCAGTAGCAACAGAACCATTTCCCCTACCTTTCTGAATGTGTATGACAGAAACACGGAATATTTTCCTCACTGCATCCACTTCATTAGCTGCGATCTACCGCACAAGAAATACAGAGCGTGAAACTTTGAACTGTAGTTGGTAAAATAAACTTGTGTTTAAGTTTTTGCCTATTGGAGTGCAGCACCTAAAGCTGTAAACCCAACATGAACTTGCTATAAAAAAGTTTAGCAAATACTTAATATCTGCCTGATTATTTAGCACCAAAACGTGTGTTTATTTGGACTAAACTTTAGTAGAGAAGTGTTACAGTGCACTTTTATTTTACCTCACAAGTGTAATTGGTCCCTTCCTTGAGGTCATTCAGCTGATAGCTGTGGTGAGTTTTGTTTTTGGTGAAAGTCTAAGGAAGCAACAGATTAAAGCACTTTATTATCAAATATTTCTGTAAAATAAATGATCGTATGTGCTCATGCGAAAACAGCAGAAGCCGAACTGCAAACTAAATATAAAGCTGCTGAAGCTGAAACCACTCACAGGTGTTATGTCTGTGTATTTTTTCACTCCTTTTGCATAACACAGCGAGAAGTAGCTTCTGATACCCAGGTTTGGAGGAGCTAAGTTAAAAGTCACAGTGATTGTAGTTCCTTCCTGCTTGACTGCAACATGTTTAGGATACCAATCTGCAGATCAGACCATAAAATGACACTACTCATAAGAAGAAACATTTGATCGCAGGATGCATTGTTGTACCACAGTGGACTTCATTTGGGAGATATTAGAAATTAAGAAAACAGTTTTGCTCACCTTTTTTGCACTGCTCAAGACCGTTCTTCTCTGCACATGCTGCAAAAACATAATATTACTATATTATAATTATATATTACAGTAAATTCACTTCTGTTTTGATGCTCGTCTTACTGAAAGATACACGAGGAAAAGTGCAAGGTGGTAAGAGCTCACATGCTTCCTGGTGAGATTTCTTGTTACAGCTATAAGACATATAGTATGCACTGCAAATGCTAGAAGACTTTAATAGACACAAGTGTGTGTGTCTGTTTCTTATGAGATAACATCTAGTTTCATTACAGCGGGTGGAGAAAATCTTGCTGTTGTAGAACTTCTCCCACTCCTCGGGCACTGGTAGAGCCATGACAGTCACAGCATACTGGGACCCAAGGGAGAGGCTGGGGAAAGGGTCTGACTTGTACACCTGCAGAATATAGCAGCAGTTGTGACCTTGGTTTTCTTTAAACACATGGTGAGATAAGATAAGCCTTAAAGTTCTATACTCTCTGCTTTTTTTATATTATTCAACAAAATAATGTAATGTATTTCATTTTGCGGAGCTGGCATTCTTAAAACAAAGCAAAATAAAATGAGTTTTATTTATATCACTTTTTACCAAGCCTCTATGTAGTCTAGTGACTTGTTGGTTTAGCATTTACATCACATTAAGTTCCACATGCAAAAAACAGACAGAAAAAAAGGCAAAGTCTGAAGAACACTTCCTACCCTTTGAGCATGTGAGACTGGGAGGGACAGGTTACGGTGGAAGAGAAAAAGTTGACAGGCAACACTAGACCCTCCCAAAGTCTGGAGGAACACCTGAAAGCCTCGCAAGAAGGAAAGTCCTGCATCAAACAAAAGGGAGGTCAGTGAAATCAGTGTATTGGGCACGGTGCCAATCAGTCATCCAAGTTGTACACCCAGTAGTGTAGATTCCAGTGTCAAAAACATTTGTGTTACACCAGTTCAGTCAGGTAAGCTTCTAACATGAACTCTGTTACGCTGTCACCTATCAAAGCCACAGTCGTACATAGAGAAACTCACAGAGCTGTTTCCCACACACATAATGCGAGGTATATTTATAGCATTCAATAATTATCCACCAATTAATGTCAAATCCTAGAAGAGCAACATACCATAGTAACTGGGCTTCCAGGAGACAACAATAGTGTCCGATTTGGGGTTTGGCTCGTGTACAAACTCAACTTTCACATCATTTGGTGCTTGGACATAGTGCTGACAGATTTTGGAGTCTTTTCCTAGCAACTCAAAACATGGCCATGGAATACAACCTGAGAAGAAATAACAATGAATGTCAAAGTCGTGGACGGAGGGATTGTCATCCCTAGGGCCTACACCACAGGCTCAGCTGAAACAAATTAGAGTTAATCCTGTTGGGCTAAACAAAAAGCCAGCAGATCATTCCACGTGTTGACGTGGGATGATCTAAAAAGCCAGCAGATCAGAGATCTGTAGCCGCACTAAAGGCTGAGTCAGACAAATATTTGACATGGAATTACGCAGATTTCTTTTTCATCTGTTGTTATAATAATAAGACTTTTAGCATTTGTTTTGTACATGTATGTCCTTGGCATTGACAACTGGTCTTGCTCTTATTTGCTTTTCAGGTTAGTTTGTCTTCGAATTCTAATACAAAGTGCAAACAATGAGCTTCAAGTTAAGGGCGTCCAAACTGGAGCCCTTGAGGGTACAAGTTAAACAACACCTCACTTCTGCCAAAATATGTTTGAACCACACTCTTATGCTCACAGTGCCAATGTTTGCAGGTAATCTAACTTACTTCCAAATGCTTTGATGGAGTTAAAACCCAAAACCCGCTTGATATCATCTGCGTTTATCCTGCAGTATTCACATCTAGGTCCTCCCTGCAGGACAGAAAGTTATAATGAATTAATATGCAGCACATTTTTCATGGAAAATTGCATTTTTTTGTTTTCCATTAACTTTTCGTCTTTTATTGTGTTTCAGCTTTTGGTGTTGTAAGGCACTTTTGCACTTTCTATGTGTTAAAGAAGAGCAGCTCCTAACCACCATATACTATAAAGATAGGATGTACATCATATTTATGTATCAATTCACCCGTACAGTAAAAGACACTGGAACCCAAAGAATGTCTATTATATTGAGCCAAGTATGAACCAGAAAAGGGTCTCTGACTTCCAGACATCTGTCCATATTTATATCTATGGCTCAAATGCTTCATCAACACTGACGACCCAACCAGTGAGTTCATGAGGAATCCAAAATGATGTGAATTAATGTGAAATATCAGCTGCTGCTGGTTTCTGTGTTTGAAGTCAGCTACTTCTAACAGAGTAAACAGTACTAGCAAACTGGTATATAGTACAACTTCCCAACTTGTTTTAGAGACAATAGCTAGACTAACAGGTAGAATACTGAACGAGAAAGAAATCCTGCAATTGCCTCAGGCATGCGAGGGAGAGATGGAAACAGTGTGTGTGGTACTTCACAAAATAGTAATTAACTGTAGCTGTAACTGTAGCTGTTCTTCATTACCTAAATACATAATAAACAATGCACGGCATGAGGGAGACGTTTTCCACTGACACACTCATTGAGAGTTTATCTGTCCAGTCTCCAGAAAGCTCGGCCTCAGTGGTAGGTTATGGGCCTTCCAACAGGATAATGACACAGAACACACACCTAAACGCACCATGAGTGGCTAAGAACTGAACAGAACTTTCTGTGAACCCTGATCTGAATCCTATCGAACATCTATGGAAAGAGATGAAATATGCAGGCTGGAGAAGGCCCCCTTCAAGTGGGCCAAAGGTATCAAAGGTTCTTTAAGAAGTGTCGTTAGGAGAAAAATGTGTTTGTAGTGATTGTTTCCAAAGATTGTGCAACAAAATATTAGGTTATGGATTTGATCAGAAATCAAAAGCAAAGCTCTGCTTTTCATGTCTTTGATTTATTAACGTTTTTCTTTTGTTACTTTTGTCCGTCTAAAGTTACTTCGGACAAACGTGTGGTTTCTTCTGTTCTCATGGGAAAGTACCAGTAAATCTGTGCGTGTCTGTATGTAAAACAACTTGTTTTGATTCTGAGACACTGGGTAAGTATCGAGTACCAAAGCAAATTACCCCTAATGTTCCACTTCAGGAATTTTCAGAAAGGATGAAAAGCATATGTTTAAGAAGTAAACAGCAGTTCCAGACAGAAAATCTTCATACCTGTCACGCTTTCTTCTGGGAAAAAAACCATATGTCCTACTGAGTTTTACTGTTGCTAACATTTTAAACTCATGAGCTCTGAAAATGGGTTTTTGTGATCTTCCGTCATGTTTTTACAAAAGGTGGTGTCTTCAAAAAGTTTTTTTTATATTTTATAATTTTAAATAGTGTAGTGATTACAATAACAAACAAATAAAAAATATATTTTTCTGTTTCTATTCAGTTTCCTGAATATACAGTTATTTTTCATCCTGCTAAAACTGCTGTGTTAAAATACATTATATTGAAACTGCAAAGCATGCTTGTTATAAATAAATCCTTCTATATTAATCAGCATGTGTTAGACAAGAAAGGTCAATTTCAGAAACACGATTATCCTGTCAGTGGTGGTTTTGGCTTGTATGGCACACTGGGTGAACTCCCCACACTGCTGTGGCAACAAACTATTCTGCCGACTTTAAAGTGGCACTACACACTAGGTTCCTACTTGACTGTTACAGTCTAAGTATTTAAAAAGTCAGGTTTATATAATAAGAAATTTGCAAAGGGCCACTTGTCTGATTGTCTGGGGAAAAAAACGTACTTGATTTAAACAAAAATAGGCCTGATTATGGCATTTATGACTCTGTAAATACAAGGATACATATGTATAATACTCATATTAAAAAGGTAAAGTAATGAAATAAATAAAAATGAAAAAGAATCAGACGGCTACATTAGTAAACTATTTGTACAAAACCACACAAAATTAATTTTACAAAACGATTACATGCCCAAAACATTATTGCTTTGGACAGGGGGTCCTGAACATGAAGTTCAGGTCTAAGCAGCTCCTCAACAGATGCAGCTGGAGGAACAACTGCAGTGAGGACCTCACCAGTAGTACAATCCAGGGCAGCTGTATTTGGTAATCTGTAGGATGGAGATCCCGCTTACCTGTCTGATACAGTCCAGACTGCAGTTCTGAGGCGTGATGGCAGCTGCAGAGACATCATCCTGAGCCCAGAGGGGCTGACCAAGTGCCCAGAGCTGGTACAAAACAAGAAGTGCTCTCCACATGCTGCTACAGCCAACATGACATTGCTCAAAAGCACCAAACCTCAGTCTCAGAGGAAAGAAGAGTCTCTCACTAGCTGGACTGAAGCTCTCAGAAAAGTGAAATGCGACGATGTGCACGAGTGACAGGAACCGGAGAGGAGGGGAGAAAGTCGATACGGGGAGTGGCACCCTCAGGCTACGGGTGGAGGTGCAGCCAGCACCGTACAAACACTGTGCAAACACTGTGCAAGTTTAAACAGTTATGACGCCAGAATTTTATTTTATTTTTTTAAGAGCAAGAGGCGCATGGAAGATTTCAAATCTAATATACATTTAACAGCTAAAGGCGAGAAAACAAAGTCCATACTTAACATAAACACACAAGAATGATGAAAATCTTTTCAACAAGTGCCAAAAACATCCAAGTTCTAGCTCCAAATGAATCACAGGTCTCGTCTTCAATGATAGCCAGGCTCACTTTATTAAGCGTTGATGGTTCAACATGTTTATGAGTTATATACACATGAATGTGGGCTTGTTTTCACAGGAAACATTATATTGGCAAGTCTAATTAATGTGGGGAAAACTAGTACTTCAAATACAAAGTAAAAACACTAATCAATACTTTATCAAATGTTGTTGAAGTATTGACAAAACATTTCAATACAGGGTCAAATAAAATGGAAATTAACAACAAAAAGCTGCATCAAGGACTCTACAGACCGAAGATGGCGACTGCTTCACCGGATCTGAAAAAGAAACAAAATCTGAAGTTACTTAAGGCGAAACACTCAAAATGTTTTGATTAACATGAACGGACGTCTATGCTGCAATGTTCCTCTCCTCCGACCCAATCGGCTGTTAAATAATTGTAACTTTTAATAGGATTTGGCTAAAGCGAGCAGTAGGGTTTGGCTCAGGCTTTCACAATGGGGATAAGTGTCTACGCAGAACAAATGAAGTGAAACTGGTAACATAGCACACGTAGAGCTGTATATCCAGTTTCCCCAAGGGAATAATTAAAGTTCATGCTTCAAAACAAAAGTCATACGTTGCTTTGGAACGCGAACACAGATTTTTAGTGGTGAACGTGTTCCTTTTGAATTCTTTCCAGAAACACCAATTAAACATTACTAGGTCGTTCTGCAAGACACAAATAACATTAACTAATAACATTTTAACAACCTGCTCAAGGTGTTTTGATCTTAGGCCACCGTGCCTCTCTGCGATGTCCAATTAAGACGTCTCAGTGGTGGAATAGGATGGAGGCTGTGAGCCCCATGCGAGAAGCAATCGTACTACCACGTCGTCTTATGTGGGACGTGAGGGTTTCAAGAGAATGTGTGGCATCCATAAATTTCCTCCTGCTTTCTTTTAAGCATGCACAAAACTCATGACTAGTCTAAACCTGTCATGCTGTATGAGTTATGTGTGGAAAGTCTGTCTCTCTCTGCAGGGAAAATGTTAATTTGATCTGGAATAATAACACCCTCATCCGACTGCGGTTGGGAGTTTAAATATTATGCATGAAGTAGCAAAAATATGTGACATAACTTGGAAAAACTTAACGTGATTTTCTGCCTACCACATTAACCTCATGAACAACACTGTACTGTACATACATGCAGGTTTCAGCTTGACAAAGATGGCTGCCCTGGTTTTAATTTTAACCACCTTGTCTTTACAAAACTTGACATCACTGACCGTCACTGGAGTGTTGCTTAACTTTTTACCAAAAAGGTTGTTCACCCTCTGTTTCAGAATGCCCTCATGTCTTTGCACTCCCTTTTGCCCCAGGCAACACCGATGTGTGTGGCATTCAGGGCCCATATAGAGCATAGACAGTTGTGTTTTGGAGCTGAATGTGAACTAGTTCATTTTAGTCTGTGTGAACTGAACTATGAGCTGACTCCTGGACATAACATGAACCTTTACTGCACAAGCAGCTCCTGCTTTATAATAATTATTATATGTACATAACATTGTCAACATAAAAAGAAAAAAAAGTTACGAAATCTAGTTGCTTTGAATGAAATGATCTTTGAGTGGAGCTGGCCAATTTACTACTGAAATGAAGCCTACTGACATTAAGGAAAATTACTCTCACCGTATATTTGTCCCACTTCTTCTCAGGATCGTACGGTTCCCAGCGACTAGCGGGGAAGATGTGCTTGTTCTTCTCGTACCAGCTCCTCAGCACCACTTTACCTGCGTGAGACTTCATCCAAAAAAGCACAACAACTTTCATTAACACTTACACGGCTTTCTCGTGCAGGCACAGCACATGTCGGGATCATTGCTGGTATGCTGCACCGTTAATTAAATTAACCACAGATTTTACTTGACCTACAATTTTAAATTTGAATTCAGCTTATTGAATATTTCTGACTTGTGGGCACTTTTAATATCTAAACTGAACTGTTTTATTTTACCACAAATAATCTCTAACATTTGCTGTAGAAGTGAAATCCTCACCTCATCTTTCTCTACAGTGGCGTCATTCACAAGTCGAATATCGTCGTGAACGTCAAAGCTGAACAAAGGACCTGCGGGCACAAAAACACAGTAGAAAACAAAAAGCAGGAAACCAAACTACACAGCGTTACATATGTTGCAAATGAACTAATGTAAAAAAGCTAATTAAGATTGTGCATTTGGTCTTGAGGGCTGCTGGAGTTCACTTACCAGATTTGCCTCTTGCTTTGGTCACAATAAAGTCATAAAAGCTGTGGTGCTGAAACACATAAAAAGCATTAAAATAATGAATGAGTGGAGACTAATGACAGTTACCACTACCATCCCAAACCTCTCACCAGGTCAAGGACATATAGACCAGAGTAAATTATAGATTTAAAATTTTGTATGTATTGCATCACATTCATTTGAGCAATTAATTCTCACACACACACACACACACACACACACACACACACACACACACACACACACACACACACACACACACACAC
>JAUYWH010000025.1:3684734-3726941 GCA_034779795.1 Ctenopoma multispine | reverse complement strand
CACACACACACACACACACACACACACACACACACACACACACACACACACACACACACACACACACACACACGACTTACATGTGGGATTATCAGATCCTCTTTGATGTACATCAACTGCTCCACACCAGCAGACCTGCATACACAAGAAATGGCTAATGCATCGCTTGATGTGTCATCAGATTCAGGCGTCAATTTTACAACCTGTAATTACAACCTGCAGAAATCAAGCCCTTAAATTATTTTCCCGGAGCTGGATACACAGTGTCATGTTTAAACAGGCAAACGCACATGTTGATTCAACGTTATCAACAGCTGTCAACCATCTACTGTATCGGCTTGTGAAGACATAGTTAACTGCAAGGTCATCAGCCTCAACAAGACTTTCTCGGTAACAAAGACGGGGAAACAAAGGCTCTGCCATAATGCACGCGAGGTCATCAGGCAAAAAAAATTAACCTGGTTCAACCTTTTCTGGTCACATCATCATCCATCATCATCATCATCATCATTGAGTAAGGCACTATAGGCGTCAAGTACACCTTCCTGATTTTATAATATAAACATAGTATGTATAGTGTTTACCTTACAATCACAGCAATGAAACATCAAAAATCTTATTAGGCTCATATAAGGCTCTGCTGTGCAGCTAGAATACGTAAGTGTAAAAGTATATGTGTAGAATATAAGTGCGTGTAGATGGTTTTTCCTCTTGCTGCTTTAACATATCACCTGAGCTCACTGAAGTCCTTTCTGAGGACTTCCAGGGCTCTCTGCAGGAAGTTTTGGATGGTATTTCCCTTTTTCATCTGCAGGAGAAACGAATACAGAGATAATAACAAATGTAGACAGCATCAACACTTCAGCAACACAAAGAGACTTTGCCACAAACCAGTGTTGCAGCTCATCCTGTATTACCAACCTTGATGGTCTTTCGGTGTCCAGAGCCATCCCAGTAGCTGAATGTAATCTCTATCTCCTCGTCTGAAGACAAAGATACACATTGTTACGCTGACAGAGGGTGTGAGTGTGTTTACACAGTGAAAGGAAAATAATTCTCCCATGATAAGACAACTGGCAAGTATGGATAACTGTGCATGGATGTAATAATGAGACTGACTCTTAATCTTCTCCTGTTTGAGCTCCCATTCCTGTCTGAGTTCCTCTCTGAGACGATTCTCCTCCTCCTGAAACAGACATAATGAGTGCAGTGAAAATGTTTAACTTTATATTAGAGGATGACATCAGAAACTGGACTCATAACAATTTTGTCACAGAAAAAAAAAAAAACTTTAACTGTCTGCAGAGCACTAATAACACTATTTATTCTGGTATCTACTAGTTACTTCTTGACCTACATTTGACTTAGTTTACATGTTTTAACAGAACTTTAAGCCCTAGTGGTTTTTACACATTGCGTGTTTACACGCGGTAGGTTTTCTCCAGTAAGCTGATTTGTTAACTAGCATGTAAACGGGAAAACGTGTTACCATAATTGGTGTATGGGATTAGCGAAACCAGGTTTCCACAGGCAGAGTTCTCCCAGAGAACTACGACTACTCTGCCATGTACACACACGATTACCAAAGAGCATTCACATTACTTGAGTGAACGTGAACTCACTGACAGTCTGATTAACAATGAGATGACACAAAGTATTCGTCAAAATACTGTGCGTGAAACACGCTGCCAACAAGTATCATTCACATTGACCTCACCTCTCTGTCGCGATCAGGAAGGAAACTTGTGTCCACATCTGGATTTTTCCCCAGTTTCTTCTTCTTAACTGGGAGATCTAAAAGAGAAAGTCACAGGACAGCTAAGCAAACTCTCTAACCGGAATGTTTATTCTTCACAAACAACATACACGTGTTGTAAGAGTTTCAAGTTGTGTTTATACAGGGTTTTATGCCAAGGTCTAATTCACAGGAGAAGTGTTGTTGGGGATCCTGCAACGGCTGCCTTGCGGCGACAACAAGCCTTCAGGCCCTAACCCGTCCCTCTGGTTACCAGTCAAGGCTAAGCTAAGATAGCTTACTAGCTAACTAGCTGCTGGTTGCTTCATATTACACATAAACAAATAAGAATCCCACCAACCTTCTCACCAGCCTTTTTTAAATACTATAACATTCCCAACATCAATACTTACAATCCTGCTCTTCTTCTTCATTGTCCTCCTCCTCCTCTTCTTCCTCCTCTTCTTCCTCTTCTTCATCTTCTGGATTAAAGGATAAACTGGCTATTTTCCTTTTCTGTTCCTCCTTTCTCTTTTTTTCTTTCTGTTTCTCAAGTTTCCTACAAAAAGAAAAACAACCATGAACTACACAAAAAGTACACAGTACATGTTTTTTTGATGTTGATTGATCAGTCACCTGTCAGATGTTCAGCTGCAGATTTTGAACTAGTGCCGAGAATAACAAGGTTTTGGTTTGGCAACGGGTAATAAGTTACCGCTGTCCTGGCTTTGACAAGCTTGGTGTGACAAGTCAAGCTGAACACCAGCCAACGTTATCTTGTTTCTACTTCTTACTTTTATTTTGCTTTGATGTTCCTGGAAAGAAGCACCCATAAATCAGCGAATTAGTTTACTGATTAATCGTGTCATTTTTTTAAAAGTTAAAAAATGTCCAACACACTTTTTAAGAGCCCATGATGACATCTTCAAACTATCTCTTTATGGAACTCAGAACCCCGATATTAAATTCTGCAACTAAGCAAATGTTCAGCCTTTTTCTTAGAAAAGATAAAACATAATAATTTCTGATAACATTTTTGTTGACTGGCTATTAATTCAATCAAGTGAGCATTTCATGTTGACAGCTGCCACTTAGTGATTTTCTCTCTGAAATTACTAATTTGAATGATTTGATAATGTTTATATTTAAACATCTATAACTCCTCCGATATTGGGATTAAATATATTATTTTTGTGTGTGATAATTTTTTAATGGTTGAAGCAGGAGTGAATGTTTTTTTTTCTCCTCCCAGAAATCTAACATAAACTGTTCTACTTCTTGTGCATTAGTAAATTTTTGATGTGATTTGACATTTTGAAATGAAAGTGAGCGTGCCAAAATACGTCACTTCTCATCAAGAACATCCTCTCTGATTATTGGTCAAATGTGTGTCCAAACAAAAAAAGTAACAAAAGTAAGTAAGTAACAAAAACAAGATCTGTATTGTGAACTACTGCATGTGTTTGTGACATAGGAAAGGCAACTATACGTACTACACTTCCTCAGGTGGATGTTTATTATGTTACATCACTTACAGAGTCATCTGACCAGCTATCTGTGAGGCTCTGTACCTCCTCACAACTCTACATTTGTTTGCGATTCCTCCTGCAGCATGTTTTGGGCATAAAAACATAACATATTATTACGTTTTACATATTATATTATTATGTTAAGCTGTGGGTCCTGTTTTGGATCAGTAGACTTTCTCTGGACCGTACCAGAGTTCCCTAAGTGATTCGGATTGTTTGGGGGGCTCGGTGCGGTTGTTCTGGTGCACATACTAGTGCGATTAGTGTGTTCACACCAGAAAAAATGAACCACACCAAGAGCGGTACTGACTAAAGCCTGAAGGTTGGGAAACACTCTAACTCACAGTTGGAGCTCCTTCGACTGCTCCTTCTTAGCCAGCTGTTTTTCTCGCTCCTTCACCAACGCCTCCTGCTTTGCTTTCATATCATTCAGTGTCACCAGACCTGATCAAAACAGACATGAAACAACAAGATTCACTCATGAATAGATCTTTTACAAATGTTAACAAAACCTGTATGATTTATTTGTAGTTCACAAGCCGCTATCGGAATACAGACATGTTTTCCTTCACTTTATTTTCACACTAACACTTGTTGAGTGATCTAGAAAGGTCCCAATTGCAATTTTGTTCCCAGCTTTGAAATGTACTGTACAGTACATTAGCCAACAGAACAAGTAATTTGTGCAATCAGCAAAACAAGAAATTAGGCTATATCATTCTCTGGGTTTGTTGTGTAGAGCATAACCACATTATTAACATTATCACTCTCTGAAGCCGTCACAAAACGACAGCTGGCCTTCACTTTTCTCACAGCCAGGCCACACATTGATCTGTCATTTCCTCATTGTACATACATGTTGTATTTTAACATCAGCATCCATGTGCAAAAGAGTACAACACTTACCAACTGTGCTGGACTTCAGCTCTGCCTCTACAGCATCATAGTGAGCTGAGAATTTCTTATCGATGTTGGACTTGACCATGTTGTCCTGAGAGAAAACAGAGACACAGCAGAGATGTTGAGTTAAGATCATTTTGACAACTTTACACCGTAACAACGACTGTAAAGGTTCCTATATTTACTAGCTAGCAAAGCCGGTTAATCCTTTGAAACATTTCGGTTTTACGTACAGAAATAGTGTATTAGCGTTAGCTTCAGTGCCTTTTAAAGCACTTAGTAAACCCCGTGCTTTATTTAAACACGTTATAATTTAGCTACAAAAAGTTGCAAACCTCTGCAATCTTCTGTTTCAGTTGTTCGAGGTGTTCTCTCTCCTTTTCTCGTTTTTTCATCAGCTGCATGGCTCTTCCGGCCTCACTGGCCGCTCCTTTGTACTGAGCCATGTTGTTTCCCTGCTTTGTCGCTCGCTCAGAAGAAAGTTTAAGACACGAACGACAGAAACACAAGTGAAACGCTAAAACACGACGGAGATTTTTCCAGAAATGTGGAGGCAGACCTCCTCCCAGCACATCACAACAAGAAAAATGGCGTCGACCGGTTGCATGCTGGGTACTAAATGTGCGGTGCCTTCACGCACCAGAGGAAACGTTGGAAAATCGACTGCACGCAGCAACGAACCAACTCACACACTCCTACCTGCATGACCAGGTAAGTAAAACTGCCGCTACTTGACTATAAGCACCACAGTACCTATGGTTGAAGTAAGTGCATGCTTTAAATAATCTAGTCTGGTCCAGATTTTTTCAACATGTGTCTTATAATAAGAATAATAATAATGTTTCTGCAGAAATCTGCAGATTAAGTTTAATTATTGTACATATTCAAACAGAGGATGACCTGAAAATCATTCAACAAAAAATCCCTAGTAACCAATAAAATAAAATCTCTGTTACTACTAGTGACTAGCGTGATCTTTGGACAATACAGTAATACATCACAATGTATTAGCTGATTTTAGTATTGATAATCTGCCACTGTAAAGTAGCAAGCAGGTTAACTAAAGCTGTCAAATAAGGTAGTGAAGTAAAAAGTAACACAAAGTAAGAAAGTAACTGATAGAAATGGGGTGGACAAAATAACAGAAACTCCTGAAACACATTTCCCAAAATGATGATATCTACCGATTTAACCATATGATCATTTTGGAGTAGCCTACACCAAACATAGTGCACCTACTTGGTCTATAACAATATATATATATTGATGTAAATTAAGACACTGGGATTTTTGCTTATCTACAATCACCAATGTGCAATATGCAATGAAACAAAGCCATATAAAGATTAGCAACTATGATTTTTCTAATCTGTTTGTTTCTGCTTGTTGCATGACTTTAATGATTAACTATCATTCTAACCACTTTTCCTCTTAAGGGTTGTGGGTGTGCTGGAGCTAATCCCATCTGTCATTGTGGGAGATGCAGGACACACCTGGACAGGCTACCAGTCTATCACAGGGTTGACATAAAGAGACAGACAACCATTTACACCTGACGGTGGTGACAGACACCAACAGTACTTTTCCCAAGTTACCACAATTTTTAGCCCCAGCATTTGGACAACCTTGTCACAAGGTTTATATGCTTAAACTAAATAAAAAAGTCTTGAGATATTCTGAGACATTTTTTTTATTGATAGTTCCATGCAGTTTTAGTGTAAAATAAAACGCAGGTTGCATAACAGGGCCTGCTAAAAAACTAAAATCTCTCACTCTTTTTTGTCGCTCACTCAGTCACTCGCTCATCGCATATCACTTGGTATATCTCATGCTCGCACATTCTCTTTGTTTCTTATTTGATGCCAGTCCTTGTTGGACAGTGAAATGGCAATCTGACTGCAGCAGAGAGCAAGAGACGTGCAAAAGGGAGACAAGAAAACATTCACGGCGCACATGCACAAGGACCGCAGGCACGGAAGGAAAGTGTTGCTCAGCTGTACGCAAGGGGCCAGAAACCTAAAGAGAGAGAAGGAGATTGAAATGACTGGGTCAAGAAAGACATTCATTATCTGAGTATAGTGTGTGTATATGAGAATTTATGGAGCTACATTCCCCTTTTTTTTGGATCACGAATCCTCAGGCATAAATGTGCTAAGTGGTAATCTATGACAGACAGACAATTCTCAAATTTTTAATCACTGGAAGAAGCCTTGGGCTGTTTCACATATCTTATATGTTCTTTACTAAATGTTAATGAAGCACGATCAGAGTACTGAGCAGAGTGAACATTATTTCATCCCATTAGTTAGTCTAACAGGTTTTCTCCTGTAGCATTTAAATTATGAGCAATATTTTTTTAGGTCTCATCTGATTTTATCAGCAAAAAACAATTTGGTTCCCCAATCAAAAGAACTGCTTCATTAGGTAAGGAAGGGTTTGATTTTTTAGTTTACTTGTATTAATTAATAGGCAGGTTCACTTATAGTGAAAATAACTACATATATATAAATAAATTACTAAAATAGCCTACAGTAAATCTGTTGATCATGGGTTTGTAAGTAGGTCACAAAGGCTGGGGACCACGAGTTCAGACTGTGCTATCAGTGAATATATTTTCTGTGGATAGTTGGGGAACAGGTGAGAATGTGACTCAGGGACACATTTTTATGCCTTTATACGTGAGTGTTTATGATGCATCATCATACCAGACGTGTAGACAAGCAAGTATGGCCAAGAAGATGCCACATAAGAGAGCGAAGGGGACAGCGAACAGCAAGGTGAGGCAGCGGTACGTCCAGATACGAGCTCTCTCGAAGCCAACTACACTGTGAAGCCACACTCGGTCTATGGTGCGATATGCAGCAGGCTCTGCCAGCACATCACTGACCTCCACCTACAGACGGGGGACAAGAGGGAGTGGGTCAAGTCAGTTTATTTGTAGAATAACAAGTGTTATGCCTCTCCTTACCCTGTCTAATTTTCTCTCTTATTACCATGTGAAGATTCTCACTCATCCTGGTCGTCACCTTCCATCCAGAAGGCTTCATCAGTTCTACAGAACATTATTTGGAACTCCAACATGTCAAAGATAGTATTCTTCCCATAGCTGTTCTTGCACTCTTCCAGGGTCACAACCTATAACTAGTATGTATGGTTTTATATCTGTTTGTTACACACTCACTGTCTTGTGCTTTAGCTCCATACACTCCAGTATGAATATGATGTAAAAAATAATCGACTGTACTTGACGACAGTGAGTACAATGGAAGGAGTATCATAGTTTGGGACTGCATTACGTCATCTGCAACTGAACAGCTTGTGATAATTGAGTGCTGGCTCTCCACCAGCTGGAGCTCAGTAAAAAGTGGGCGATGGAGCAGGACCTAGACCCCAAATGCTGTTGAATGACCTCAAAAAAGGATTTCACAACAGACACCTGGTCAAGC
Organism: Ctenopoma multispine; assembly: GCA_034779795.1. Taxonomy (NCBI): domain Eukaryota; kingdom Metazoa; phylum Chordata; class Actinopteri; order Anabantiformes; family Anabantidae; genus Ctenopoma; species Ctenopoma multispine. Next base: position 3,719,331 of record JAUYWH010000025.1, on the reverse strand, counting down.
TGAAGCAGTTCTGTGAGGAAGGAGGATCCACTAGCCCTCCTGAATGTTGTGCAGGTCTATATGCAGCTACAGGAAGTGCTTGTTTAAGGGAACTGCTGCCAAAAGAGTTTTGGTTTATCTATACTCGTGACCTAAGAACATGTTTTAGGACCAATTAATGCAGAAAACCAGGGAATTCCACATGTTAAATACTTTGTCTTGGCAACGTAGATTCACAGTGAGGGAAAAGATAACCTTTAGGTGTTTGTTGATGCCGTAAGGGTCCCTGGTGGGTGGGTGGTAGGTGGGTGTGGGCGCAGCAGGGGCTGTGGGAGATGTCGGAGCTTTGGGCGCTGGGGTCGGAGCTTGGGATGCAAACTCTGGAGGAGGAGGTGGAGTGTTTATCTGCTCTCCTCCTTTGTAATCTTCGTCACTGTCGTCATCGATCTTACACTCCACCAGACAGTCGTCGCTCACCATCATCATCTCCGCTGCAGGAGGAAGCGCATGCATGTTTTCACACGTATGAAGTTAGACAAACAGACAATCGACAATCAAATCAAACAGAAGACCTTCGATGATACTAGTTGTTAACTTCACTATCTATTGTGAAACCAGTGCAAACTCTCTCTCTCTCACACACACACTCCTACGTTCCTGCAGCAGATTGCAAGCACGGAGAGTGTAACAGCAAGCTGAGCACTGGCTCCACCACCTGTTCTTTAGTCCCCAAAAAAGAAGTCATACCAAAATCTGTAAATAGCAGCTGGTCATTTTAAATTTACATTTAAAAATGAAGCATAAACTATACAGTGTAGTCATTATGTATGCAGCCTTATATATTCTTTTTTTACACTAGAAAAATAACAACTGATAATATGATTTCTATGATTATGACTTTTCCCTAAAAAACTAGATATAGTTGTAATCATCATCATCAGAGTAGCAGAACCACAACAGAGATGGCAACAGTGGACATGATAAATCATGTCTAACTTACCTTACTGTAAAGTCCTGTCTTAATCCTGTATCAGTGAGAAAACCCCCTGCAGAGAGTTGTGGCAGGAGACCCCCGCAGAGAGTGCTAATTTAAAAATGCCAATGAGATCAGTTAAATCGCTTAATCACATGTCCCTCAGAGGTTATGTGGATTAACACAGAGGCACTGACACACAAACACACCTCCAGCGTCTGACACTGAATTAGAGAGGCAGAAGTGCTAATGTGGTCTCTACTCTACTCCTTCTATGTGTGTGTGTGTGTGGTGCTTTGGTAGGGGTTATTTTAGGAGAGGGAGCGGATGGGTCTATAATATCACGTTACAGCACTTGGGTGCCGTCTTAAGACAGAAAGGGAAACAATGAAACACACACATATCAGTAACTCTGCAAACAAGTGTGCGTTCATAACTCTGACTGTCAAATTCTGTCACAAGTCAGAATATAATGTATATGTTTTTACATGTGCAACCACTTAAGACAAGGTGTTAAGAGAAAAGCTCAGGAATGAATCCAACTAAAAATGACAACTGATTCGTATTTAGTTTTACTTAAATACAGTTCCCACGAGTGATCATGAGCATGCTCTGATGAATGAATCCTGTTTAACATACACCACCAGCAGTAGTTATCACTTAATTTAACAGAAACTTTGCCTGTGGGTGGTGCAGCTTAGTCTGTCTCCATGTCTGATGTTAACTGTGCTGTTTCTACTACTGTTTGCCCATTTCTGAGCTCTGAACACCTTCAGCCTCCCTCCCATGCTGATCCACCCCTGGAATACAGTGCACTGTGCATTTTAAACACACCGACGACTCCTTACTCATTCATCATTTTATCATATTTATTGTATTCATTTTTTATTAAATCACATACACTACCGGACACAGTAAATTTAGTGACATCATCAAACAGTGATCCAGAATAACAGGGTGATTTCATCATAGAATCAGAATCAGTGCTTGTGAAAAACGATTCTACTTCTATGGCTCAAATACTGAAACACAACAAAGGGGAGATGTTATAATAAAAAAAAGAAAGAATAACAAAAACAACATCTCAAATGTTTCTGGAGTCAAGCTAATTGCACACCTCACAGCAGAAATCAAACGCACGTTTAAATGGGACCTGTGGATGGCGCTTGATATTTAGGTTAGAGGGCCAAAATGTACGAATGAGATGAAAGCGTTTTGATCATGGTGCCAGAATGTCACCATATTCACAGTTTCAGCCAGAGAAAGTCACTATATTCTCTCTGATATAGGGGTTAGGGTTAGGGTTAGGGTTTTGGCTCTTGAGGCTAGGGCACAGTTTCCAATTGAGTCCAGTAAGTCAATCAAAGCCCTGAGTGAGAAAAACTCTTACGTATTCCTTTGAAACCACCTCTAACTCTGCAAAAGCCCTGAGATTTGACCTGTGCATCAGGCCGTGTATCACACATGAAGGGAAATGTAGTTTCCATCCATTTATGTATGTGTGTGTGTGTGTGTGCGTGTTAACACTGCATGCTTCTATAAAATACTGACTCCCGCTGCGTAAAGTTGTCCCAGCTATCATCTATGGAGCCCCACAGTGTTCAGTATTTATAAGTTATTATGAAATTAATATTCATTTAAATAAACTGCATAAAAGCTATAAATGAACAATAATTGGTGAAATAATTATTGAAACTCAATTACTGAAGACATTAATAATACATTAATTTGTACTTTATAAATGAAATGTTCATTTATTATTATTGTTATTATTATAGGTGGTAGTAATACATCAATAATTCACATTCTTCTGATTATTATATTATATGTATGTCATCAGTAACCTTATACAAAAACATCTACCTCATATTATGAGAGAAGATGAGCTGTTGCTGTAGCAAACAGGAGCTGACAGGCTAAATGTAAGTGACATAATATGAAATTAAACTTAACGTAAAATAAAAGGGCCTTAGGGAAAACCCAAGTATGAAAAAAAGGTATTTTAACTACAAATATGAATTATTGAATATAAATTAACAAGACATTATTTATTAAATTATGAATTTACACCATCATGATGAGCTGAGCTTTAATCATTTAAACTATTTCACTAATTGTTGGTTCATTTATATATGTTGCACAGTTTATCAGTTAATTCGTGTACCCCAAAACGTCTTTTTTATTCTTTTAATTTTGAACACCGGTGTTCTATAAATATGTTTGTGGATCACATTATTTTATTTTAATATGATATGCAGAGTTTAAATCTATCCAAGTGAAATAAATGTGAAGAGTAAAGGATGTGAAGGCACGCCTAGGCACAGATCCAAGACCAGTTTTGTCCTTCAAAGTGAAGAATTCAGAGAACTGATCCCAGATCTGCCACTAGGGGGCAGCTTAAGTCTTCTGTTGTTTTTGATGGAAAATGGCAAAAAGTTTTAGTAGTCAGTCTGGTGAAATCACTGGTGATGTCACGTCCCTGATTCTCCAAAAATTGTAAAAGTCTGGAGAACAAAAACACAGACACAAAAAACACCGAAACCAGCTGGAAAACAGACACACTGGACATACAGTAACACGGCACCGAGACTAGTGGCACTATGAGATGGCAGAGACGCAAATATTATACATTTGTCAAAAAAAAAAGATCTTCACCAAATGCATCATCATCATCATCATCATCATCATCATCATCAGCGTAATCATCATCTTGTCATCAAAACAATAAATCAGTTATTACAGTCTTCATCTGTTTCCTCTCAGTCCACCGGCCTGAAAAGAGCCCGTCCTCTGAGGCCGAATCCTGCTTTTTTGGCAGCAGGGGCAGCTTGAGGAAGAGAGGAAGAGGAGGAGGAGGAGGAGGAGGAAGAGGGGACGGCAGGGCTTGCGAAGGTCGAAGTCTGGACAGGAGGCTGGCGTGAGAGGAGCTCCTTGAACACCGAGTTCATCTGACGGTTGATCATCTCCTGAGAGAGACATGGAGGACAATGAATGTGCAGCCTGTTCAGAGAAGCCTGAAACTGGTGACACCTCTCAGTGAGCGAGGGACATGTCCAAGTTTCATTCAGTGAGTAAATACAAAAAACAACTCTCACATACAGAGCTAAACTAGTTCTTCTCATAAACTGTATTTCACTGATCCACAGTCCTGTGCTCATCTGCTTTTAGTCATTTACAATGAACCAAAAAAAAAAAGGCTCTTCTTCTGCTGACTGACACATATCAGATATTTTCTTGACATGTCTTAAAACTGTGTGGACGGCTTAAAACGGGCTTAATTTTAAAGGAACGGGACGTTTTGGCAGCCCTCAAACCTAGCGTCTGTTTTTTGGGGGTTTATTGTTCTGATTGCAGTCCAAGTTATTAAACCGTCTGAATATGTGGACGCAATGCAGCAAAAGAGTAAAAGTATAAGAATGAGAATAAGAATAAGGCAACAGCTGAAACTAAAAAGTGTTTTGTCATTTTGAGTTCATGTTACAGAAACATCTGAAACACATTTTACAAGATAAACCGTATTTAAATGTAAATGTAAAAGTAAATAACGCAACAAAGTAGTAAACATCAGAATGAATCTGCTGATACTGACATTCTCCACCACTCTGTCCCTCGTTAGGAGGGAAAATACAATCCATCTGTCCAAGCGTGTGCAAATGTGGTTTAAATTTTTTTTTTCTGCTAATTTGATTGTCTGTTTAATCACATTCAAAACTAATTAAACTGACCTCTGAACAAACGATAAATGCAACCACATTACACAGACAAGACGTCCACATGTAGTTTGATGTAACAAAACTACATTTTACTCTCAATTTAGTTTTTTTAAAGATAATCGTGTCGATGTATTATGAACTATAAACTTTGAATAGAGATTTCTGACACACACCTGCAGCATCTTGTGCTACTGGCTATTGATCTACCATGTTTACTTAACCTGAAAAAGAGTATTGCATGCAGGGGTAAAAGCTGAAGTTACATTGCAGTAAGTGTGTTATCTTTTAGCTCGTGACATGAAGCACTGCAGGATGTAGCACTTTAATTGGCAGAATCAGCACAAGGTGCCGGCATGCACATCAGCTGTGCTAAAACAGGACTTGGGTGCCAGCTAATCAGCTTCAAAAGTGAGATTACAGTATCATCTATACAACGTATGCATGAAGTGTTCAGAGAGTCGAGTTTACTGCGAATTAATTTCCGTAGTCTTTCCTTAGATTAGTTCATGTTCAGTGTCAGTGGAGCGTGTTGTTCACTCAGCAACCATATCTAGAATACTGAGTAAGCACTAACCTTGTCGATTGCTGGTCTGTCTGCCTGACCGAATGGAGGTCTGTCTGTGGGTCTGAAGCTGGCCTGTCTCAGAGTGTCCAAAGTGTGTCTTCTCTCCTGAGACCTGAAAGACAACCAGAAGGAAACAGGGGTGAGACCTGCAGATAAACAGCAACTGAGAGATATAACTGATGATTTCAGAATTGTTTGTCGTTTCACATATTTTGGTGACAGAAGCGATGCAGAGCAGAAGCAACCACTGAACACAACACTGATATATTATCAGTGTGCAAAGTCATGTTAGGAAACTGTTGCCTATTTAAACATGTGGAGTTTATGTGGAGTCAATCTTAACTTTCCTTCATGCTCTGGTTTGGTCTCCACCAAGTCTGGAAGAAAACATCAGTCTCTTCAGTTGCTAAATTGCTCCAGTTTATTCATCACCTATTTGCTACCTTTGCGTCTTGTCTGTCTGGTGCTGAACAGCCGTGAGCGTAAACCAAAACAGCAATTTTTTTCACCATAAAACCAAAACAATGAAGTGGTGAAAAAGAAAAAACTCAGGTCAGAACAGTCCGGTGACAACGCTGTGTGGTTTCTACAGTACGCGTGATCCCTTTCACTTGCACACTTGCATCCTACTATGCACACTTTTGGTTTTAAAGAATGTTAATTATGTTATCTCACTTTAAGTTGAATGTTTCAGCATTAATAACCTCTAAACCTCTACGTGACGAGTCAAGCAAGGCACATTCTGACATGTTATTCAGCACATGCATGTAGTGCATGCACCGTGTGAGGTGACTGTCAGTCTTACACTGGCAAGTGTCGTGTGGCGGGGGAGGTTGGCGGCTTTCGACTGGGGCTCCCCTCACTTCCTCTCTGTCTCCCTGGCAACGAAGCACTGTCACTGTTCACCCGCATCCTGGCAGGATGTACACATAAACTTAGTAACTTTGTGTTGTGTGCATTCGTTTGAATCAGCATGGAGTTGTGCGCAATAATGTGGAAGTGAGTATTTTTGTCTGTGTGTGTTTGTCTGTCTTTTACTGTCTGCACACTTGTTTGTGGGTGTGAAAGCATTCATACTGTACATTGCAGTGCGCATTCGCCTGTGTGTGCATGCATGTCTGTGTGTGTACCGAGTTGTGTTCTCCGTCTGTGAGTCTTCGGCTGTCAGGTTTCCAGTGCTGCCTCCTCCTCCTCCTCCTCCTCCTCCTCCTTCTTCTCGTTTTCCTCTCTCTGATCTGAGGGAGGAAAAGAAGAGAGATATATAAAGCATCTATTTCACTACAGAAAGTACAAGCGGTACAAGTTTAAGTATGTGATAAACAACTGAGTGACAAAATAATTGTAGGAGGGAGGAGAAGAAAAATTAAATGTGTTTTTTTTAATCTCAAAGCTTTTCTAAACAAAATGAGGCAGAAATCGATAGCGGACAAAATAGAGCATCACTGTCATTTTATCCATCCCATATTTATACAACTTGCACCTAATCTGTAGCACAAGTGCCTATAGTCAAAGACAACTTTGGAAGGATGTAAGACCACAGCAATTAGATATGCACTTTAAACACCTACTCATGCTCAGAATGTAAAATTAAAAAAGTACCTTCCTCTGAGTCTTTAAACTAGCTATTTCAAAACCTTTTTCAGCTATGGCACCTGTTCAGTTTGCTTCTTATCATGACACGTGACATAACCACACTGATGCATTTCTATATACAGCATTTCTTTGAAGCCTATGTTTCTATAGCTTCGTGCAAAGGCTGCTATTTCTCACTGTTATGAACCTTTTGAAATCCCCTGACAAATGCTTGTTGTTGTAGTCTTCACCTTCTCGCTGATCGTTAAATAGATTTATGACACTCCCTCAAACAAAAAAGTTTACTGTCTTTATGGGAAACTCAGTGGCAGACAGTTTCTTGGCCTGGAGCATTAACAACCTCATGCTTACAACCTGACTCCCAGAAGTCATCACCAGCATTTAAATCCACAAATAGGCAGCTGGTGCTCTACCTGTTGTCTCCCTGCTTCCAGTGTTTATGCTAAGATAAGTCAACTTTTACTGTGATTTGGTGGGAAACACATTCAAACTTGAACTCACTAAACAGTTTGTAAGCAAAGTCCCAAATTCAATTTGAAACTAGGAGCTTTAAGAGGCTACCAAGATCCTTATAAAGTCATAATGTCACTCACCCTTCCAGCATGCTGATGTACTTGTGAGGGATGAGACCTTTAACCCCTGCAACTTCGCCTCTCCACCAATCACACGATGCCTTGCTCTGAAGGATTATAAGATCCCCCTGCTTGAATGATAGTTCTGCTGGTGATCTTGCCACGTAGTCAAACATAGCCACGGCCTCCCATTCTGCACACACACACACACACACAATTACCAACTCATCTAAATGTATTGTACTTTTTAAATTAATTCTTTTTCTCAAAGCAAATCATTATGATTCATGTAGGACTGTGAATCACGAGTGGTCATTCTGGATCTAAATGTTAATTGGTCTGTGTTACATGCATGTGAAGATGGTGAGTGATACATAGCCTATTACTAATGGAAATCTGTCTCTGTTTTGTGTGTGTGTGTGCTGTATGTACTCACCATCCTCACTGGGCAGATGCTCGGTTTCTCCGTCTCCCTCTTCTGTGATTGGTTCGCTGTAGACAAGCAGAAAAACGAACACTTCTTTTTGATACACACACACCAACTGTCCTTAAATGACCCTAAAATCCTGACAGTTCCTCAGAAAAATGCTGGTAATGCTTTCTCACATGCCAAAAAGTAAGAATTATCAATGCTCATAAAGAGAACAGACAGTTGTATTGAATTACCCAAGAGATGGTTTAGGGATGCTGCAGCTACACTGTTGATAGGCTGGAGGCTTGTGTTCAATTTTAGGGAGCATGCAGCTTAATAGTATTAAACAGTTGTTGCACAAAGCATGAGAGCTGCACAGAAATGCCGTTGGCATGGCATGAAATTCTGTTTCACGAGGATCAGCCATGAGAAAACAGGGGTTAAGAGAAAGCTAATCTATATACTTAGAATCATCCCAGATGGTGTATTAAAGTGTAACATGATCAACAAACCTCTGGAGAAATGTGAGGCTACTGCCCGGTCATTAATTTACAGCGAGTCATACAAGGACAGAAATGAGTCAAAGCAGTTTGACTAAATGCATCAAGACCCCAAACTGATGAACTGTAGTAAAAGGGTATGAGACAGATCAACAATGTACAGGAGCCTTAAATAAATGTGTAAATAAATACTATTGGCATTTAAATTAATTTGGTGGTGTGTATAAAACGTGGGAGCGTTCACACATTATTCCAAGGTAGTTAGCCCTAGTGCCAACCTTGTAGTCACACCTAATAGAATACGTCAGCTGCTTTCGCTGACACAAATAAATAGTGCATAGCAGAACTGAACGGCTGAATCAGTACTGCCTTTGGTGGTGAATTTACAGACATTATTTTTTTATTTAATATCAACTAATATTTATTTTCTATGTCGCAGTCAGGGCTCCATATGTTTGTTGTTATGCTTAGATGCATTTGGTCGCAAATTAACACAACACTGTTTTCGTCTCTCACCAGTACTCCTGCTCTAAAGTCATGTGCTTCTCGTAGACGGGGCCTGGCAGTTCTGATTGGCTGGGGAAGATGAGGTCATGCTGGAGGATCATGGTTTTGACGAGGTCATTAACCTGTGGCTGCCTAGCAACTGCATCATCAGAATCCAGTCCCCTGAGGAGGCTCGGTCCGAAGCATACGGCCAGATTGTAGGGCTGCATCATGTTCTCATCACTGTACTGAGACACGCTGGGAAAACACAGACACTTGTTACTTGTCACTTTTAGCATGAATGTAAACTTTTATAAATATACGAGTAAACCACACTGGGTTATGTTGTCGCTTACTGATTGAGGAAAGCAAAAAGGTAACGCATCACGATGAGGAGAGGCCGTGGGAAGGTGGAGAAAATCACTTTAATCTGGGCAGCTTTCTCCGTCTCATCCTCAATTTCTGATCGTGATAGGTGGGAAAGAAAAATCATAGAATCACAAAATGAGAAAAAGCTCATCTTTAACCATCACAAGACACTGTAATACTCTGACTAGTACTAGAACTTGGCGTTGTGGTGAGGTGTTTAGGTTGGATATATTAAGCTACCTAAGTACTCATGGGGAGTAAACAACCTGCACAGCCTCGGTTAGCTGTGCAAATTGTGACTCGGAGTGCATATGTTGAATAGCAGAACAGGGAACAGCCTACAAGAATAACATGGAGACAGTGAAAAAGACAACAACAGAGCGCAAACAAGACAGCGAGAAGCACCAGGCAAGAGAAGAGTAGTTGCACTGCCTTGCATCAACAGCGCATGTATTTGTAGAGAAGCTCATAAACAAGCTTCAGTGTAGTGATAGCTCAGTCACTCCAGCCTTAGCTCTGCAAAGTTAAACCAACATTATTTAGATTGTTCTAGAAATTATTTTTGTGTCTGTGCAAAAAACAACACACACACTTCCATCACACACCATGAATGAAAAAACAACATCTACCATTTCACAGTAGGTGGAAGAGCTTAACCGAGGTTGTGTAAAAAGAACGGTATGTAGAAACCAACCAACATATAAATAATTAAGAAATTGAATTGAAATTGAAAGTAGACAAACCCCAAGTGTAACGGATGCATGATCTGAAAGCAGAAACACACACACACACACACAGACACACACACAGATATAGAAGTTACATAAAGGGGATCTTACGGACACACTCCAGCAGCTGAGAGTAGCTGTCGTAAGGAAAGAGAGGAGGCTCAAGGCCCCTGAAGTAAAGCTTCAAAACGCCGGCCACAGAGTCCAGGTCACACTCACTATCAGACAGAGGATCCTCTCCTGTAGGACGTTATACAGACATGTGAGATAAATGTACAGAGGTACACTTTTCCATCTGCCACGACCGGTTGTCGAGGTACCGGAATCATTGTGCAATTTAATAATTAATAATTATATAATTTATATTTTAGTTGATCACAGGAATAACACAAGACTGTTTGGCCATAAATATCTTAGCCATAATCATTTTCTTTATATTTTATTAATAAGAATTCCTAAAGTTATACAATCTGAAGGAATTACAGCTGACGAAAATCACATTGTCAGAAGATGGGGAAATCACTTACCTCCTTCAAATGCGTCTCTAAGAAGGTTAACTTCTCTCTGTGACCCAGGAACTCTGAATATTCCTTCATGGTGGAGGCCTGAGACACACACACACACACGCACACACACACACACACACACACATTACAACTAGATGTTCAAAAATGTCTCATGCACATACAATTTACCATTTGCTTTCTCAGTGTCCAAAGCTCTTTCACCACGGCTCACTACTGCATCATACAAACGGACTCACCGTGAAGGTTTATAAAACGGATACAGCTTTCAACCACCACAGGAATCTGCTGGCCCGAGCTCTGGAGAAGAAAGACGATTACAGGGGGAGAGAGGAGAGAGAATTACAGACAGAAGGGGAGTTCTGATATAGATGCAAAGAAAGAGGGGGGAAATAATTGAAGGAGAAATGTGTGAAGGGAGATATAATGTGCGGCCACCAGCAAATCAGTGGGAGCAGGGGAATACTGCTGAGTGGGTAATACAGTTATCATTCAGGTAAGATGCTCAGTGTCACAGGGCTGTAGCTCGATGCTCAGTTCTTTATATCGCACGTTTTGTTTCAACAGCTTAAACCTGCGGAAATCAACATCTGCCAAAACACACCAACAAACTAATGCAGAATTCTGCAGTTTTTACCAACTTAACATATTCCTCTCCTATTAACCACTTTAAACCTTATACAGTTCTAGTGGAGAATAGATATTGTATTTATTTATTTACCAGCATCACATTTGAAAGTACTGAAATCAGGCTGAAATATATCCATCTGCTGGAGGGAACACAGGTATCTTGTCTTGTGTTTGTAGATGACTGCAGTAGATGTTTCCCCTGCTTCTACTGAAGCTTTGCTGTTTAGATCTCTTCATCTTACTCAAAGATCAATATGTTGGAAAATTCTGATAAATAAACGCCACAAATAGAACAACTATTCATGAACCCACTAATATTTTTCCTTCAAATCAAAAGTCAAACCTTTATGCACAGAGAAGATTTGATGTCACTACTATGATTTACTCGGGGATTGTGGGCTATCAATCAACAATAAAGAGTAATTGCTTCTGTACTATTGCACAGGACTGTAAATGCAAAAGAGAAATACATTTAAACCTCCAAGGTTAGCTCCACAATTCTCTGTAAAATGCTAAATCATGACCTTAGAGTCCTCAGTGGTAGCTACAGCCCTGGACACTCTGGGAAACAGCCCACAAGCTTGCATGCAGTCTATAAGCGGTCAGCGATGGGACTGAGTACCTGTGTCCGAGACATTCTCCTTCTTCTTCTGCACCAAACCAAGCAGCGCAGAACAGAGACAGAGAAAAAGCACAGATTAAAAAAGGGAGAGTGGGAAATAAAGGGAATAAAGATTTAGAGGCAGTGGGAAGAGGCGCATATAAGCACACACACACACACGCGCGAGCGCGCACACACTCAATAGAGGAATCGAGAGAGGAGGCAGCAAAGAGGCCAGTGCATTTTAATCCCTTTCACAAGAGAGGAAGAGATAAAATGGGGGGGGGAATGGATTGAAAGGAGAGGAAGTAAGCAATAAGCTATAAGCATGACCATACACATGACGGCAGCAGTAAGTACACTGGGGGGGATGGATTGTCAGTGTGTGTGTGTGTGTGTGCATGTGCTGCAAGAACCCCCCCCCCACATCTTCTGCATCAGTATGACAGGATTTTCTAAATAATTAGCTTCGGAGGGTTGAACAGCAATGCAGCACAGCGCAGCAAGCAAATAAAAAGGAGGTTAAAACAATGGTGGATTTTCAAAGGCACATGTTTTATTTTCATGTGTGTGTGTGTATGAGTGTTACCTGTATGTAGGAGACTATGTCTGTGTTGAAGAGTGTGTGGCAGAATTGGGAAACAGGTCTGGACTTCCGAACACGCACTGACCGAGCACATTGCATTCTGGGAAATATAATAAATAAAACGCATGATGCCATTTTACATGTGGGTACAAAAAAAGGAAATCTGAAAATGGCATTTCCCCTCCTCCTTGTCCTCTCTGCTCTCTCCGTGTCTCTATGCCTCTCTCAGTCATACTGTATTTACTCTCAGCTGCGGCTACACACTGTTTACCTGGAAGGGTCACTGTCGACGGCCTCAGCTGGAAGACAGAGACAAGAACAAAAGTAAAAAAGTAAGGTTTGGTTTAGGATTCAGATGCAGAGAATGTGCAGGGGAATAATGTAGGTACACTATTTTGACAAGTGTGGGAAAAAAGACATAATGACATTTATTTTGATCCTTTAATTTTCCAAAGTGTGTTCATGTTCAGATTGACCAGTAGAAGAAATGGTTCCACCTCGTCTAACAGTCTAGTGTAGGGAAAGTACCTTTCTGTATGGCATATTGTAGAAGGTCATGTTTGGCTTGAAGTTTGGAGGTCAGAGAACTGCTGGTGAGGAACTCCTTCACTTTCTACAATAAAAAAAAGAATGATCAGCGAATGCTTTAGTGGAAAACCTGCTCATACATCATTTAGACCTGTCAAGTTCTCCCCAGGACAATGACAGAACACAGCCGCTTCAGAGGTTCCACAACAAGTTGTTTAGATGTCGCACATCAGTCCTCAGCTTTAACTTACAGTAAAATAATAAGTCTCTGTCTCCTGCTGATTGGCGCGACGCTTGGCAAGGGTAAGCTTTGGGGCAGTGCTTCCTCCAGGGGGCTCGTGTGAAAGAGTGCTTGGCACATCGGGGGAGGGGTTACAGTCGCTGTCACATATCGTGTCCAGCAGGGCCGTGAGTGTGGCTTTAAGCGTTTTACTGATCTGAAAAAGGGAAACAATTTGGTTGGTTGGTTCAGTTTCATTTCTTCCATAATTTGTTGAAGGACGTATATAATGGCGCCCGTGTGTCTGACAGGTGCAGACAGATTATTACGAAAACATGCAATGGTAATAATTAGCTTACCTCCTCTGTTTCCAAAGTAACGGCAGCGAGTCGAGACTGAAGCTGCTGGAATCTGGTCTCCATCTCATACCTCACCTGGCTCTCCGCACTCACCTCGCACACCTGGAATATACAAGCAAAACAGACTGAGACTACGATACATCATCAAGATTAAAGCAATGGGACATTATTTAGAGAGAGAAAGACAGCTGTGTTTCCTGTGAGGAGTGAGGAATGGGATTCTTAAAAAATATTTGAAGGTCACACTAAAAGGACTTCTTCAGAAGTAAAATAACAATTCATGTACACTATAAAATACATGTAAAAAAAAAGCCATGTGATATCAGAGGAGCCCATGAATTTAGAAGTGTAGAGTTGTAGATAGTCATCCTTATACTAGCTAATAGTTCCAGAAAATAAGAAGATAGAGAAGAAAATAGCATCATAGAAGCATCAGGGGTAGCATTCAAATATGCACTAGACAGACACAACTGATTATTAGTGAATCCCAAAACGGTAACCATTAGTTACTGTTGCTACAAACTTATGACACAAAATTATGGAAGTTGAAATTCATACAAATAATTCACTTGAAAACACAAAAAAAATTACACATTTCCAGCTGTCAACACTCAGCTTTGTCTGAAACAAAGTCAGTAGCTGTTTTTATTAAGTGTTAGATAATTAATGCAACCTCTGTGGGTGGGATGGTGGCGTAGTGGTTAGCTCTGTCGCCACACAGCTACAAAGAGCTGGGTTCAAACCTACTGGTTGGCTGTGGAGTGTGTAGAGTTTGCACGTTCCCCTGCCCCTGTGTGGGTTTTCTCTGTGTACTCCGGCTTCCTCCCACAGCCCCACAGATTAATTGGTGACTGTAATAGCCGATAGGTGTGAATGTGAAATAACATGGTTTTCACCATGCAGAGCAGTGACTTCACCTGGTCTCCCTCATGTGGGTGGTAGTTGAATTTGAATGGAAGGCAGAAGGCAGCATCATGTTGCTGTAGTAACCCATCTCTATCTCCTCCCTGGTCCAGGGATGTCACAGCAGCCTCCAGCTGTTTCAGCCCCGTCTCCTCTGTCTTCTGGATTCGCCACCTACTGGCCAGGTAGCACTTCATCACCCTCTCCACAGACAGATGGAAACCCAGGTCGCAGCACTGCCAGGAAGTAAGACAAGAAGAAGAAAGAAGTGGAGGAGGAAAAAAAAAATGAAAGAAATGATGTGATAGCTGTGCAGAGAAAGAAAGTATAGGATAGATTTCTTACAGGGATTTCTCCAGAAATCAATACTATTCTCCCTTCCCATAATATCTCAGCTTTTCTTCAGTAAATAACAGGAAAGAGGCACAGAAGGAGGCCACTCGGTTTCATAAGCACACGTGGACTTTCACACACAAATTGCATGTCTCTTACGTCAATCAGGGTGCTGACATCCTGCAGGTAGTACTTGTTCATGGCTGCATTAGCTGCTGCTAGATTCAGCAGGTAGTCATTACGAGCCTTGGTACACTTCAGCTGGGTCTCCTGTACTCTGCCGTGCCTCTGCACACACACACACACACACACACACACACACACACACACAAAGAACATTGCGGATGTGATGATAAAAATACTACACTTTATGATGTGCCCATGACATACCCCACAACACTCACCCAGAACAACAAGAACAGGAAATGGTTTATTCAGTGAAACTCACTCTAAGACTTCCTGTGCCTTGCTCTATCTCTCTCTCTCACACACACATACACAAGCCCACACTCACTTTCTCCATCAATCTCTCCATCTTCTTGACAGAACTCCGTCTCTGACCTCCTGACTGGCCAGGACCGAGCTCAGCCGACTTGCCCGTGTGTCTCTCCTCCAGCCGCTCGGCTTCTTTCAGCTTCCCCTCAGCTATCAGACAGTCGGTGTGGTACTGGTTATATGTCTTCAGAGCCTTCATTAGCACACAGGTTAAACACAAACCCCACATTAGCACATGTCAGTGCTTTATTACAATAATTTAAATGGTTACATGCAGGAATAAAGTGCTCACCATCTGCAGTTCCGTGGTGACCTTCAGCAACTCATCCTGCATCTGGGTTCCAACTTCTTTACTCTGCAGTTTACAAAAGTAACTTGTTAGCTTGTTTCGTATTTATTTAAAATTAAGCAAAGTATCTGTAGTAAGTCAGTTGCTTTTCAAGAAAGATTTCCTGGTGGGAAAAATAATATTTCATTATTATTAATTTAGCCATTACCATTTTTATTATCATATTATTTAGTCCAGTTGCATAGAGCTACTTTAATGGTAGCATTAATGCATTCAATATTCTGCCAGTAGTGATTTTAGAAAATCTAAAAGGTCTTGCTCTGTTTGGCACTGGGCCTAACAACACCTCTTAGCTTCTCTGAAATGAATGTAGTGGATTAATTAAAATTCTGCTCACTTTTCAACTCGACGTACAAGGTACAGAGAGTGTCTCTGACAACCAGTCATTTGAGCGCGATGAGTCTGTGTACTTTGCAGAATGAATATGATTGCACATGTCACAGTGGCACCAGGACAGATAACAGCACAAATACACGAAGGAGGAATTATACTGTATGAAGACCGTGTGTCCACTTAAAGAGCTGCAAGTCTGTTCAAGGTTGGCACTTAAAACTGTGAGTGTTGCAATATTATACAACATAAATCAAGTACCGATTATTATTATTTTCTATTATTGTGCTAATACTATATGCTTATTCTACTTACTAATATAGGCATACACAGTAGCAACATACTACATAGTAACAGACCATTGCTGTGAAGAGCTCATCTCCGGTGCCCTGTGTCCTGGTCATGTTCACTATAAACTGACTTTATTTTACTAAATTCTACATGCAGTCCGGATCTTGCGGTCTCCATGGATCTGGCCTTTGCAGAAAAGTTTTCATATGTTCGACACAGGTGGGAGACCATTTCAGGACCTTCTCTCTGGGCAGCACTGTCATACACATCTAGCAGTGTAGAGAACTGTGCAGTGGTTTATTTTGATGATGATAGTAAAATAGTACTAAACATGACTTATGTGATTGTGCCTGTCATAGTTTGTCTGTGTAAGTGTACACATGCATTACACACACTTCTTACTCTTCTCTTGTGAGTAAACCTCTTAGTCTTGTACTGTCTGGTGTGTTTGTTTCTCCATCCATGTGTCTTAACGCAAACCGCCCTCCACTCACCCGCTTGTGCAGACGGTGTGTATCCTCTGTGCTGTGTACCAGCCTCTGTGTGAGTGCGTTGCAGCAGGTATCACCCAGTGCTGCATGTTCCCGGCTCTCCAGACGAGTCTGAGTCAGCAAAACAGACCAGACCTGACACACGGACTGACCCCACTGCTCCTTCCTGGAGAAAAGAAAAAACCCAGACATCCTCACTTAGATATGGCAAAAGAAAAACACAAATGTGCGCTCACACACCAGACACATGCTCACTTTTTAGTCTTGTGGGTGAACCTCTCTGTGAGCTTGTCAAGGGCGCGTGCATATTCAGCCTCAATGTCGCCCCGACGCCGGAGAAACTCAGAGAGGTCAGAGAGCTGCTGCTGTTTCACATCCACCTGGGAATCTAAAATCTTTATCTGGTCTGTCAGCTGGGTCCGCAGGTCTGACACGCAGACAGACAGATGAAAAACAAGACATTTAGGTAAATACAAATCTAGTATGTATTTGGTGAGCAATGTCACACATGCAAACACACACAGAGCAGCACACATACAGGTTTGTTCTCAGTATATTTATGCAAGACAAAACATTTTTTATTTATTTTGCTTTATTCACAGTACTTCATCCTTTGCTCTGTGTATATAGTGTGTCACAGCAGATGCTTACTCATCGAAGAAATTAATTATCTACCCAATACCAAACCATGCCAGTAAAAGATTCATACATTTTTGATGAGGTCCTCTGACGAACACGTCTCCCTGAAGTCATACTACCTTATAACACTTCAGTAAACTGGTTCTACAAACCCCGTTTCCACAAAAGTTGGGACTTGTTCTGAAATAAGATAAAAACTAAAATCTGTGATTTACAAATTGCTCACTACCTGAAACACACTCACAAAAAGTTGGGACAGAGGCATGTTTTCCACTGTGCTAAATCAACCTTCCCTTTAATTACACTAATCATTTGGGAACTGAACTGTTGCGGTTTTGCATGTAGAACATTTGCACATTCTTGCACGCTACAAGACTTCAGCTGCTCAACGGTCTGTGGACGCT
Source organism: Ctenopoma multispine (assembly GCA_034779795.1). Taxonomy (NCBI): domain Eukaryota; kingdom Metazoa; phylum Chordata; class Actinopteri; order Anabantiformes; family Anabantidae; genus Ctenopoma; species Ctenopoma multispine. The sequence continues at coordinate 3,701,758 of JAUYWH010000025.1, read as the reverse complement.
GTTGTCTGATTCTCCTCTTCGTGATACACCATACATTGTCAGATCTGGACTGCAGACGGGCCAGTCAAGCACACAGACCCTGCAGCTATGGATCCACGCTGTTGGAGCAGCTTCACAATGAAGCTCTGCATAGCCCTGCTGAAATATCCTTTGGAAAATCTAAAATCCCAGTATACGGTATGTCTCTGTGTATATACTGAAACTTTTTTTGTGTGCATCACAGGCATCAAGCTCTAACTCTGCTTATAATTACAAATACAGTTATTTTACTACACTACACCAACTGTTCTACCCTTAAATGATGATTGCCTGCTTCATTTATCACGTTATAATATAGAGTCCATCTTACAGCATAAAACCTCTTGTCCTGAAAAGCCTGTGTTGCCATGTGTTGTCTCAAAGTGGCTACTTCCATAGTCAAATAAAATGTATTTGAAACAACAGGCAGTCAGAAAGAGAGAAATGAATGTTATGAATGTGCTGCCATGTGTATGCATGTAGTACGTGTTTGGATGCATGCACTGTACTGCAGAGCAGCCCATTTCTGGTAACCCAGGAAGAGATCGAAAGAATTGATTAAAGAGATGAGAAACAGGTACCTACATTCATATCACACCTGCTCCTGCTTGCAAATGCGAGCATGCACACTTAGCCATACAGCGTACAGTATGAGGACATAATATGAAGTGAACATATGAAACTGGTCATGTGCACTGGGAGATAACACATTCATACACATTCAGTTTATAACTCACTGCAGCACTTTCGGGCCTGTGATGCTGTGTGAGGACAAAAATTACTCCCCCAGCAACACTTATGAGTAATAATAGATCCAGATAGAGAATATACAACAATGTCTTGTCTAATCACACATAATCAATCTGTCTACACAGCTAAACGACGTAATTCTGAATGAATAATTTAAACAAATCTTTCCTTCGGGTGACAGGATTTAATAAAATGCTGCTCATGCTGCCGTTTGTGGACGGGATAGCCTATGTTTTGCAGAATAATTTGACAGCAACATGTAAGGGTTATCACAGACATCGACATAGCCTTATACTGTACAGTAACGTACACAACGTGAGGAGCAATGAGTCCCGGCGCAGCACTTTGCTTATAAAAGGCTAAAGTTTAAAAAAACGACAACATAGTGCTCTCACAGATAACACTGCCTTTACATTGCTGTCTCACGTCTTCTCTTACCCGTTCTCAGCTTCCTCTGTTCTTCTTGCGCACCTCCACCGCCACCCCCACCGCACTCCCCCTCCTCCCTCTTTTCCCCTCTTTACTCTTTTTCTCTGTCTCTGTGTGAGTACACAGCCCTGGGCTGACTGAATGTGAGGAGACAGCATCACTAATACTGGCTATAAATACACCCTTGTAGTACAGTACAGCCACGGCATGCACCCTCCAAAACACAGCACACAACGCACACATTTACAAAAAAGATCTTCTAACCTATTGACATTAAGACTTGCATGGCTGGTCACTGAGCTTCAAACCAATGTGATTTTATCAGTTACAGGCAATGTATGCACAAATACACCCAGAGAGAGTACATGGCTGAATAAATGTGCAAAGTGCATGCATGAATGCACATGTGCTGTTTCATATGAATTCAGGCACGCAACTCAATGCACAAACAGAGGTATGGTGAAAGGGCACAGACGCGCACAGAGACAAGCACATGGCACACACGGACACAAACACGCATACGCAGAGTGACGTACCTTTCATCTGCGACTCATACTCGGCCAGACTCCCCTTCTCCTTCCTCAGCTTTCCATGTGATGTCATCATTTTTGACGCCTTGAAACTCGTCTGTCACTGAGAGCTTATTTCCTCAACTTTAATTCGTCTTCGTAGCCTCACAGTCTCTCCTCCCGCAAACCTTTCGATCTCAGCGCCTGCTCAGGCTCTGTGGTCTGTGGTCTGTGACCTTTGACCCCTGACCCCCTTGGCCTTGCTGTTCTACAGCTGCAAACAGCGTATTGACATCAGTGTCGACCGGCTGTGCTCAGCGTGGATGTCAGTTGAGTTGATGTGTCCATGGAATCCCGAGGGTTTTGGTATGAATGCTGATCCATAGATGAGCTGGCCTGAAGAGGGGACAGGGGGAGAAACAGAGCAAAGAGTGGATACTGGTAAGTGGCTATAGATAACAAGGCTACAAAAGGGGGCAAGCGAGGCAGATTCACTGAGACCAGAACGAGAGAATGAAAGAGTCAGGGGAAAGAGGATAAATGAGGCCAAAGCGACAAGACAGAAAGAGACAGTGACACCAGAGAGGGAGATTTAATAGGAAGGACACTGAGATGGGGGCAGAACACAGAATGGACAGTAGGAGAACAGAGCGATGAAGACATGAGTGAGGAAGGATGAAGGATGGGGGATGGGAAGATCAGAGGTGATGAGTAACAGCAGTAATAAAAGACATCCAGTGCTATGAGGGCGAGGACTGGGGACATCCATAAAGGTAAGAGTCATATACACAGGCTAATCTCACCAATAATTTTATTTTAAATATGTCGTGCCAAGCTTAACTGGATCTCTAAAGAAAGAAGGTCAAAGGCCTAACTATAGCCACAGTGAGGTGTAATGAATTGGCCTGTGGTCCCCTTCGCGTATCGACTTCCGGTTCAGTGACGTTTTCATTTCTCACAGTTGGTTTTGCGGGTTACCTTTGCTTTTCATACGTGTTAATTGTGACTCTACCAATTTTACACAGCAACGTCTGTTTAACCATCATGAGAAGTGGGTCATAATGTCACGCCCTCGGCTCTGGAGTGATGAAGGATGAGGGATTGAGGGGGGGGGGGAAGACGAGTGGCAGGTGATGAGTAAGTCTGAAAAAAACTCCCACTTCTGATGTCTATCTGAATAATAGATATCTGTCTGGAGAAGAAGGATGAGCGGTTCTCTGAATTTTCATTTCAAAATTTCTTTCAGTGACCTACTCAAAAGAAATAACTCTCACAGATACTGAAATGATGTTGTATGTTATGGTCACTAGTTTGATTTATTGAAACTCCATGAAGATTTGAAATCTGTAGATTACATACTACGTTACCCACGATTCTTGGTTTAAACTACTTTGTCATTGAAGTTATGAAGGAGACTGTATGTTTTGCTGGCTGGTAGCTCAACGGGATAAGCATCAGACTGAGATGCAAAAGGTGGCAGGATCAAATCCCTCAGCCCATCCCCCATGCCAGGTGTGTCCTTGAGCGAGACACTCCATGCTAGCTCCCCGGGTGCCCCCTGTGGCTGCCCACTGCTCCCCCCCAATGGGGGATGGATTAAATGCAGAAGTCAAATTTCGTTGTAACATGTAAATGTAATCAGTGACAATAAAGCTGATTCTTCTTCTTCTTGCACTGTGATTTCTGAATTCTTATCTAAAAACCACACATTTTCCAACATATTTTTTAATCTTTTGTTTTGACTACATATCAACACAAAACACAGTTTGAGAGGAAGCAATGAACGCAGTGAAAAGGAAAAGTCAATGTGATTAGATACAAATTTGTGCCGAGCGGTGCAAATTTATGGAGATATCTGTCTGTGCGAGTTCACGATGTTTCAACTTGTACATGCGTCTGTTGCCTTCGTATATACACACATTGATAACATAGGAGAAAAAAAAAAAAACGTAGAGAGACGAGGAAAATAACAGGAACAACTTGAGCTTCTGATGGGTTCAGTCAGAGATTGAGTTGGCCACAAAGGCACACAAAAGCGCACACCCACACACATGCCCCTGTTGCTAGCTACCTTACCGGGGACATCTGTACAGTCGGCAATTTAGAGTGATTAAACACAGTCAAATGTTCACAAATAATGAGATTTCCTTTGCTTTTCTGTTTGAATAAATTGAAATGATTCAACCAGGATTGTTTAATGCCTGTCCAAGCTTTGGAAATGCTCCAACTGTTGAGTCACAAAGCTTTGTCTATGGGAAGAATGAGTGGGACTTCTGGAACCAGGGGTGCCCAAAATATCCCCTCCCACTTCTCACCTCTTCTGGGCTTTGATGGAAAGAATTCATCAGTTAAGGGGCATCAGTTGAAAATGCAAAGTTGTTTATTAGACTAGGAGGGTGTACTGAATCGTGCTGCATGACGGGAAAGGAAAGATTCAAGTCTTTGAGATGAGCTTTTCAGAGTAAACTATGAATATCTCAGCCTCTGCTTCAGTGATTTTGCACATTCTTTTTATTACTTTGCATCTCATAATAATAATAATATTGATCCCCTTTGGGAAATTGTTGTTTGGACAGCTGCTAGAACTATGTCAGCGCTACTACAGGATCTCGGTGTTTTGTCCAAGGACACCTCGACATGTAGCTTGCCTGAGAATCACATCGCTCACCAGTGGGTTGGAAGACGACTGCTCTACACCACCGCGGGGGGCGGCATGATAGCAAGTCATCAAAATATGAAAGTCATCAAAAAATGGAAGGGCAATCCTAAATCACAGAAGTACTCTCTTAAAGTGCAATTAAGGTTATATTGAATTAATGAAACTCAATCCTTTTGAAAGAGAACCGACTTTTAAAGAAGAATTCTTGCAGAAAGAAGATCAATTTCTGTGCTGCTAGTAGAGCAAGTAGAGCAGAGATTAAGGACTCCAGGTATCCTACACTGAAAAAGTTTACATGCACAAATAAATGCTTACATTGCATTTGCATTAAAACAGGCATTTGGCCGTTTGTTGGTCAGCGTACACTATTCTGAGAAGATGAGCTCTCTCTCTGACACATACACACACATATCATAAATGCTTTTAACTTTCAAATATGTAGGCAAGCACAAACACACACACACACACACACACACACACACACACACACACACACACACACACACACACACACACACAGGGCCAATTTTATTTCCCACATCCTGTGTCAGTTTCTCAACAGGTTTCAGCAGTGAGTGCCAAAATGAGCTGCTTTCACACCATACATGTTGGTCAGCCCTAAACAATAATTTCTGTTTGATTAAAACTGAAAAAAGCAACTGAAGCAATATGTGACAAATGTTGTCTAATGCATTTAACAGCTTGTGGCCTTTCATTTTCCTGTAACCTAAAGCATTGTGGGAGAAGTATTTTGAAAACCGGTTTGAGCAGCTGCAGCACATTCAGAGAATGTAAAATAAATGTAGAAATAGTGCAACATGATGCAGATCATAGCCAGTTAAGTCTATCACTCATGAGTTAACATGTGCTCTTGGACCCGTGCTTTCATTTCCTCTTCCTATGCTTTCTTGTGGATGCGATCCAGACACAGTTTAAGTGACGGTTTCAAAAGGAACTGGAAAATAAATGGAGAAGTACAACGAATGAGCACAGAGAGATTTCTGCGAATTGGACTGCAAGAGCCCGGAGACCTTTTGAGCCTCCAGAGGCCTTCATCAGCGTGCGACCTTAATCTGCACAGAACAAAGTGAATGTAAATGATCTGAGAAAGAGAGGGTGGGGGGCTGTAAGAGATTCATCGAAACACCAGAAAAGACAGAAGCACAAAACGGGCAGAGAGATCGAGGTCATTGGGAAACAGTGTTTTATACTTAAAGTCAAGGTCATTGAAAGAAGCAGGGGCATATGGTACACATGGTGAATATGAAGTAGACTGAAGACAGGAGAGGATACATGTGGTGCAATGTGATAGATCCTTAGTGACACTAAGGGGATTTTCTTTTAATTTCTTCAGAAGAAAAAATAGAGGCACTCTACTAAAGCACTACAGAAGACAAGTGAAGGATTATATTTGATGTTATGGCTGATACTGTATGGGTTGATTTCCTGATATTGCTGAGAGCCAACCACACTCTTGTACATTGACCCTGTCACTGTACAGACAGAACGTTATCTTGTGTCACTTTTTTTATTTCAGAAATCTATCCCCTTCTTCAATGCTTACAGCTGCGTTGTCTCTTCACAGCTGCCTTCTAAGAGCTTGAAAATCATGCTTTATTTCTACAGACCTGGGACAAAGCCAAACCATAGCTAATGCAGTGTAAAATGTCAAAAGGAAGGCACAAGGGTGTCAGCTGCACCCTCAGCCAGATGATCTCACATCCTACAAAACCGACTTTTGGAAAACACAAGGTTTCAGCTGAGCTGTAACAGCATGCACAGGAGTTAAAGTAATGTCTTCCATCAACGCAGTATGATGACAAATAAGCACTGCAATTTTTGCAAGGATGCATGAGAGTGTCAAACATGGCCCAATCTGTGCCGTCAGACGTGCAACAGCTGAGCTGCCGCGCACACGAGTCAGGTAAAGTCAGGTGAGATACTCGGTGTGACAGACTGACTGGAGTGCCTCTTATAGATACAGACATGACTGGGAGAAGATAGGCGCTTGTTGCGATTTCATCTGCAGGTGAAAACAGTCAAACAAATACAATTTAAAGGATAGAAAAAATAGCTCTTTCTGTTATAGTGCAGAATACAAAGTCCCTTCAAACATTGCAATGTTGAGAGAAAAGCATTTGAGGGTGCTTCTTCTGTATGCATACACGGTTACCTTTTCAAATGGGTTGTAGGTGTATTGCTGACATGAAGTGTAATGGAATTAGCCCAAACGACGACGGGCAGAGCTGTGCTGTCAAGTCACAGCTTATAGCTCCTTTTTTTCTCCAGCCCTAATCACCTGAAGTTGTTTCAGCAGGTAAATCATTTGTGTTTCAATTAATGGTAAACCAAGAGCTGCTGACCCCTGTCAACAATCAGCAACAGGACAGGCATACAGGATTTGGCTATTATGGTGCAGATCCCTGCAGTGAAAGAAGACCTTAACTGATGGCACATCCTGTTGATTTTATGCATCAAATTCATTAAATTGTCATGAGAAATGACTTGGATTGTTAAAATAGTTGTACGATGTCATCTGTGGATCTGGAGAAAACACTACAAAAATACATGAATGATATGATCAGGGTTAGATCGGCTTCGACTTGGAGGCTACAGATTTATATCTGAATCCACACAGCAAACACAGATGTTTAGCAGGCAGAAAAGAACTAATGAAAGATGCTGTCAAGTCGTCGTACGTAGGATCCAGTGTTTTTGACATTTTTCTACTAGCAGTGAAGAAAAATCAGGATATCTTGGCCTCAGCTGCTGCACGCAACTAACCATTACTCTTTACTTTAACAGAACAACAGTCACTGTAGCCACAAAATGACAGGATAATGCTAAAATGCAAAAAAAAAAAAAAAAAAAAGCACAACTGAATAAAATCAATGAACAGACTCAGCACTATACAGAAAAATCGACGGTATATAAAACTTACTTACAGTAACTAACTCTAACCACTGTAAGTTAACGGTTACACCAGACTGGGTAAGGCTGTGGCAGTAAAAATCCTGACTGTGGTAAATTGCTGATGAACTCATGACTGTTATTTCCTTCCCTTTCAAAAAAGCTGAAAAAGTCATGATCAATCGGATTCTAAGCCGATATGGCATGTTCTCATAGATATACTGCAACAGAACGCTGAAGCAGATCTAGTTTAAACCACTGGAAGCTAGATGACATGTTAGTTCATTCATCGTCTGCTCGGCTGCAAAACAAATCTGAACACGGCTCATAATGCCAGCCTGATGGCACTACAACAGGTAGAGCGCCCTCATTCTGCTTCTGGCCCCAGGTTTCATTTAGACTGTGTCATGAGATTTAGAGTAATGCAAAATTAGCCATGCAAAGTAGCAAAATCGAAATCCATCACATCAGTGACAAAGTCACTGACAAAGTTTGTTTCTTGCCCGGGTCCCTGTGCACTCTGCTGCGTCCTTCTCAACTGCAGTTTGTGCAGCAGCTGCTGTAGCAAACAGGAAACCAAATCATAGTATCATTATAGTATGCTCCCACAGGTTTTTACCCCAGTGCCACATGTAAAGAAATACTCTATACCTGGAAATCTCACAGAAAGTTTGCAGCAGGTGATTATTCCTGGTTCTTATCACTGCCAAGACATACACGGCAGGGTAGGGTATACATTTGAAAAAGGGTGAAAGTAAACGGTCTCTGGCAACAGCTTAGTAAGTATTTGGCTTCTAGTTTCTGGCATGGTACCTAATTGCAGCAGCACTGAGGGCAATTGTGCCTCAGACAGACCACAGAAAACTTTCCACTGCCGTTTACGTTTCTCCAGTCTTGCCATGCTCGAGATTTATGCATAGGATCATTTACAGGTAATGTTTGTAGAGTGCATACCTGTAGGTCCTGGCAGAGGGCAAACAGGGCACTGTCAGGCTGCCCACATCCTCTGTTCAGGCCCTGCTGAAACCTCCAGTCCCTACCAGTGCTTTTCTATGACAGAGACAATCAGTTGACTGTTAAGGTTTGACTCCACTGACAATTATGTTGCTAGTTTCTTTTGTAATTGATGTGGTTAGAGGCTACGATTTCTGAGTAAATCTCAGTTCTCAACTATAATATTTATTCATTAAACAGCTTTAGTTATTTTACCGCATATAATCAACAAACTAATATGTGAATTCTTATGTAGATGTACATTTGAATCCATGACTTGCGACAGAGCATTTCTAGTTAGTGATGTTTTTCTGTTCCTTTAAGTACAAGATCTGATTATTCTTTTCCATCACCAGAAAAATATTTGAAAGAAATTGTAATTGTAATGTTGAACTTCTTGTACTGTCAAATTTTCATCATTGCAGTTTCCCACTAACAGCTCACTTCCTAGAAAAGTGGATAAGATCAGAATCAGTATCAACTTCTGCATATGCAAGAATAGCAAACGCACAAAATGAAATACATAACTTGTCCTGCGCTTGTCCTGTTACAAAAAGTATTCTTTGAGTTTTTTTGAGCTTGGTCATTTCAATACACAGACGATAATATGGCCAACAGTCATTGACTGTGTGAAGTCAGGGATTTGTATCTCAGACTAGACTGAGGTCAGTTTATAAAAGTACACTATCTCAACCTGAAAGCTGCATCGCCATGATTAAAATCACCACAGACAGTCAAGATAGACAGAGTCACAATCTTAAGCGTACGTTGAAAAAGAACAGGATTTCCTTTGACAGTTGCATAAAGTTTAACTAATCAAATTAAAAAATGCCTGCCCACAAGAGCTCTTCATGCGACTCAGCCCGCCTACTTTGTCACATTACCATCACTTTCTTTGTTGTTAACCTGTAAACCGACATCATAAAGGGACTGCTGCTTTGTAGACGCATCTGAATTGACACTTTAAGCATTTTGCTTATCTCCATGATATAAAACCAGAATGGTGTGTGTGATAAGCAGAGGGGGGAATTAAGGTCCTGCTTCTCTGAAAGCAGAGGCGCGCTGAGTTATATTTACAGTGCCTGTAAATCACCCCATATGGTCAAGCCACTGTAGCAGTGCTCCACACAATAGCCACATAAACATCTCAGCATAATTACACAAGCATGTAAACATGCACTGAGCATCAACACTGAAAATGGTGCACACATATTACATAATTGATACCCCTAACAGTCAGTAAGCCACATCCATTTATGCACTTAGAAAGCCCCAAGTGAATATAATAAAATACTAAACTATATATAAACACACGGACATATTCACTTCAGTCACGCGTCCACACAAGCATGCACGCACTGTTAAACACACACATGCACGCACGCACACACAGGTTGTTTTCACATTCGTGAGCAGCATGACAGCCGTACATACCTTACTTTGTGGTGCTGTCTCTTTCTATGTGTTCCTCGGCTCCGCTGCTCTCTTCTCATCCCTGGTTCTCTCTATCACACACACGCACACACACACACACATAGAGAGAGAGAGAGAGAGAGAGAGAGAGAGACCAGTGTGTTTGATTCTGACAGATTTCTCTCAGCTCACTTCCCTCCTCTCTCTCTATCAGGCACACACTCAAAAACAGCCCTCCCTCCCTCCTTTCTGTCTTCCCTCTCCTGCCAAATATGCCAAATAGCCTCCCCTCTCGCTCTCTCTCACTGGCACCAGAGCTGCCTCTCTCCTCCCATCTCCTCCCATCTCCTCCCTCTCTCTCCTGTGAAGCACTGCGAAAGCCACAACCCAAGCCACGCCCCCCGCTCTCTCTTCTCCTCTGGGCGGCTATAAATACCGCTGCTGCTATGAATATACCGCCTTTCTCCCTCAGCATCCCTCGCTCATGCTCTCTCTCCCTCAATCCATCCCTCGCCTGCACTGCCCTCCCTCCCTCTCTCCATCCCTTTCTCTCTCTCAAAATGTTTTTTTTTCTGATGACCTTGTATCATATACATCACATGACAGCATCCTTTCCATTTGCACATTTACACATGCATGCTTCAAGGTGGCATGTCATCAAGAAGCCGCACACACATACACACACACACACACAAAGACCCACAGACGTGCATAAACACAACCACAAACGACAGTGTTTCGAACTACTCGTCTCCTATGCTTCCTGTCTGTTGTGCCGGATGCGGTGCATTTTTCCTCCTGACAGCTGAGAAAAACACACACTGATCGAGAGATACGTATTGACAGCAAATAGCATCGTACCTCACAAAGGAATTGTACTTCCACCGACCGGTTTAAAGATGAGCCAATATGTATGTAGCTGTGCTTAATAGATGCACTGCTATAAATGTGAAATACAAATCTCCATCAACTCTTGAGTCTTTGTTTTAAGCATAATTCATCTCTTCACTCCACATTGTATTTACATCCTGTATCCAATTTATCACACTGAATGCGGTGTGGAAAACCTGCTGCACGATTAAGAAATCACAGATCGACTTAGTGCTTTGTGTGTCTCTCTGTTTTTCTTTACTGTCCATCATTATACGTAAATCAGTAACATTAACTCATTGGAAATATATAATAAGATTCACATTCTACATTTAGAGTACAGTAGGTATCATAGACATTAGGCAGCATCATGGCTCTGCCTGCGCTCACTGCCAGCAATATTGTCTGGGAATGAGGTTACTAACATCTGGTGCAAGCGCGTTATGTGCACCCAGGGTACACTTAAACAGAATCAAATCTTCGCCTGCAGGCTATATAGTATGTCACGGACGTAATTAATCCTCGGATTGCACCAGTGCTGCTGTGCTATAACCTAATAATGCCACCAAAAATGTGAGCAGCACAAAAACAGACAAAGAAGCACACTTAACTGAAAACGAGGTATATTTCTGCAGATCGTGCCTCTTTGATCCTGAGAGATATAGAATACCACAGAGGGCTTATACGTTGCCCTATAAGGGTTGTGTAGCTCTGTGTGAAGTCTTGCAGGGTTTACTTTTTTCGTGTGTGTCACATGTTGCCTGCCAATAGCTCACGAGATGCTTGCTGGTGTCAAAGTTTGTTCATTAGGATATAACCAGCTTTGTTCAGTTTGGAATCACTCTGATGATTCAAAGCAATAAAATGACAAGCTTGAACATGATGGACAGTGTGAATGATTTTATTTCTGTTAATGGTAAAGCAGCAGATAACATTCTCTCCAAACTGTTTCATGCTATGTGCAATTATGAGTCACCAGCTTCGAGTCAGTTTGACGGTGTGTGTGTGTGTGTGTGTGACTGTGTGAGTGAAGGATTGTGTCGCTGTATTTATGTGCATGCTTCATAAGCTGTGCACGTTCAGGTGTGTTTCGATACCGTTTCCCTCTTCGCATCCATCAGCGCGAGGGCCGCTTGCAGGTCCTCAGCACTCTGTGCATGTGTCTTTAGACTGAGTGTGAGGGCTTTGTGCAGCTCCTTGGGGACAAGCAGGTTCAAGCGCAGCAGTGAGTCCACCAGCTGGGAGCGAGCATTGCCGATGAACGAGTGTGACAGAAAACATGCGAGACCACCTCCGTGTCTCGTGGTGTGGAGTGGAACTCTAACCATACCTAGAACCTGGGCGGGGGAGGGGACAGAGCAAGAGATCAGGTAACTGCTAGCGCACGTGCACATGCACAGGCACACACACGCACACTACCTCTAGTCCATGGTCTGCTGCAGTGGATGCAGCCACTCTCTCTACCTCCCTGATCTGCTCTTCCTCCATCTTCTTCACGTAGAAGTGAGTGATAAGCTGCGGGGAGGAGGAAGGGAATGGGGTATGGGCGTAACAAGACTCCACATGATCTTCTACTGATATAGGAATAGCAACTCCCAACTCCTCTGACAATTCTCTGGTAAGGCCTTCCTCCAGGGTCTCCATTGATGGGTTAACCAGCCTGAAATGTGTGGGGGGGGGATGGAGGGCAAAGGTCAGTGAGATTTGGAAATAGATAAACCCATCAGCTGTATTGCTCTCTTGAGACATCCTAGTGCAGAAGTAAATGATTTTAGCTGATTGAAAAGTTCATCGAATTTTAAAGGCCAAAAGTAATTTGCTGAGGTTGTATTGAGCTTCTCGACCCTCAAGACACGAGAAAGTCGCCAATCACAGTCTGGGGTTAAAGACTAGAGGAAATGGTCAACTCATAAACCCCCCCCCCCAAACTAAAATAACAAACACAGTTTCCCTGCAGTAACCACCCAATGTGAATGACGGCGGGATAAAACATAAAGCTAATTCTGAAGCTGGTAAAACAACTGTGTGCATTTTGTATTCTGCTACCTAAAACACTAAGACAATACAGCACGATATATGAAACAAAGCAGCTGCCTATGACCATTTGCTTCTACAGTTTTTCTTTATTTTCTATACGTCACTTTTTTCTTGCCATGCTGCACAACTTCACTGTGTTGGCGAATGACGCTCCAATAATTCTGGCAGCTACTACTGTAAACCACAGATACAAAGGCTCAAGTGATTCATATATTAATAAACCAGCATGTGTCTGAAACTGAAAGTTGGGGTTTAAACTAGGCACCTTACGGAGGAACCTGACATTCACATTTATTATCTTCCAATTTTATCGTGTCGTAAAGGTTTATATCTTTATTAATGGGGCTTGTCTGTGTAGAAAAAGAGAGAGTCACAAATCTGAGCAAAACATACCTGTGCACATAAAAGCATAAGACAAAAGCAGCACCAGGAAAGACTCACCCGCCAGGGAAACCCAACAGACCGTCAAAGCGCATCTGCATCTGTGGGAAGTGACAGAGACTATTATACTGTGTGTGTGCTCATGACATGTGCATGTAAGAACTTAACCATTTACATTCACACACTACTACAACAAAAACGTACACGCATGCCTGACTCACTAGTATGATATGTTTGATGGGAATTCTCCCAAACAGCTGAGTTTTCGTGTCAGAGTAGAGCATCATGTGGCATGCATGCCTGCAGCCTGAGCACGCCAACGCCTCGGCCCTCGACAGCTGTCCACTTGCCATCTACAAATATACACACAAACACAGTGCAAAATTATACAGGCACAGTTCAGTGCCTCCTGATAACTCTGGATGACTGCCCTCCTTGTCATGTGCTGCCAGTGTGACTTCATGCAAACTCACGCTCTCTCCGTTTATCTCTCTTCTTTCCTTATATTCTCGTATAAATGACTCTTTGTTATAAACCTCGCTGACATTTATTAAACAGCTTGAAGGCCTGTGGACAAAAACACTCAAAGGAAGACAATCCAGAAGCAGGAAGCATAAAGCGCGGTCTATGTGACTTTTAGTAAAAAGACTTTAGCACCCTCTGGTGGTGTGGAGCAGACTAAAACCTGGGAGAGTCCATGCCCTGGACTGAGCTTCTCATTGTTATTTATGTCTCCTATTGCATTTAACTTTGATATTAAGACTGCATATTATTTATTTTAGTGTGTCTTTGTGTTATGTTTTTTTCTTCAATTAACTAATGTTGGCTACATTACCAGTTTATTTATTTTAAAAATCTGAAACTCCATCACCATAACATATTAATACATTTTATATCATACTTTTTCCTCACAAAGATTTGACAATAATAGTTTTAGTGAGACAGCCATTTAATGCATCGTCTCATAGATTATTTATGATTGTTGTCCGTTTACAGGGTTGTACAACATACGAGTGAAGTACAAGCAAGAAAAGCCCAGTCAGGGAGAAGACATTTCAAGCAAAGTGTCCTGAGAATAAATGATTCAGTTTGGTGACAGAAAGGGGAGAAAACAATGCAGTGCACAGGACCACTGAGCTGAAAAGCTGTGCTTTTGGATCTTTTGCTGTGCAGTGGGGGCACCACTAGATCCATTCGTTGGAAGTGGGCAAGAGGGGCAGTAGACCACGATGAGGGTGTTCATGTGAAGTGAGTGTTGCATTGACCACTTCCATGTGCATTAAATTTTGATTATTCTGATTTTTCTGATGTTGTACAGGAATGCAACTTTGCATGTTTGATTTATGGGTGATGAGACAACTGAGACCTCTCGTGGAAAGGAAGCGGCCTCTCATTGACATAGCAATGATGGGCTAGATCCACTGATATTTACCACATGGTGGCAGTTCTGTACAACACGGTCATGATTGTCTCGATGGTAGTTTTTTGTTTGTTTTAACAGATCCACCCTCCCATTCCCTCAACACCTACACACAGTACTGAAAGGAAATACATCACACACCTATAACATACGCTCAAAGAAAACACACACACACGCATGAAAATAAAGAGGAAAAAAACATATTCTAGTGGTGTCGTCACTGGGCTGAAATAGTGCAGCGGCTAAAAGCAGTCAATAAAAGAAGGAGGAGAGGCAGACTTCACTCTCTCAGGTTAATCCAAATCTCTACTCAAATATCAGGGCCTGCGGGGTCTCATACGGCGGTGCTTCCGGAGCAGCTCATTAAAACAATTTACAATTTTAAATAGTTGACTTGTTCAGATAGAAGTTAGATTTCAGCTTCATTTAAGTCATTTTGACAACAAAACAAAACTCAACGTGCGTCAGAGGCGACCTCTGTAACGCTGCACAACAACAACCTCTGTGCCAGCAGATGTCGCCCAGGTGCTCAGTGAACGAAGCATCTAGTAGTGAACAAGTTTTTAATACAATGGTTCAAAGCTTCATAAAGCCTCGTTTGGCCCTCACTACGAACCGCACACACACACACACACACACGCACGCACGCACGCACACGCGTTACCTGCCACAGAAATGCGTCCCCGCAGGTGACGTGATTCCACGAACTGCTGCATCATGCTTCCCAGTGATGCCAACTCCTCAGTAAGGAAAATCGCTATTGGCAGCCCTAAAAGTCGCTAGAAGTCGCTAAATGACGCCATCACCTAATTTGCATAATTTACAATGTGTATGTAATTGAAATGGACGCTGTGAGAAAATAACGAGAGGAAGGCAGCAAGAAATAGTGAGTGAAAAGCAGCCAAAAGATGTTTACTACCACAAAAAAACTTTATTTAGTCGTTTTTATGTGTTGCTTAATGTCACAATTCCATCTCTCCTCCTTTACCTGGGCTTGGAGCGGCAAAAGTGACCCAAAAGAGACACTCTGGCAAAGTTTATTATTTATTCTAGAGTTAATTAACGCATTTTGTTTAGTCGTCTTGTGTGTAGTTTGGTTTTTAACCTTGCACAGCCAGCGGCGGCTTTGCCCGTGCGCAATTCACTTGCAGTCTAGACGCTCAGGGTCGAACATGTCCTGCTCTGACAGCCGCTGGGAGGCTCTGCTGCGTAAGGACTGTCCGCCTGTGAGCGCTTTGTGACCGGCAAGGTGTCCACGGCAGCACTCGCAGCTCGTTGAGAACAGTAGAAAGCAATATGTGCCCTCACGACCGAAGTCGCCATATGTCGCCAGTAACGCCAGAAAAAGTCGAGAGATTTGTCGCTAGTCGCTTTTTTGAAAATAAGTAGTGATGGGCCGTTTGAAGCCAAAGCTCCGACGCATGTGTCAAAAAACAAAACAAAACAGTGGTTCAGAAGCACTTTGTCGATGCGTGATTCGTCTAAGCATACCACGTGATCAGTGACGTCGGAAGCTTCGTTTTGTACGTCACTACTTTGGTTCCTGCCGGTTCCCGCTTCAAAGGTTTAAATACACCTGAACCACTGGCTGCATCTGTGGTGTGTTTTGGAGGTGAGAAGCAACAATAAGTGAATAAAATAAGGGCATGGAGCCAGCTAGCAAGAGAGGACGTTCTGCCGCGTGGGAACACTATGAGTTGAAAGTTTATTCATCATTTGACAAGCATTTATTCAAATTGTTGTTCATAATAAAGGCCATTAGATGTCATCCAAGAGGACTGTGTTAGAAAGCATCGAGTAATGAACCGTTTTTTGAAACAAGCTTCAGCGCTTCAGAAAGCTTCATTTGGCCATCGCTAAAAATAATTCGCCAGAGGGCTCCGTCAGCAGCTGGACACCGGCGCGTCACTCACCGCCGGTGGGCCGGGTTTCGAGTTTATATTCTGGTGACGTTCCGAGCAACGATTGGCGAAATAAAAAAAAAAACACGTGGTTCTGCCTAGCCAATAGGAGGCCACTGTCGTCCACGCGCCCGGGTCTGATGAATAAACGTCTGTCACGTAACACGGGCGTGTGGATATATAAATGATGTCTTTTAGCTTTTGACAGGATAGAAGTGAACCTCAACATGTCGCCTTAATCTGTTTACACACCCCTATACGCTCGGATTGTGGAATTATTCGAGTGGCGAAAACTGATAGCCTGAGGGTACGTAGCCAACAAGCTAGTTACCTAACCTCAGTCACCGGCTGTTAGCACGTACTTGGCTAAACCCTGTTAGCATAAGGTGAGTTAAGTTTACGTGGTAGCTGTCGCCTACTTATCGCCTCCAGGAGAAACGTCCTGCTTTGTTTAGTGTTATTTTATTGTCGTTTCCTTATGTGTAATTGTGTAGAACCTGTTGTATATTTCTCACATGTGTAATGCGTGCTTTTGTTAAGTGTTTTCTATGTCCCTGTGAATCATTTTAGTAAACACCTGTGCTGGATACTGTGCTACGGGCTGCCAAACAGTTAACGTTACAATAATAATCAGTATATCAGTGTGGTTTTTGTAATGATATACAGCGGGGGAAATAAGTATTTGACACATCAGCATTTTTATCAGTAAGGGGATTTCTAAGTGGGCTATTGAT
>JAUYWH010000025.1:3662845-3684634 GCA_034779795.1 Ctenopoma multispine | reverse complement strand
CAATAGCCCACTTAGAAATCCCCTTACTGATAAAAATGCTGATGTGTCAAATACTTATTTCCCCCGCTGTATTTTATAGTTAGTAGTAGCCTGCTAATACAGTTAACTTAGTTCTAGCAATGCTCCTTTAGTTTTACAGTCATTTAGTGACTGATTTTCTTCTGTATTATTTCCCACAAACCTTCATATCCCAGGTGAATCAGAATGGCCCAGGGGATACCAGACGAGGTGTTGATGAACACTGAGCTGGTAAAACACTTGGCAGACGTGGCAAAAGATACAGCACTTTTGCAAGGTGTTTTGATGAGGATCCCAGAGACCCCCAACTCTTCAGAGGTAAGTGGACAGTTTGTTAAACGTGCAACATGAAACGGATTTAAAATCTTACAAAAAAATGTTTTTAATTTGTTTGTCTTGCATCCTTGACAACTCTTTCTGTTAAACCAATGTGATTCCTGTTGTACAGCCAAACATTACTGCATTTATTCATAAATAACCTTCTTTTAAATTCTAGTGGAGATATAATGTTTTTAAAGATGGCAAATACAAAGCCAAACTCTTTTAAGAATTTTTAAAGACCCTTTAAATTTTTACACATTCACTAATGTGTCTGTTCTTGACTACTCGTATGGATAGGAAGGTGACTCAGAAAAGTAAAAGATTACTCGAAGAGAAGATGAGGAAAAGAAAGTAAATTTTTTTCAGTTAGAAAATGGCTTAATGCAAACTGAAATATCAGTTGTTAACTGTCAGATTTGACAATAGACCATTGTCAATAAGCAGAATTACTGCAGGTTGGTGTATTTTATAGAGAGGGTTTACAATTCTGCTTACAGCATGTACAGTATGCAAACAGGAATTTAACTGTCTCAATGACTTGTCATCTTATTCATGCATTGTTTGACATTATAGAGGAAACAGTAAATTTCTAAATTTCCTTTCGACTGTACAAAATTTATGAACAAAGTTCAGATTAAAAATAAAGTTTAAGCACACGCCTAAATAAAGTAAATGGTACAACTTAAACAAAGAGCACAAGTTATTGGTAGAAATGCAATTATATGCTGATATAAGTTAGGTGTGGGGAATGGCATCGCTTTAGCACACAGATGAAGCCAGCAACCTCAACTGTTACATATTCAGTGACTAAAAAAGACTCATGAAACACCATTTCCAAGCCAGCTCAGAGTCTGATAGCTTTTACTGTCTAGATAATTAAATATGTGACAAAATAACTTGAATGCAGAGCAAGAACACGTAAATGTGCATTTGTGTGATTTGACAAAGTAAGCCCCAGGAATAGAGTACATGATTCCATAATAGCGTGTTGTTAAGCCATGGCTGTTAAGAGAGGCGTGTTCAGTGTGAAGTCATGTTAGGAATTTGTTCCCCTTTGGAACAAAGGATTTGCCTGTGTTTCAGTACAGGGATTTTTAGCCCAAATGCTTATTTTCATTCCTCACATGCTTGGTTCAGGGGTTGTGTTCTTTTGATGAATAGTTTTGTCTACATCAGCATTCTTTTCTTACATTTTATAACCTGTTTTTCAGCTGGTGACATATGCTCCATTCACCCTCTTCCCTTCGCCTGTGCCCAAAACGGTTTTCCTCCAGGCACTGGCAGTGCAAACCCACTACAACACACTGGTGGACAAGATTAGCCAAGATGCAGACTTTCTGCAAGAGGCTCTTGCTAGGTATGATCTATAAAGATGGCCTCCTAACTTTGGCAATGTGTCTGTTACAACAGGCTGTGTAGTTTCCGTTAGCACCATCACATGGCAAGACAAAACCTCAACAAGAATCTAATTAGGGCTGTTTTCATAAAACATTTCAAATAAATATGTTGTTTTAGTTTTTAAAACAGTGACTTTATTTATAGCACCATTGCTGTGGATGATTTCACCGCAAAGCTGTTCAGGATTCATGAACAGATCCTGAAAGAAGGAAGGTCTCAGGTATGTCAGCCAGCCTCTGCCAATCTGCAGTGTAAATAACCGAGCGTTGTTGATACTAACATTGTATACAGTCTTCGAGAAAATTGATATGTGTTTAGGATCAGGATATTTGGGATATGCTGTATGTATTGTTTAGGGGATAATAAACCTATTTATTATTAGCTGAGAATTTATCTACCTAATTTAAATATCTCTCTCAATGTGAGATTCCTTTTGTTGCCATGTTATTGCTCATGTTTCAGCCACAATTCTTTAGTTCATTCATAATTAATTGCTACAACTTACTGTATAGATTAATCTGACCATTATTTTCTTGATTAATCAATGTATTGCTTGGTCTGTTTAGCTATGTGCTTTGACAATCACTTTTATAGTGATTTATATAGAACATAGACATATTTCTTTACCCTCTTCCCAGTCTATTGTGTTGGGTCTCAATCGGTCTGATTACATGCTGGACCAGAAAGAGGATGGAACATCGTCTTTGAAGCAGATAGAGATCAATACCATTGCTGCTAGTTTTGGAGGTCTCTCATCGCGCACACCAGCTGTACACCGGTAAGCTAGTCGTTAGCCTATCGCAAAACAGTTAAGCTGTCATCGTGAATCTTTCGGTGATCAGTATTTTTTTATGCAAAACTGGTCATGTAGTATCTGGACTTAACAATCAGTTACCCAATTGTTCCAGGCAGTCACATTTTTCCTCTTTCAGCCATTAAGTTAAAAAAAAATGTGTGCACAGAAAAAATTTGGATATAATTTGCTGTGATTGCCGAAACTGTCTGTCATCTTGCCTCACAGACACATCCTTAAAGTGGCTGGGTGCCTGGAAGAGAGTCAGCGCATCCTAGACAACAACCCTGCATCTGGTCTAGCTGCGGCAGTAGCTAAAGCCTGGGAGCTTTATGGATCAGAGAGGTGAACTGTAAACTTTAAGTTAAATGGTTTTCTTATCATATTGACAAAAACCTAATCAATATAAAGAGAGGAAAAATTTATTTTAAATTGAGAGTGTTAAATCACAGAGTCTGAAGATCCCAAAATGCACAACTAGACAAGTACCGAATAAAGCCTCAGGTCTTTGCTTAATGGATCCACTGTTCAGTCTACTTCCCTTAAGTAGATATCAGTTGCAGTGCACTGTAACATTATCACTACTATAAGAACAGTAAATTACAACAAGTATAAGACCTCATTCTAAAAAATTTAGTCATCTACTATTAGAAAATGGTTCCTTATGAAGAGAATTACCATGGAGTAACTAAATGCCCACAGTAATGTTTAAAGATAGTGGTGAGAGTGTTTTACAAGAGTAATGTTTTTCATTACAGAGCAGTCATCATGTTCTTGGTGGAGGAGAGCCGAAGGAACATCTTTGATCAACGATGCATTGAACACGAACTGTGGAAAAGGTAAGGTGTTAGGACTGACGAGCTACTTTTGAAAGAGTAAGCCATTTCTGAGAAGTATTAGCCAGTCTTTCTATCATTAGCAATAAGTTGTTATGTGTTCTCTTGCATTTTTAATTCTATCACTGTGATGTGAAAAAGCCCCCCCCCCCCCTTTCTAATTTATTAAGTAAGAAAGAATTTGCCTTGCCCTATGTGAAAAAGTAATTGCCCCCTAAAACTAATTACTGGTTGTGCCACCCTCAGCAACAATCCATATTTTTTTAAATTTTCCTTAATAAATAAAAATCATCACCTAAAAACGTATGTTTACTTGGGTTATCTTTGTCTAATATTTAAATTTGTTAGATAATCTGATCTGCCCAAAAATTGTCTAGCACTAAATGATTCCTAGCATGTTCTTCAACTTCACGAGTTAGGCCTTATCAGGGCTCTTATTTTGTAGTAACTCAGAATTTCTGGAAACTGAATGGTAATTGCTGGTGTCCTTTGGATAAAAGTGACTATGCTTCTATTGTAAATATAAATGGTATAGAAATTGGTATTTTTTTGTAACCAGCACCCTGTCACTTTTTTTTTTTTTTTTTTTTTTTTTAGAAACATTCCCACAATGAGAAAGCAGTTTGATGATGTTTATAAAACGGGAACCCTTGATCAGGACAAGCGGCTATTTGTGTGAGCCTGTTTCTGTCAACTGTACATCAATGTGTTACACATACATAACAAATCTTTAAACTATTTATGCTTACTGTGCTTTTATGTTACTCTCTTTTCAGTGATGGCCGAGAGGTTGCAGTGGTGTATTTCAGAAATGGCTACATGCCACAGAACTACGTTACTGAACAGGTCTTGACACACAGTAGTTCAGTGCTAATCAACAACTTTACTTGTTGTCACAAAATTAATCAAACATGTCTAAAGAGTTTGAAGGGAGTTTGCAGTCTGCTTTCTTTTGGTTGACATTCCTGACAAAGCAGTGGGCAGATTAGCCAGCAGAGCATAGAAAAGTTTTTCCATGACTGGGGGTCAAGTAGCATGTGACCACAATCAAAACAGAGAGAAGAATGGAGAGTAATACAGTTACACTATCAGGGAGTGCTCACATGGTGAGAGCTGTTAAGAAATATCAGGAACACAGAAAATGTGCTTTTTACAGTTTAGTCAGAGAGCAGAAGTTAATGAGACCATCTCCGAAAGTTGATTCTGTTCATCTGGACATAGTGTTTTTCAGTGGGAGATATGTTTCATCTGAGTGACTAACTTCCTCAGTCTCAGGTGACTTCAGGTTTTCCCAGCCTTATAACCTCATAACCAACCTTTGCATGATGACTAAAACTAGTGCCATTGACTAACAATAGGCCATGTGATCGCTGATGCTAATTCTCATGACTGTTGATCAGTGGCCGTGAGTACCATTCACAGAGACTGGTACAAAACAACACATTATACTGGAAACAAAACACTTAATATGTGAGTGAAGTCAAGGCTTTCAGCTTTAATTCAAGTAGTTTGACAAGTGAAGGAGGCCATCATTAGTCTGAAAAAAACAAATAAATCTACTGGAGAGATGACAAAAAGACTGGGAGTGGCAAACTAGACTACAAAACACCTAAAAGGCTTGAACCGTTCTGGACTAAGATTCTTTTGACAAGTGAAACCAAGATTAATTTGTACAAAAATAGTAGGATGAGAAAAGTATGGACAAGAAAGAAACGGTTCGTGATTTAAAACATACTGTGTCATGTGTCAAACATATTGGTAGCAGTGTTACGACATGGCCGTGTATAGTTTCCAGTGGAAATGATTCATTAGTGTTTATTGGTGACCTGACTGCTGATAAAAGTAGCAAGGTGAATTCCAAAGTGCAAGGGATATATTCTCTCAGATTCTGCCAAATGCTGCAAAACTGACAAGATATCACTTCACATTGCAGATAATGATCAAAACATACTGTAAAGCTACCAAAAAGTTTCTCAAGGCAAAGAAAGTGGAATGATTAATGCTACACTTTTGTCAAAAGTGTTTTCTGAATCTGAAATGTAGACTTGGGATGCTCGTCTTCTGTTGGAGCGCTCTCGGGCTGTGAAATGTCCCGATATCAGCACCCATCTGGTTGGAACCAAGAAGGTCCAGCAGGTTCTTTCAGGACCTGGAGTTCTGGAGAAGTTTTTCCCTGGTCAGCCTCAAGTAGTTGAGCAGATCAGAGCAACGTTTGCTGGCCTCTACAGTCTAGACATGGTGAGAAAACTACACCATAACTTTTTATCTGTGGAGTTCAGAAGCCACATTGACTATTGCATTGCTTCATCACAGTAAGTATTATTAAAGGGGAGAAGTAGAGAATTAGTATTTCATAAGAAAGTAGGTTACTGTTGGTGACTGAGCACTTTGTGACAATCATGTTAAATTGCAACGTATTCTTGTCTATATACTAAAATAATAATAAGAATGTAATACATTAATATTAATAATGTAATAATGTGAATTATTACTTCCTTGTGTGTTTAGGGCCCAGAGGGTGACAGAACAGTCGCTATGGCTTTGAATTCACCAGAACGGTTTGTCCTGAAACCTCAGAGAGAAGGAGGAGGTACGTCCATTTCTTATACCAGGCATGGCTGTTTATTCTGCAGCTAGTGCTGTACATGGCATAACAACCCAATTTGTGTGGAGGGTTAAAGCTGTGTGAAAGCTGCTTTTCAAAAAGGTAGAAATTAGTATTCAGTTTCTGTCAACACTGGGTGACAGATGAGGATGAGTATTGACATCTGGTTCAAAGCTGGGGAAAGGCCTGGGTATGTTGTGCACTGTGGTCCAAAGTATACAAACTGTGCAAGGCTGTAAACATCATGGCAAACTGGCTTAAACTTCAAAAATTCCATATTGGTGGGAGGGTAGAAACAATGAATGGTGAATAATAAGTCCTTTGTTTAAATGTCTATCGTGAAAACTTTGTATGAACAAGTGCTCAGTTTCAGCCTACTGCTGTAGCCAGTCCACGTCCTGTGATCTGTAGCAGTGCAACAAGTTCACCTTCATGTAGCACGTAGTTTATTGAGCATGTAAAACAGTTTTAAGTTTGTCAGGTCAAATTTCACCTTGAGTGGGGTGTGCTCAACATATTAACGTGTACATAGCATCAAAGCTGAGATTATAAACTCATATTCTAAACTCAAAAATAAAACTAATGAATTGTAGTTCAAATCCTGTACAATGTTCTAATACTGTCCTAATACTAATCCTAGGTAACAACTTATATGGATCGGAAATCTGCGAGATCCTGGAGGGAGTGAACAACGGTACAAAGAGGATGGCCTATATTCTGATGGACAAAATTCATCCCACGCCCGTACAGAACTACTTGCTACAACGAGATGCTCCACTCAAAATCAACAACTGTCTCAGTGAACTGGGGGTGTTTGGCGCATATGTCAGGTATTTAATCACTAACTGTTTGGTTTGTGCATGAGTTTGTTTCTTACTGGATATTTTAAACTGCTTAATATCTTAGAATTGCACTGTAAGCAGATTGAACTGTATGGTTACACATTTATTAAAGGATGAAATTATAATTGGGAACCTTATCTTGATTTTACACTTGCTGCCAATAATAATATAAAGGATTCTGGGTCCTCCTTATCTCTGTGTAAAAAAAGAAAGAAAAAAAAAAAGAAAAATTAAATAAAACTTGTTCTGCACAGAAGCACTTTTCAAGTTCAGCTAAAGCAAATCAGTTATCTTCTCATGTAGTTTAAGTGGATATTTTACAAAGGAACAGACTTTTTGTGCTTTGTCTATGTGAACTACTGTGTGTAAGTGTAGAGGTTCTGTTCTTGCTGGTGCAGATTTTGTTCCCAGAGCCACTGTGCTGGGAGGATTGTACCATATGTGAAATGTGGTTTAACTAAAATAGAAATGTGTGGAGTTTTCCTGATAGCACTTGGTATTTTGTTTCTAGAACTGCGAGCGACATCCTAAAGAGAAACTGGCTGTAGGTCGGTTACCCTGAGGCATTACCTACCCCTGCTGCCATGTTTAAGAAGTGCAGGTCCCTGGGGATAATTTTGTGTAATAAAGGAGATTGCTCCTTTAAGTATGAAGTATGAACTTTTGATGGCTTTTGACTTTTGTTATCGTACATGCAAAAAAAAAAAAAAAAAGTGTGATGCTTGTGTTTTTTTTGTCGAATTAAATTAAATGTATTTAAATGATTTAAATTTACGATTCTGGTCTGTACTTCTCTTTTTCCATACAGGCAGGGCACAGATATGGTGATGAATGAGTGTGCAGGTCATCTACTGAGGACCAAGAGCTCAGAACACTCAGATGGAGGTGTCGCAGCAGGAGTGGCTGTGCTGGATAATCCTCTCCTTATCTGAGAAGTCAGATCTTTCTGCGCTATGGAAAACTGTGATATCAGGGTTGGAGTTTGGAGTCACACTGTAACTCTGGCTGCTACAGCATGGAATTAATGCTGATCCCACATAATAATGTGTGTTATGTATATATGTGTTATCTGACAAAAGTTGGATGGAAACACTAGGCTCAACTGCTCCCAACCCTGGAAATGTTTGAGCAGACCAGGATTTTTAACGTCGAGTGCTGCTCACTTAACAACACACTTAAGGGCTTAAGCAAGTTCTAACCTTTAAATCTGATATGTGATTAAGAAGTCAATTCAACAGAATTACATGCTTAATTCAGCGTGGGGTATGTATAAATGCAGTCCTTCACTTATTTTACGTCAGAATAAGACTGGATTAGTTAGATGCAAACTGAAGCTAGTATCTCTGATTGCATCCTAACATTAGAAACCTGGTAGATAAAACAACATTATTACATGTTAATATGGAATCCCCTAAACACTGCAGGCACTCTGTGAGGTGTTTCAAAGATAATTATTAAACACCTCTTCTCCAAACAGCTCTTTTTAGTTGAAAATGAAAATTGCAGGATGTCCTGTAGTGTTAGGTTTTGCTTACGCTCACTAATTGTTTAATTTTCTCAAGCTTGTTGGCACCACTGGGACTGTAGCCTTTGTCTTGCATTTATGAAATATGTAAAAGTCAGGCATTATGATGGCAAAAACTAGAAAAGTAAAGTCCAGGGTAACAGGAAAAAAAGGCAATAGTCTAGATAATTTAAAAAAAGGAAGATGATCAAGTGTCCTTAAAGCTGTGTTTTGCTCTTCACCACCAACTGATGGCTTTTAATTTTTACATTTTATCACTCAAACTATGCTAATTAATGTTTGTTTTTAGTACTTGAATAGACAATTAATAAGGAATAGTAATTTATTCATACATTCATACTATATATCTGATATATATACATTCTGATTTTTGAGTTTTGAGGCCAGTAGTTTGTAGTCACAGTTGTGATGGCTGCTAGATGCTGCTTTTATCCAAAAGAATGTCTGTACTTCATTACATATTTCAAGAGAGTTGTATTTGTGCAGAATTGTTTAATTTAGTAGCATATCAAGTTAAATTCTTGAACCAAGTGATCACCTGGACCAAAAATATCGCACAGTGTGGCCAGTCAAAGAATAAACTGTTTGTAAAGTTGAATTTTGTATCTGCTGATTTAATTACCATTAACAAACCAGTTAGTGTCAGGAATGAGACCCCGACACGAGTGAATAATAGACTTAATAGTTTTTCTTTGATGTTTTTTTGCCCTCTTTGATTTGCAGTCATCCTGGTCTGATTACCAGAGATGGCAACTGCATGATAGTGGAACAGGTTTGGGAATCACTGCCTTAACCAAACTGAATGCAATTCACCTGCTGAAGAGGAGACTGGAGGAAAACCTGCAACAACTAAAAGAGGCTGAAGTAAAAGTATAAAGTATACCTTGTCTCACTTAAAAATTAGTTTATCATCTCACATCCACCTTTTTAAACCGGGACAGCAAGGTTCACTTCATCACATTCGATTCATTTCATCTTTGCTGTACACGAAAGACATTTCAAAATCCAAATGTCTTTCGTGTACAGCAAAGATAAAATGCATTTTGCCGTCCCAGTACTTTTGGAGGCAGTCCTTCCCGAACTTAGCTGACTCACTGGTTCCAGTCAAGGTGTGGCTCTCACCTTAGGATGCTGCACTGTGCGCGTCTTTCCTGACGCGACGTCTTTAACTCCATCACGGTTTTATTAGACTATTGTAAGAGACAAGACAGGACGTGGGTCATGCAAGTCTCTCATCTCATCTTGTTTGTCTTCACTCATGGTGAGTGTAACCGCTCTGACAGAATAACGCGTCTTCTTAGGACACAGTCATGGGTGAAGATACGGTGGCTGAGACGTTTCAATCTACAGCGCTGACTTCTGCTTTGGGGCGCGCGTCATAACGCCGCCCGCGTGCGTTCCTCTTTAAATGGCAGATTAAGGGCGACGACTGAGGGAAGCGCGACCATGCTGCTGCTGCTGCCGCAGGAGCGGAAGAAACACATTGTGCTCTTAGTTGCATTTTTTTTCTCTTAGTATTACTTTGCGTCTACAGCCACGCTGTAAGGCTTCTCCCCGGTTTGGGTAAGAGAACTGAAATACAACTAATTAATTCGAATTAAGGTTTAGGTTTATAATAAATACTTATTATAATTAGCACAATTGGTTTCAAAGTGGCTTAATGTATTTATATGATGAAAATGAAACTAAATATGATCCATCTGCAGATGCTACGTGACGGAAATCATTGCCTGCAGTTTAGTAACGATAGTTACTCTGATAGTTTAGGAGGAAAGTTCACGTTCACACTTGGGTCTGAATAAGTGATGAAACCTAATACAAATAAATATCAGTGTTAATGGGTTTATTCTTTTATCCCGTACACTATGAATAAAAAAACTAAAAAGTTGAGCAACACAGTTTGTACAGCTTTTATTCTCATGAGCTTTCAGCTTCACTTCTCTCTTGTGTTTTTTATTATGTTGCTGTTAAATGTTGAGGTTTATTTTTTTTATTTCCTGGTTTGAGTATGTGTGTAGGCAGCTTAGTCTAATGGTGCAAATAAACGAATTTGTTGAACTGCATGGTCATAGCCAGAACAAGAACACTCCCAATAAACGCTTTATTTAATGGGTATGTCCAGTGAAGACATGGAAGAACACGAGGGTTTGAGTTTTTATCATCTTAGAATATGTGTTTGTTGCTATTTTGAGGTTTTGGTGATGATCTAATCACATTTCATGAACAATTTTCACAGAAAACAAGCAAATTGCAAATAGTTCACTGACTTTTTGGGCATGGCAAAGAAGATGAATGCTGAGACAAATTAATTCAAATGGCACTGTGTACATGGAATTTAATGTTAGTGTTTTTATGGCATTTTTTGACAGAAAAGCTTTGCTGTGTTTTATTTATCAGGTAAATCGTGATGGCAACAAATGAAATTATTGAGCAGCTGATCAAAAATCCTGACAAACTAAAGAATTTAGTGGACGAAGTGAAAGACTTGGCTCTTCTACATGGCATTGTGTTTCGGACGCACAAGACCCCCAATTCATCTGAGGTACCATGGATATTGTTCATTTATTTTAAGAGGGTCAAATTACAAGTGTAATGGGGCTTATGGGTTGGGAAAACATTTTCATTGTAGTCGTTTGGCAGACACTTTTATGAAAAGTGACTTATACATACGGAACAAGCCCATGACTTGCCCATGAATACTTAAACGTGGAGCAAAGGAGCTTGGGTTTGAACTGCCAAAACTGGCTCTGATTGGCGGACAAACTGTTGTATCTCCAAATCTGTGACCTCCAAGTAGCCTGCAAGTCATTTATACACTAAATTGGCAAGTCATTTATACACTAAATTGGCAATGACAGCATTCATAACAAAAATCAAGCCATAACTTTAAATGAGTAATCAAGTTAGTATTTTGTATTCAATTAGCTACAATACTACTGTAAAAATGGCTTTGTCTTTATATAACTGTTTTATTTTAATTCAGTTCACTCGATTCAGGATCATCATTAAGACTTTCAGTATATAATTATTATACAGAAAACGCACTTGAGCAGCACAAGGCGACAGTGGAGAGAAAAAACTCCCTTTAATGGAAGAAACCTCCAGCAAAACCAGGTTCAGGGTGGGCGGCCATCTGCCTCGACTGGTTGGGGTAAGTGGAAAGAAGAACAGAGCAAAAGAAGAATAACAACAAGATACAGCAGATGAGACACTAGGCGAGGTCCCCCAGCAGAGTCTATGACAGTATTATTAAGAGATGGTTAATAGTCACCTGAGCCAGCTCTGACTATAAGCTTTATCAAAGTTTTAAGCCTTAAAAGTAGAGAGTATCGAGTTGGTTTCACTGGAGAGGAGCTTGATAGCCAAATGCTCTGCCTCCCAGTCTACTTTTGGAACTGTAGGAACCACAAGTAGACCAGCACTCTGTGAGTGAAGTGCTCTGCTGGAATAATGTGGTTTTATGAAGTCTTTAAGGTATGATGGTGCATTATCATTAAGTTTTAAAATCAACTTGAGATGTGACTTGTGTTTGCAGAAAGTTTCCTCCACTGCCAAAATGCAGCTTTAATACCCAAATAGAATCTGTAACTATCTCTTTTGTTTGCAGAGTACATAGAACAAATGGTCTAAAGCTCTTCTTTTGTATGACTGAATGAGAATGAACTTACAGTATGTATTTTACTTGGTTAGTTAGTTTTTATCACATTATATTACAAGAGGTTATGTTTGTTTTGTCATGTTTTTAGGTTGTGACGTATGCCCCAATCACACTCCTCCCCTCCCCTGTTCCCAAAGCTGCCCTCCTGCAAGCTCTGGCAGTGCAAACTCACTTTAATACACTAGTGGATAAGATCAGCCAGGACCCAGACTTTTTGGAGGAAGCTCTAATGGGGTACGAATAGGTATACTGGATAGATAAGAACATTTTATTGCTGGTTGAAGTGTTTTATTCTAAAATCATGTGCATATTCTTGTAATTCTATACAGTCATACTGTCATAATCATAACTCTATCTCTTGAATGTAAATGATGAACTCATATGGCACAATGAAGAATAACTTGTAATTATAGTTATGCAAACTACCTTAACCAGAGATGATCTGCATGGTAGTGAATGACAATAAGGTCAGTGATGTGTAATTTTTAATGTTTTGTCTTGTTCTGCATAACAGTACTATACAGGCCGATGATTTCACAGCAAAGTTGTTTGGCATATATAGAAAAGTGCAGCAGGAGGGTCAGGCGCAGGTAAGAAAGTCCAAACTTACTATGTTAACAATTTAGATCAAACGACATTTGACCTCTTCTAAGATAAGGGTGGTGTCATTAAATGTTTTGCTTATGGGCAGAAAACCCTATGAAAACAGTGCCATAAAAAGTAAAAAAATAAAACTGCACCATTTCTCTTGGCCACATTTTTTGCCTCAGTTCCATGTGGATTTAGGCTGTCTCAGTGTCTCTTCATGTAAAATCAAGGACGCATGAAGGTCGTAGCATCTGTTGCAAGATCCTGTCATGGAAATAAACGGAATTTCTATCAAGATGGTCTTTGATGCGATTTATTATAAAGTATGAAAGAAATATTGAAATATGAATTTCAGACTGATCAGATGCTGCCCTGATGGCAAAAGCACCTAAAACTCTTGCACAGTTCTGTATATATAATTTTTTTCAGATAAGCCAACTGTCAGTGAATGAAATTATTTGATAATCATTATCATTTTTGGGTGCAGTGTTAAGTTTGTGGAGACAGAACAGTGTTTTTGCAGAAACTGAATTGTATATCTTTTTACCAGTCCATCGTGGTGGGCTTGAACCGATCTGACTACATGGTGAATCAGAGGGAGGAAGGAACATTTTCCCTGAAGCAAATAGAGATCAACACTATTTCTGCTGCTGGCTTTGGTCCATCTGATCATCTCGCTGAGGTTCACAGGTATCCTCAGTCATGTTGACTAAATGATCAGTTTTACAGTTTCTAGAAGATTCAAAACAGCATGTGATTTACATTTGTACAAAACTGTTGTTCTCCCCTGGATTTTTCAGACATGTATTAAAGTCAGTTGGCCTGTTGGAAGAGTGCAAACGTGTCCCGGATAACAACAGGACTCCTAGAATGTGTGCCGCTCTTGCTAAGGCCTGGGAGCTCTATGGTGAACAGAGGTAAGTGTAGTGGAGATCAACACACTGTATGGGACACAAATCTATCAGCAAAATACTGACAACAACAGAAATTCTATTTTATCTTTTTAATAATAACTAATTACAACCTTAATTCTCTTTCTGCAGGGCAGTAATTCTGTTTCTGGTTGAGGATGTACAGATGAGCAAACTCACGCATCGCTACATTGAGAAAGAGCTTTGGAAAAGGTAGGGAAATATGACTGAAACGTGATCTGATTTAAACTAGAGAATGGGAACCCAATTAAACAAAAATACACTTACTGATTTATGTATTATGGGAAATGAAGCTAATCTTAAATATTTTTACTGCATATAGATAGTGTATCTTAACCTTTGCCTTCAGTAATTACTGCGACCCCCTTTTTGCAGCAATAACTTCAACTAAACTTTTAGGGACTAGCACAACGAACAGCTTCAACTCAGGGATGTTGGTTGGCCTCCTTGCATGAATTGCCAGGTCCTTCCACAGCATTTCTAGAAGATTTGTGTGAATAGGTGGTTTGTCCACAGTATTGTTTTGAATTAGCTTTGAATTGACTGGTCCTGGTCTAGAGGCAACAAAGCAGGCCCGAATCACGATACTGCCTCTATCAATTTTCAGAAATGGGATAAGGTTCTTATGCTTCAAAGCAGTGTTTAGTGGTCATCAAACTCAGTGTTTCTAATTCACGGCAAAAATGTTCTACCTTGATTTCATCCATTCACAGGACTTTCTTCCAACAGCCTTCTGGTTTATCCACATGGCCTTGAGCAAACTGTAGACAGACAGCAATATCTGGTTTTGGAGAGTAGTGGCTTTCTCCTTACAACTCTGCAATGCACGCCATTGTTGTTTAATGTTCTTCTGACGGAGAACGTCATGAGCTGCCTGACAGTCGACTGGTGGAGTCATGCAAAAATCAAATCTCCTTATCAAACAAATGTATTATCAGACCGACATGTTTCAGCCCACCCAGATGGTCTGTGGGCTCTAATGAAGGCTCTAAGCTGAAATGTGTTGGTCTAATAACAAAGTTGTTTGATAATCTAAAAGTTTTGTTGGTGATTTTATATTTTCAGTTCATTGTACCTCATTGATTGAAGTTGTGCCAGGAAGTTCTGCTTTCCTTTGGACTCTTCATTAATTATTTTCAGCCTGTTGAGCATCAACAGCTCTTCTTCCAAGTTATTCACTAATCTCCTTTGATAGAACCAAAATGCACTTCTACAAACCTGTGTCCAACTTTAATAGCATAGACCTGGATTTCTTTTGTCTCATTTCTTTAATATTTTAACTTTTTAAGTTTCAAGAAGACCGCTTGCTTTTTCTCCAGGAATATTCCTGTTATACGCAGAAAGTTTGATGAGGTGTCAAGCGGAGGATCTCTTGATGGCGACAAAAGGCTGTTCATGTGAGTATGCATTTTTAATAGCTGCAAATCGTGCAGTTGAATTTACAATGATAGTGTGGCATAATGGTATACAGTTAGTTATATTAAGTGTATGTAATAGTTTTTCAACTCACTGCTTGCTTACTAACTCTCCTGTCACTTCAGACCCTGCTTTACCTACCTGCCCCACAGAGACCTCACTGTTCCTGCTACTGCAGTCGCCTGATTCCTCCCTGCACCACTGCTCACCTATGTCTCATTACCTTTTTGGAAATTTCCAGCTAATAGTCTATGGCAGTATTCCAGGCATAACATTAGTTACTTGTTTCTTTCCTATCAGTTTCTGGACATCCTTTTTTTGTCTGTTACCAGCTATATGCTACTCTTCTGCCTCGGCATGTGCTCTGCACCACCTCCTCCTCTGTTAAGGCTCCCTTGTGCTACTCTGCATTGTTCATTGGATCAGCATGTTATGAATGCAAAACTGATGCTGAACTCAGATACTGATGCAGTGGTCTCTTCCCATCACCCAAGATTCATAAAGATCCAACCTACCTTCCACTTTTCTCATGTCAAACTAGTCAAAGTCAGCATTCTGGCTCCATCTTCAGTGAGTCTCCTTTGTCCTGCATGGTCAAGTTACAGGTTGTCACATTCATTCAGGAGAAAAGGAGGTTTTGCTACTCAGCGAAAACTGTTCAACAACAAAATATATAAATGTGACAGAGACATACCTTGCTGGTTTTAATGTTCTGTAATTAAAACTCTGCAGAGATGGACTGGAGGTCGCTGTTGTGTACTTCCGTTATGGCTACATGCCAGACAACTACACTCCACAGGTAAGAAATTAATCACATGACATTAACATTTGTGTTACTTCTAAGCTGCACTGACAATTTTTATAATATATATAATTTATTGTTTTGGGCGCAGCATAAACGAGCTATAAACCCAATGAAGATTTTTGCCCTATGCAGTTGATATAAACAGTTGCTTTTTTGCACATCAGGCAGATTTGTTAATTCATATCTGCTTTATTTTGCACTCTTGTGCAAGGCCGTCATTTAGTCTCCTGTCAGCTTCGTTTTGTTCCCAGTTGTGAATAGTCCCTAATAGAGAATTCCTGTCTGGTGTAGAGATGGGATGCTCGTCTTCTGATGGAGCGCTCTCGGGCTGCGAAATGTCCCGATATCGGCACCCACCTGGCTGGAACCAAGAAGGTCCAGCAGGTCCTTGCAAGACCCGGGGTTTTGGAGAAGTTTTTCCCAGAACAGCCTCAAGTAGTAGAACAGATCAGAGCAACATTTGCTGGCCTCTACACTCTTGACATGGTGAGAGAATATTTCATAGATGTTGTAATGTTTTAAATTGTACTCTCAGGTAATAAGCTAATAAAACACATATGATTGATATGATGATTAAAAGCGGTGAAACTGAATAGAATTCACCAGACTGTGAAGATGGTTTAGCCTCAACGTGACAGTCATCATGTTAAACTGCAATATATTCTTGTTTTTATGAAGTTAAAATATGTCTAAGCTTTTCCTTATTTTCTTATTTATTCATCGTTGTGTCTTCAGGGCCCAGAAGGTGACAATACACTAGCAATGGCTTTAGCAGCACCAGACCGGTTTGTCCTGAAGCCTCAGCGAGAAGGAGGAGGTACAATGACAGAGAAACATCTTTATACATTAATTTATTGATGTAACAAATCCTAAAATCACTACCACTAATCACAGAAAGCAGCTTATTCCTACACTGTGGAGAAGAGCAGGAGCTTTACTTCTAAGGAGAAAGATCTGGATGATGTAGGGTAGTTTAAAGGTAAACTCAATGAAAAGAAATGGAACTGAGGGAATTTTGTTTGTTCTTGATGGTGAAAGAGACAGGAAGCAACAAACTTTAAACTGGCACGAAACAGGACAACTAAATGCTGGAAGAGACTGAAAAAGCTTTTTTCTCTGTTAGACCACCTGACAGTGTTGTACTGTGAGTCTGACTTCACAGAGGCACCCCTCCATGATAAAGTTTTGGACATACAGTATATATATATATATAGATATATATCTATATATATATCTATATATATATATATATATTTAAAGCTACACACTACCACTAAGTAAGTTAGGTATAAAAGGGCAGAGCCTAAATCAGGTAGAAAAATGTCTGACAGAGTGGTTATAAAAGAGGTTTGACTGGTTTGTTTGTAGGATTATTAGCACAGGGTGGATACGAGAAATATGGCTTGGTGTCGCATTGTTTGCAATGGTGGCTCAGGTAGCATGCTGCTAATAAGTGTCCTGGTAGTTGAACAGTAGGCCTGACCGTAGGAGGAGAGTTCAGGAGAGATTAGGAGGACTGCACTCTCACGCACACATTATATTGTTGTTGGTAATACAATGAATTTTTCTTCGTGTTGACAGACAGTGCAGAGATGTTAGAAAGCAGCTTAGAAAGGTGTTACAGAGGTAATGCTTGCAGCTTTTTTGGTCACAGAATGTGTTGTAGTGGTGGCTATGAAATCACTGGATGTGCTCTCCATCACATGCATTTTAGAAAATGGTTATTATGGGGGCCTGCAGATTTTAATGGCATGACCATATACACCTCCTGGGGGTCAAAAGGTCTTTTAACGTGAGTAATGAGCTTCAGTAGGAAAGCTCACTTTGTGGCACAATTAAGCGTAATGTTGTTTTCCTAGGTAACAATATCTATGGGTCAGAGATCTGCCAGGTTCTGCAGAGAATAAAAGACAGTACAGCAAGGATGTCCTATATTCTCATGGATAAAATTCACCCCACCCCTGTACGGAATTTCCTCCTGAGGCGAAACACTCCCCTCAAAATCAGCAACTGTCTCAGTGAACTGGGAGTGTTTGGAGCTTATGTCAGGTAAGCACTGATTTTTAAAATGCATAGTGTGCACAAGTTTGTGTCAGATGAAACATTTCAGTTGTTTGTTGTTTTGGGACTAATTCATTTATTTTTAGCTTTAAATGCTGCTGAGTATCAACTGCACTGTCAGCAGATAGAACTGTATAATTCCAAATGTATTACACTATAGAAGTAGAACTCAGAGATCAATAATTATTTTATACTCCCTGCAAAACGTCAGTGGCTGTTTATGGTTGCTGTAATCCTTTATCTGTGCAGTATTAGCTCCTCATCTGACATAGATCACGACAATGATTTAAAAATGAACAGACCTTCTGTGAAACATGTCCTTTGTCTTTGTGTAGACTACTGTTTATTATGTGCTTTAGTGAAGAGAGACTTGCTGATGCAGCACATGTGACTTGTTAAAAATACTGAAGAATACTTGATTATGGTTCAGAAACTGTGGTGATATTATGAGACAGGAAAAAAGCTGGACATAAAGATTTCTGAGCATTACTTTAAGATATCCTGCAGGGGATTATCACTTCACTCAGCTGTTCTACTTAACAAAGCACTTTACTGTCTCTCTAGCTTACTGCTTTACTTTAACGACTCACAACTTTACTGTTTTGGTTCACTCTCTCTGGACTCACTAGCATTATTTCCAGCTGCAGTAGACAGCTGTTTTCTGCATAAGCTTCAGATAAATTAACGGTTGCACTTGGAAGGGGACTTCACACGGGTCCAATGATCTGTTGAAAATTTGGGTGAAGATTGGAGCCAGTTAATTGACACAGGACCTTAGATAAGAGAAGGTTACTCTGTCAGGCCTTGGAAAGTTTCTGGCTTTCTGTCAATTGAAAAGTTGATCACCTCTTCTTTAAATCCCTGAGTGCAGTTGAGTATCTGGAGCGGTGTGGTGGAGTCTTGCATTAGCATGTGAGGTGTGGAGTTGTGTTTTTTCAAACCTGGTTTAAAAGTTGTTCAAATTGTCTGCAGCTTCTTTTAAAACACAGCACATGTCAGCAAGTCAGGAGACTGTGCACTTGTAATCCTGTCTTGTTTTTGTTTCCATGCAGGCAGGGTAAAGAAATGGTGATGAATGAGTGTGTGGGTCATCTGCTGAAGACCAAGAGTTCAGAACACTCAGATGGAGGCATTCTAGCAGGAGTGTCTTTTCTGGACAGTCCTCTCCTTGTCTGAGAATTTGCACTTAAAATCAAGTATAACTATACCAATAATTAAGGGTTTGGGTATTTACGAACTAATATACAGTTAGGTTTGTAAGTAATGGGGAAAAAAGTATCATTTGTGCTCTGTACAGCAGCACATTGTATTTGAAATGAAAGTTAATCAAGGTTAAGACTTTAAGGCTTTAGTTCAAGCGTTTGACAAATGTGTGGCCTCAGCTAATCAGAATTTTCATAAACACGCTTCAATTTTGGCGGGGATCTTAAATAAGGACAAATTGCTGCCAAGCAATTGCTGGTGGCCTGGTGTGCCCTGTACCTCATTATTCTAAAGAGATGTCTATGCAAGTGAAGGAGGCCATCATTAGGCTGAAAAAACACAATAAACCCATCAGAGAGATGGCAAAAACACTGGGAGTGGCCAATACGACAGTTTGGAACATTCTTTAAACTGACAGCTCAGCAGAAACAGACGAAGAATCTTGAGGAGGTAGACATGTTAAGTCTACAGTCAAGAGATACTTTATGAATGTAAATACAGACACTTCACAACAAGCTGGAAAACATTGGTAATGTTAAATAACAGAAAGACCAGATGAAACTCTTCATCTGTTACACATGGTGGAGGAAGTGTAATAGCCTGGGCGTGTATGGCTGCCAGTGGCGTTTATGGATGACCTGAATACTGATCAGGATGAAGTCTCAAGGCAAACAAACTGTGTCATTGACTGGTCAAGTCAGTCACCTAATCTCATGTCTTCACCTACTTTTGGTCCTGTCCATGGATTGCAGACTTCAGGCAGTTATTTACTGCAGGTGATTTCCAACCAAGTATTGAAGGCAGTTCTTATTTTTATAATAATGTTAGTTTGTTCTATTACTCAAGTCCCCAAAATATTTGTATATGTGTGTGTGAAAATAGTTGTAATTACTGAATGTTACTGTCATAATATGTCAGACTACTGTTTCTAAATTACCTGAAGAAAACATAAAAATTTGAAGATTCTTGGGGGAACTTGTGAAGCATTTCCTTTTCTGTGATTTATAATAGAATTTATTTCCCTTGTCCCTGTAATGTTAATCCTATGTAAATGAAGTTTTAGACTCAGACTACACTGCAGTTGCATTTCTCCTTATCAAATGTATGTACATAAGGAAAAGTTAGTTTCACTTTGCACATCATAGTTTTTCAAAGTCACCTCTTTATTTATCATTATAGAACCACTGACTTTGGTTATGCTGCTGCTATGTTTAGGCTCAAACTGTTACATGACTTGGGCTGAGCAGGTCACACTCCATCAAATGCTGCCTGAGGGGATCAAAAGCAAAAAAAGCAATAAGATGTTGTTTTAAAGAGGAGCTGAAAATTCAGCTCAGTGTTTAGACTTTGCTCTTACAAAGCTAAGAGGTATGAGATGATGAACCTCCCAGAAGTAAGATCAGCAGGCATGAGGAGCGGTGCAGGAATAAGCCTGAGGGATGGTGATAAACACAAGGATGACCCTTGCAATAAGGAGGATTTCCTCCCTAATTCTCAGCTTGAACCCAAACTCACGGGGAAGATGAAATCCTCAACATTCAGGTGCCACTCAGTCTTGACCTTTCCACTGAGATCCAGGTTGTGGATAAAGAGAGGAATAAACTGTTATGAGAAAATGAAACCTAAATTAACTGTGGTGAGAGATGAAATAAAAACCCTTCAACCGAACTGCATGCTAGCAAAGAAAGGTTCACAGTCAAACAGCCAAAGCAGTCTGCAGAGTGAAAAGCAAGATAGGGAGCCTGTAACAAACACATATACTCCTAATACAATGGTTATGACCCTGAAAGAGTCCTAGAACAAACAGTACTGTCTTGGCTCCACTAAGCTTTGGATATGAGGAGCCTGCTATCTTTGACATGACAAAAAGAAAGGGAAACAACGATGAACAAAGGTTAAACCAAACATATGTAAAATCTCCAGAAGACAATGAGCTACAAAAATTCTCATAACTTCTATTATTCAATATTTCCATCACACTGTGCAATCAGGTGTCCCCCACTAATGTCCTCCATGACCCAGAACCCACAAATAAGACTGAAGCCTCTGAGGAGATCCTTCCAGAAACATTAAAGAAGACGTCAGTGGACAAAGTGATAAAATAAGCTGCTTAGATTACTTTACCTCACTTACCTATTGAAAGACAACAGATTTTTTTCACCGTAGACATTTGACTTGGAATAATTTGACAACCCAAATGTCCGCAGCAAATCTCTGCATCACCTGCAGTACATATGTAAATATGACTGTGAACATTCATCAAGAGTTATTATTATGTTAATATTATTATCAAGCACTGCTAGTTAAACAGTGACAGATGGATGAATGAATTTGAGGTTAGCCGATCACTGATTGCTGGAGGCCACTGGATACAGCTGTAGGTGATGTTGATTGATGGACGTGGGTGTGCAAGCTGTTTATAGTGCACTGACACATGTTATAAAAGGTGAGCACATTTTTTAATAATGGGGGGGGGGGGGTAATAACAGTGGAGCAAAGATAACGTTCCTGTGTTTTTAGATCTAATGTACCTTTAGTCCTTCTGTGGTTTTCCTGTCATCAAAATACTATATCTTGCTGTTTCACATGCTAACCAGCAGGTGGCAGTAAATCCAAAGGCTTGGCACTAAAGGGTATGGATGCTGTTGATCTGTAAGAGTTCATCGGAGGCAAAGAAGTCAACAGGGTTCATGTGAGAGTGGCCATCAAAGAGGAAAAGGACCACGGAACAACCTGAATCCCAGGGCCAACGGAAGAACCTGGTTATTCCATACATGGCTGGGGTGTC
>JAUYWH010000025.1:3628063-3659043 GCA_034779795.1 Ctenopoma multispine | reverse complement strand
CACACACACACACACACACACACACACACACACACACACACACACACACACACACACACACACACACATACACACAACTTTGTACACCTGAGTTGATTCAGAGGAACCAGAATTGGCCTCACATACCACACAAACAACCAGCAGGAAGAGTCAAGGTCAGTTCCTGTTTTTGTACCTTTTGGACTTCTTCATTACTATAAACTGCACATTGCATGATCCCCAGTTTCCTCTGGTATTAATGACTGATTAACAAACAACCCAATGCAAAGTTCAATGAGTACAGTCAAGGGGGCTTTATATTGTTGATGGTCAGTGGCTACTGACAGGCTTTTCCTACTCAGCAGTTACCATCAGCCCGGCTGGAGCCGGAAAGCCTGCACTCTCTAACAGAGTGTGAGTGGGAAATTCATTACATTATTTTAGTCCCTGCTGGAAAATAAGTCATTTAATGAAAGGGGTTCCAGATTATAATTAAAATGGGCTTGCTCTAACATCTAACATCTTGATTGCAGGGACAGCTTATAGTATAGTGAGCGTGTGATCAGAAGGTGTGAAAACCAGCAACTAAACTAAAAATAAGCTTGACTTTATTTCTACAGCACTTCTCATACAAGTTTGTGCTGGTTTACATGTGACTGGCAAGCTGACAATTTAACATTCATTCCATTTTTCAAATTTTTTTATTTCTTATAAAAAAATTTGAAAAATGTAATGAATGTAAAATACCACAAACCTGAAATACATCGACATAAAATCACAGACAAATTAGATAATGCGGATAAGAATGAAACTGTAAACTGTGATCAAATATTCAGTGAAAAGGGTTAATCTAAGGCTAAATATGTAGGTTTTAGGTCTGGATTTTAAAAAAATCTACATGTTTATGGCATTTTAACTGTGCTAAACCATGTCTTCCAGAGTAGGATGCACACTGACCACAGATCACTAGTTATTATATTTGAACTATTTTACATCTAGATGACACATTACAGTTGTAGTCCGGTTGTATAGTTTGAACTGTAATGATTTTGTCTGGTGAAAAGAGCAAATAAACTTTGTAAAGTTTATTTATTATTTGGTCAATCATTACAGACAGACAATAAGATAATAAAACAGTGTAATTGTGAATGAAACACTTTTTCTGCACCCGCATCACTTTTATGTTGCACAATTAATCATAGATAAATCAGTCACCTCCAATTACCGATCCGCAACAAAACACAGTAAAAGGATGTTATCAACATCACACATCTCATTTCCTAACACACACTCATTGAGAAGCAGCAGCCT
Source organism: Ctenopoma multispine (assembly GCA_034779795.1). NCBI lineage: Eukaryota > Metazoa > Chordata > Actinopteri > Anabantiformes > Anabantidae > Ctenopoma > Ctenopoma multispine. The sequence goes on along the minus strand of JAUYWH010000025.1, from coordinate 3,657,753 downwards.
GCACTAGCAAGCAGAAGCTTGAGAGTTGCCACATCATTGTTCTTTATTGGTTTTTCAGGAATGAGGAAGTGTGTGAGGCAGTATCTTTACGGGAAAGCAGCGAGCGCGGGAGGGAGGGGCTAATGGGAATGCGGGTGGGGAGGTTATGACAAGTATTTGTTAAGCCGGACAAGAAGAGCCGGATAAGAAGAAAGGCAAAGTGCAAAGGTGGAAAATTTTAATTGCATTTGAGATTTGGTAATCACATTTCCCATCTTACTCACGCTGACATCGGTTTCTGCGCACCCACCCTCCGTTCAGTTTATCATTGTTATTCTGTTACTACCTGCAGTCTCTTGGCAAGTGTGGTGTTTATTGTGAAAGGAATTCATACCAGTGTCTTAATTGGCAAACTGAAGAATTATTTCAAAAGGGAATTATTGTAGCTCGGGGCAAAGATACACTGTGTCCTCTTCCGCAGTGTCACGTGAAGTATGTTCCAGTGGAAGAAATGTGTGCGTAAACAAACATAACGCACAGTGCTGTGCAAAAAAAAGAAACACACTATGTAGAAACATTATGTAGAAACATACAAAAGTCAGCATGATTCATGAGTCAGAGGCATGCACCTGTTTACACCACTTCATTAATAATGTGTACCATGACTGTGTGTGTGTGTGTGTTTTTGACTGTCCTCGCCCTTTGCCTTAATTTTGCATGTGAATGTGTGTCTGTGAATGTCATTTTAGGTCCATATCTGGTGTTGCTCTGTGCATTTTTCTTACTCAATAACAGGGAGAGGAGAGTGACCTTTCCCCTGAAAGGATGTGAAGGCAGCCTGCACAGTGTGTAATGTGGTGAATCAGCCAATAAGAAATGCAACGCTTCTTCGACATCTACTGGAAACCTCACACAGAGTAATGTGGGAGTTCTGGGAGGGATGAGCCTCTATATGTTGCTGTTTATCCATACGGGTGACATCTTGTAAATGGTGATGAAGTTGTGTTTTTACTGTAATCTTGAGAAAAATTCTAGCAGAACTGAAATCACACCAGACCTACAGGCAGATTTTTTAAACACACGTACTTTCCAAAAGCCCTGTATGTTGATCACTGGTTTAAATTAATCTTTGTCTTCAGCTCCAACCAGATTCCTAGAAACTGGATGAGACGTTTGAACCAGGTCAACATGGTTGACCTTATTGCATGTTTAGCTCTTCAGTTACTTAACCTCAGGTCTAACCTGTCTGGGAACCATTTTACTTTTACTTTTGTCAAGTCAAATAACTTTGAGAATGCTACTGCACATTTGTTTTTTATTTTATTATTTCAAACCTGTGGCCAACTGTGTTAATTGGTAATTTCAATAAAGTTTAATTAAGGAAGATAACAACAGCCCAAATAATATAAGCATTACTTAAGTTTAATTCAACTATGAACAGAGCTGGAAGACACAGGTGATATGTTCTGCAGTTTCTTTAAACACTAAAGTATTGTCTTGGCATATAATGTATCTTATATTATGAAACATACTCAATTCATAATGCAGTTTATAATGCTTTTCCAACTGGTGTATGTATGTGTGTATAAATGTATTCATATAATATAATTGTCTACTTAAGGTAAGATATCTTTCAGCCTCAATTCAGTTCTTTTAGGTATTTTGTGAATACAACATTGGTTTCATATTTATATACACTACTAGCCAAATGTTTGGAAACACACAGGAAATGCCATGTTTCTAAAAAAAAAACATTAACGTAATCAGCTGTGTTATCATTACAAGAGGGTTTCTAATATTCACTTCTCCTTTTAAATTGATAAATTTGCACTAGCAAACATAACATGCTAGAAGACAGTAGTAATGTTTGCTGATGATAGGATCGTACATTTATTAATATTAATATGATATTATTAAAAACTGTTCTTTCCAGCTTCTGTACAATAATATGACATTTACAATAGTAGCAATGTCTACACTGTATTTCTGATCAATTTTGCATTTAATATGCTTTTCTTTCAAAACCATGTTCATTTCTATGTGTGTCTGAATCCTTTACTGGCGGTGTATAAATAAATAACCTGTGCACAGCTGAGCTTGGCACTACTCTGCTCTACTCACTTTTGGCACCAGCTACTTTTTCGTTTTCCACTGCAAACAGCATTCCCTGCGTATAATAGGTCACATGAAACTACAGTGAACTGCAGTGAAACTGCAGACACAACCAGGAACAATAGGCTGTTCTTGTTTCTCTGCTTGCAAGGAGACAGATTTTTATTTCAGAAGAGACTTTAAGCAGCAAGACGAAAAACTGCTGACAACATCAGGAGAGTACGGGAAATATAATGAGCCGACTGTGGTCGAGATAGCAACGCTTCTCACTGACCAACCAGTAGTCTGCAGTGTTTTCACATGACATCACCTGGTACTTTTGAATATTGGTCAAGTTAGCCGTTTCCCACTCCAGGCTTTATGCTAAACTATGCTAAGCTAAGCTAATTGCCTCTGAGCTTCAGCTTCACACTTAATGGACAAATGCAACAGTGGGATTGAGTTACTTATTTAACTACTGGCAAGAAACCAAGCAACTGTATTTCCCATTAAGTGTTGAACAATTTCTCTAAGGCTAGACTCCACAGTAATTGGACATTTATAGAGACAAACAAGAAAATGACATGACACAGGTCATGACACAAACTCAAAAACACATCATCGTGAATGCAGAGCAGAACCCTTTTTTGGTGCTTTAGTTCTAATTCATTCTTCTGAGCTTCCTAAATCTCTCCTTCCCATAACCTTTCAGATTCAAGGATCTGATGCCTCCCCCTCCCACAGTTCATCAGTTGCTTACAGAGTTAGCCAGAAAGAAAGTCAGGGTCACCTTTGGCTCAGACATGTTACTCCCACTACCCTGGAAACCCAACAGGCATCCTGGAGACAAACACAGAGCTACCACAGTGAGTTCCCGGATTCCCACAGTTCTCAGTGAGGCCTGGGAAACTCACTGAAAATGTTTTAACTAAGGCAAATAAAGAAAGAAGAGACTGTTCTGTGAGGCGATCCAACTGGCCTGTGTCATCTCAGACCTCCTAATTTCTTCCTTAGTCTGAATGTTTTATCTCTTGCTTTATTCGATTGGAAAAAGGAGGGACGTTTAGCTCATCTTGTGCTGCTTGAATAACTATTCTTCTCCCTAAAGAGTCAGACATTGGGGGAGTCAGGAGTTGGTGCAAAGTAAAACTGAGTGAAAATGGAATATTGTATTTTAGTAGTATTATTATATTGTATTCATAGTAGATTTGTCATGCTGGTAAGCAATGTGAAACTGAATGCTAATGTTTCTACATACCTGCTGCATACCAGATGTATTTGACGCATTAAAACTGGCTTCATGTACATTCACTTTCAGTTTACCTTTATTTAATGAAGCATTTGCACGCTCTGATCATCATTAGCTCGTTAGCAACCTGTCTTGTATTTGTTAGGTCACTAATGTCGTTGTGTTCCCAGATGGAACAATTAATTAATAATCCAGTTATGTAAAAACTACATATTTTAAAGAAGTGAGAACTTTAGACTATGCAGAGTAGCTGTCAGTTTCACAGATAAAAATTTGACCTTGTATCTGTCAACATTCTTGTCACAAACAATTTTCTCTGTTTCCCATAATCTCTTATCCTCAATTCTGGTATTTTTCTAGAGAACAATATCACACTCAGTGGGAAAAAGGTTGCAACAGGAGCACTTGCACAATACGATGCGACTTGTTTGTTTGCGTAGCGTACCCAGGCCAAACCCCCTCATACCTTCAACCTTAACCTTCTTCTTTTCCTCCATGACCAGGCATGTTAGTCATGGAGGTATTACAAGGTCAGGGATGGCCACAACCCGTGAGATCCAACGTAACTGTTGAGATAGATTTGAGGTGGGGCGGAGAGCTGTCCACCCTCTTTCTCTCCTCCTCTCTTATTATACAGGCTGAGTCATTCACAAAAATGTGAAAACAAAGTCAACAGCATAACTGTCTTCGTGTGACTACAAGTTGAGAAAGAACGAGCGCCGGTTGTCTTGTCGTGCTGATTAAACAAAACAGGAGGAGTTTATGCAGAAGACGGACAAAAAAACATTCTTGCTTAATGAGGCAATAAATAACACCACCATGGGAACATCAGTTAATGAACAAATTCTGTGTTCCTCTGTTTACTTTCATTAATTTCACACTTGACTGTTTCCTATTGGCAGAATCTAATAAAAAAAAAATACAATTATCTTCACTGGTGATCTGAGGATACTTTATTGCCCTGTGCTATAACTGGATACTAGATACTTGAGGTGACTTCTGCAAAATCTAATATTGCAAATGAAGCCCTTTACTGGTGAGAATTAATACAAACATAACAAAAAGTCCATATCTTTCTTCTCTACATGAATGGACATAGATTCATTCATCTTTTTTTTTTTGTCTGTTCTTAGCTTACTTACTGTGATATTTTTGTGTGCAAGTATTAACCTGGTGTTTTAACCTGGTTGGAGATACTGAGAGGCACTGAAATCATCGTATCCATGCTGGCTTGATGTCTGTGTCACAGTGAAAAGGAAGCTTGGTGCTTGGGGGTAAAAGGTGTGACACGTTATTGACGTATTTCTGCAACCTGCTACCTGGGTTGGTTTCTCCTGGTAGACTTTCTCATGTACACTGGAGGAGAAACAGAAACAACGACTTGCATTCGGGCAAAGTTGTTGTGCATTTCAAGTAAAATATTATTAATGCATAAATCACTAGTGATTACAGTTCCTCGTGTCTTCCATGATAAGATAGCGCCGTACACATGATATCAAATTAGGAATAAACTAAGGTTTTGTTGGCAGTTTTCCCTGTGATGATCAGCAGCCATAGTTCTGCCCAATTTTATCAGTACATCAGTGTGTGACTCATTCTGTGTAATGTGAAGAGATGGAAACTGTGAGTTTGGAGACAGCTAGAACAGCGTGTTGCTACTCCAGGAGACAGTGGATGTCGACCTTTACTGGAGCACTGTGCCCTCTGTTCTGATGGAACAAGTGACGCGGACACCGGCTGGCTACCATCCATTATTCACTCAATACCTAAGTGTGCCTGTACTGTACCTCTGCCTGTTTGGAGGTTGAAGTGACTTCAACAAAACAAAGGGTCAAAGAAAGTTTAAGACAGTTTTGATGCTCATTGCTGTGGTGACAGGGTTACATGTGTATGTAAAGTTAAAGGGGCAGTTCACCATTCTTACAGAGCACTTTCAGACTGTGAAAACAACTCTATGTCCCCTAGCATTTAAATATGTGTGGATTTTACCACAATGGAGCATCTAAGGACAGACACCGCTGGGTTGTCCAGGTTTTTTGGAACTTGATTCATAAGTTAGGATATCCCTTGGTTCTGAACAACAACATATTTGTAAAACACATATTTGCAGGAATTAGGGCAAACACACGCTTTGACTTTGAACCAGAAAAGCTTGGTTTATTTGATGATCTACTTTTGGTTTTATCTGTTACACATTCTTGAGCAAGTAGCTCAGTGTGAAGAGCAGTCGTCTATGAACCGGAGGGTGAGTGGTTCGATTCCCAGTCCATTCAGGCTACATACAGACAGGCGTCATTGGACAAGATGCTGAAACCTCCAACATGTTCTGTCTGGCCGCTGTCCTACCAACTATTTCCCCAAGGGGATCAATAAAGTATGTCATCATCATTATTATTACTAAAATAAGCCAGTCACTGCACATTTCACTGCAGATGCACAGATGCATAGTGCATGTTCAACCGTAACACTCTCAATTAGAGCATACTGGATTTCCCATTTGTCTATTAGCAAACAGTGTTTGTGCAAGAATGTAAGTGTGTTTATCTGTGCCTGTGGTGCATTTATCAGAGCAGTCAGTTAGGCAGAGGACAAACACGTGCAGATAAAGACAGACAGTGAATTTGGAATAAAAAGGGGGAGGGATGGGGGGGGTGAAGGAAGTTCCTGACATTACCCAAGAGCTGCAGTTCTGCGTCTAACAGTTTGAACAGGGAGGAGGTTGATTATGCAACAGCTGTTTGTTTCTCATAAGAAGGTGTAACACACAGCTTACGGGAAAAGGCAAAGCTGGTGAGGCAGTACGGTGGCCCCCGCTGAGGAGGAATTACACACTGAAGAGAAGAACATATTGTATCTTCTGCAATGTGATCACTACAAATGACACTCACTCACTCATTATCACACATCAGGTTTCTTCTAAGACACACACATTGACCATCGATGTGTTTTCTTCTGATGACTCATTATAGTCAGTGTTGTTGTAAAGCGTCTGTGGTAGCTATCTGACACTGTGTCCTGCTTTTTGTGATAACTCACTGAGAGACAGAGTGACTCACAGCTCAGGCAAATAGTCTGCTCTGTTAGTCAATCCTCAGGTGGGGGTAAAATGGTGGTCAACAAACAATGGCATGAACAATAGGACAAAAAGGGCAGTGTACTGTATAGATACACCAAACAAGTCAAACTGAAACTTGTAGTTAATATTTAAATACCCATTTAGACGTTTTGTGAAACACTTCCTTAAAATAGGATGAGAAAATCATTTTTTAAACTACTGCTAGTTGCTTATTGATATTTTTTTATATATAATAGATAGTTTGTCAGATACGTTGTGGAAATTCTTCAGCAGGAGAATTTTCAGGAACTGTCGCAGAAAATGTGCAGCACATAAACTGTAATATGTCCTTTCTATTATGTAGTTTTGCAGAAGCAAACTAAACAAAAAAAACAAGATGTTAGGTAATAACACAAATGTAGGTCTCCAGAAAAATCAGCAAAATGCTAATTAGTGTTTTTACAATGCACAACCATGTGGAAAATGTGTTCTTTATATTAGGGATTAATGAATTTATACTGTTTAGTAATCTGCGCCACACAGATCTAATGTTTTCATCTGTTAAGTATTTTTCATCTCTTCACTGACAAGTGAAGTTTAACTCGTCACATACGTACATCACTCTTTTTCTCTAACTTTGTTTCTATCACTCTGCACATCAACCTCAGTAAGAAAGCAAATATGCCTTATGTCAAACCAATTTTTATAATAGTATTTTGAGCAGCAAAATTGACCAGGTTGGCTGCATTTTCGTCACAAAACATGCCGACATGCAGAGTTTAATGTGCCATGGTTCTCAGAACGACAGGGGAAATGAATGGTGGTGTCATTCGTGGAAACTGCCTGTGGTCTTCAGAGGCTGTAATGTCTTCAGGGAAACTGTGTGTTGTCTGAATACCTGCAGAAGAAAGTCAGTGTCAGATAAAAGGACACGTGAAGACTGACACTACATTTTGAATTCATGCTGGAGATGACATTTTATTTTTAGGGCTGGTTTCCTTTGATGACTTCTGATATAAAAATATGTACAGCTAAATGGAGGAGTCCCTGAGCAACATAAAATGAGTATATTTGTGAATTAAAAAGTCATAATCTTATGAATAAAGTGATGGGCTAAACGTTTGCAAAAGGATGATTGGGGACCAGATTTCAGGGATAGTCTGAGGAGTGTGATCCTCTTGACACGGACTCTGTGAGGGTGCATCTCAGGGGAGAAGAGAGGAATAAACCCCTTGGAATGATCTTTACTCATCCCCTTTATCGCATTAGTTAAGCGCACGTGTCACCTATGCCAGTGTTCTGCCTGGACTTAAACATTAAATATTAAAAATAATAGTAACCTGATGCCTTCAGGTGTTTTACAAGGCACACTGGTGCTTTGAGCGCCCGCATGCCAACGTGCTTCAAATGCAAATGTGCATCCACTCAGCACGCTGAGTAACGTGTTGTTGTCATTTGCTGATCATTATCATGTGGTGCAAACTACAAGAGGTTGATGGGGGTGTTTTAACATTACCATTCATCTGGATTTGTGTTTTTTTTTTGACAGCATAATTCTGTCTCTCCTTTTACGCTCTGCTTTCGTCCCCACTCAATTTCCAGGTGGAATATCTTTCTGTACTGCTGCTAGATTCTCTAAAGTACGTTCACCAGCTAACAGCATCTGTAAGTGAACTAAAACCAAAAGAGTGATTGTAAAAGCTCCTTGTAACTGAGGAGAATGACATGGTGTCATTTTGGCCTACAGTATAGCTGCATCCATCCATCTGTTCACATTAGAGCTGGCGAACACACGTCGTATTTACCTGACAGGAACTAACTGGGGCCGACGGGAGCAGCAGTGTTTCCAGCCTCCATGTAATTTTCTGTTGTGTAAATCTTCATTGCGCTGTAGGTGAGGTACCAGCGGCGCTGTCTAGAAGAAGATTAGCAGGGAGGGCAGGAATCTCATGGGAGCGTCACAGCTGATTAAACCTACAACTCTTATCTATCCATGAGGGAAGATCCATGATAGGCTGCTGCCTGCTGGTTACTATCACTGATCGTGTCTAGATTAACCCAGGGGAGCATCTGCAGACTGTTAAACACATGAAGACAAGCAGTGGCCCTCATCCATGTTGGCTTTATAGCTTTTAACTGATGCTACAGCATGTATTCCTTTGTCTCAAGGCAAAATGTTTCCTTTTACTACACTAAAATTATATTTTAGTTGTATTTTCTTTTGTTACTATTCTGTGTGATTAAATATGTTAAATATGTTTTAATGCCAAATCTTCATCTGTATCTGTAGACACTGAATTCTCCACTCAAACCTGCGGGAGTGGTTTGTTTGAAAAAGATGAAATCCTGAGGTGACTAATGTTAGCTTTTGTCTTCACGCATGCACCTAAGTTCTCAGACAGGTTCAGTTCAGTCATTGGGTAAAGGTACTCATTGTCAACTGTATGAATGAACAGACTGCAAATACTAATGAATTCAGTTGTGTCCTTGTCAAGCTTCAGTATCTCACAGTTTGTTGTACAAAGCCAATTCTTGGAATGTTTTTCGCTTGTTTTCTCTACTATAGCAGCATGTGAGCACCCTGCCCCTTTTTGTTGCCATCTGCCTGTTTCCTCTTATCTCTTCATCTGTTTTCTGTATCTGCTGCTTTTCTACCAATGTGTGAACAGGAAAAGGAAACTTGCTGAGGAAACTGTTTACACCTCTGACCTAGTAAATTCTATTTATGTTAAAGTCCATATCTACTTTTGTAGTAAATAAATTCTATATAAAAATCCATCCAAGTGCACAGTTTGTTGCTGATACATGTATACCATGAAATCTAACCTTGATCTGAAATGCATCACATTATTTGGTTCAATTTTTGAGCTACACGGGATCATAAAAACCTGTTGTGAAACTCCAAGCAATACAAAGGAATCAAGTGTCATAGTTAAAAAAAATATTTATTGAAATCGTATAAAAATAGTTTCTAACATAATTTACAATTCTAATTTCAATGGATGAAAAAAACGACAACAATCCAAGCTGCAATCAAGCAACCAAAAAGTTTTTATCATCCCCACACACTCACACACGCTCACACACAAACATCCAACATTCATTGTTCACTCACTTGCGCAACAGACAACAGGGTAACAAAACCAGTTACCATCAGTAGAAGTTCATGGTTTAGATACATTAAGATGGAACTATTTACACGTTATTTACATCACATACACAAACATACACACACACATCTGCTCTTTTAAAATGTTAAGCCATAAATATGGTCTTGTCTTTGTCTTTTAAATAATCTGTGGGTCCTCCAGTGACGGTGGAATGAAATATATACGTACAGCCGAAATTCTCTCATAAATAAATAAATAAATTCCTCAACAAAACGCTCATCAAGTGCGAGGAAGAAGTCGCAGCAATAATAAATATTGTTATGTACAATTCTTGTCCTCACCACGCTTTAAGACCAGCGCGAGGCACCATTTTAACGTAAAACAATTGAAGTGAAGAGCAGAGGTTGTTGTATCTCGGTATGGTTAAATTTGCATTGTGGTGTGCGTTTAGGTAGGTGTGAATGAGCGGTTTGCCTAAGCCTTGTGTTTGTACACAGTACAACACGAGTAGAGGAGGAAGTGGAGGTTGTAGAGTAGAGGTGGGTGGTGTAGTAAATAGAGTGAGGTAAGTCCAGTGTTTCTTTGTTTATGGTTTGGTTGCACAGGTTTCTGCCAGAGCTATGAGGTTACCTTGTTGCTAATGACATTAGAGTAGTAGAAGCAGTGATAGTAGTGGTTTTAAATGACACAGGCTTTACTGATCTAGGCCCATGAGAGGAAAAAAAACAGCAATGAACAATATAAAACCTTGTACGGAGTAAGGAACAAAGGCCGCCTGGAAAAAGAGCCTTTTTGCATTCATAAATTCAAGTATTTTCAGGATCCCCCAACAATCTCACAGAAGGCACTTTTTGAGAATAACACTCCTCTACGCCAACGCCTCTGTTCTACCCACACTGCTGTGACAGGCAGCGATAATGGGAGGGCACAGATAGTACAGTGTAGTGAGAGGTTACATAACTCAAACTGTCCGCTTGCCGTTCGGCACAACAGTGAGCACATGTACTGTTTGCTCAGCACAGGTGTCCGTGCACGTAGAGCACGCCGCCGAACAGACTAAAGACACCTGCTGCCTCAATCAGAGTCCACTGAGAATGACGTTCTGACACTGACCAACAACAGGGATTATGAAGAAGTTGAGGTGGAGAGCGTGGAGAGAGTCTGACGCAGCCAGGCTGAAGCCAAGAGACGATGGTTTTTGTCACAGGCTTTGCTTGGCTTCCTCTGTGTGTGAGTCCTGCACACCTTGCTCTTGCTCCTGTGCGCTGGCCACCCTCTCTGCTTCAAGTCTGTTACATAAGTCTTTTTGTGTCAGTGCAGTCCAGTTCAGACCAGAACGAACCGTTCGCCTCCATCACCGAGCCACAGCCACAGGGGTAGGTGTGAAAGCTGTGGGCTCGTGGCTGATGCTGTGCAGTCTGATCTCAGTGGTCGTCTTCTCTGTCTGCGCTGTGGATTGGACAACAGAGGAGGATGTGCTCTGCATCCACGAGTGGTTGAATATGTCCTCGAAGGATGGGCGGTCTGCAGGCCGCACAGACAGACACCACTTAATCAGCTGCTGGCATTCTGGAGGAGGAGGGGGGGGGGGATTAGTACAGCTCAACATACTGACTAAGAAGTGTATAATCAGCGATCAAGAGGCCAAGATATATATATTGTGGAGTGAATTTACCTGTAGAGATTCTCCTCCGGAAGAGGATCTGCCCTCTTATGATCTCCTCATCGTGTTCAAACGGGATGTCCCCGCACACCATGTCATAAAGCAAGACGCCCAGGGACCAAACCGTGGCAGAGCGCCCATGATAGCGATGGTATTTGATCCACTCAGGTGGGCTGTACACTCTTGTACCTGTCAGACACAGGCAGATAAAAAGAGAAACACACATTTAAAAAATGTCTTTAGCTTTGGAGCACGTGATATCTCCTGACACTTATTTATTATTGTTGTTGTATTACAGTGTTGAACTGAAAATGAAAGCATTCCCTGAGGAATGCAGACTTTATCAGCTGAGCCTGACTCTGATGATAATATCTGGGCTCAGGTGCCAGGGAGCGTGACAGACTGGGTGTGTGCGTGTGAGAGAGAGAGCTGGGTTTCTGCGTGGGAGGGGGGAGCAGACATGTGACTTTGTTTACAAACTTTGAGTTGTAAAAAATGCGGCTTCTCTCCAATGGGGGGCGCCAAAGCTAAGGCAATGCTGCTCAGCCTGTATTTACATGCTGCAGTGAGGAAAGGTGGTGGTGGTGGTGGGGAGGGGGTGTCAGAGATGACACAACCAAGGAATTTCTGCAGGCGACTGGGGCACACATCACAAGACTAAACCTGTCCACTAGCCTACTGACACACAGCACTGCGCAACGCAGAATGTGAATTTAACATTTAAGTCCATTTCTAGTGCCTGGTGACTCACCGTCAAAGTCTGTGTAGATGGTGTCCTTCAGTAAGGCTCCAGACCCGAAGTCGATGAGCTTCATCTCTCCGGTGCGGAGGTCGATGAGGATGTTCTCATCCTTGATGTCCCGGTGCACCACGCCGCAGCTGTGGCAGTGACGCACGGCCTCCAGCACCTGGCGGAAGAAGCTGCGCGCCAGCTCCTCCGGTAAGGCACCTTTCTCCGTGATGAAGTCGAACAGGTCCTTGACGTTTTCGGGCCTCTCCATCACGATGATGAAGCTGTCCGGTCGCTCAAACCAGTCCAGCATCTTGATAACGCCGCGGAAGCCTGTCCCGACTTTCTTCAACAGCACAATCTCCATCGGGACTCTGGATCCATTAGGCTGAAGAGATAATGAACATTAGCATTTGTATTAATGCCTAATCCAAAACAAACACACTAAACATTTCACTTTGGTGACGCAATGTCGACTTATGTAATGGAAACCCAGATTATTTATACAGATATCAACATTAATCAGCCTGATCAAATCGTCCTTACCAGCTCTCCCCACTCGGAGACTCTGTCCTTGGCTACATGTTTGACAGCGACCTAGCAAGAGCAAAACAAAAAAAACAAACAGTCAATGACATGTCCGATAAGCCAACGCGGAAAGCATCTAGATCAAAATGCAGTATGCGTTATTAATACCGCACAGAGAGGCGTACTAACCGGAGCTCCGTCGGCTATCCTCGTTCCGGAGTAGACGGTGCCAAACCCGCCGCTTCCCAGCACCGCGCCGACCTGATAAAGCTTCTCGAAAGGTTCCCTCTCCTTCACTGCAGAATTAAAAAAAAAAAACACAAACACAGGGCATAAGATATGAGATCCCTCCTTCTGGAAACAGCTAAAATATCACAATACAGCTGATATTAGTGCTCGTGTGCGGCTTAAACGCGCCGCCGTCCTTGAAAAACTAGCGAGCGTTTGGAGACGGGAGCTGCCAGCCATTGCTGCAGCCTCGTCCTCCATGACAACACAGGAGGGGAGAGAGAGAGAGAGAGAGGGAGGAAAAAAGGGCGTCTAACCTTGATGAACTTGGAGCTGGATTTTCGCCGGCATATCTACGGTGGAGATGTGGGCCAGAGAGTTGAGCTTGGACAGCAGCATTCCTTTAAAAGATATTCACCGCGGGTCGAGCAGGTGTCTCCGCTTTGGGTTCTACTCTTTTCTTCAGAGGTGGAGGTTTGTGTCCGTAATTTTATTCCGATAGCGCGACTCTCCAGGCTCCCGTGTCGGGCGTAAAGTCCACGTTGAAGGAACAAAAATGCGGCAGGGATCCTCTCATTCGGATGGAAGGAAAACACCGCGTGTGATCCAGGTGAACGTCGTCCTGAGCGGATTTCAGACCGAAACTACGGCTGCTCCCCCCGCAATGTTTTGTAAACAGCTGAGTGAAATTCACACATGAACAGATAACGCGGTAAATACACCAATGCCTCCGTCAGACACCGGCTCCTGGAAGCTCAGAGTGGGGGGAGGACGCTTATAAGGCAGTAGTAAGAGGGCGGCACGATACGCGTCGACGGACTCCGTTCCGCCGCCCACTTCCGCCCTCTCAGCCAATGGGGACGCGGGGACGCACGTCAATCACCGGACGAAAATAAAGCCAAACCTCATAACCGGCTGAGCCAGACACAGACGTGGCGGGAATCAAAACGCGCCAAAAAGGGTGGAGACTGAAGAAATAACTATGAATTTATGTTAGAGGCAAATGCAAATTCAAAGCCAAGTGCTCCCGTTGTGTCCCGCTCCCTTCGCGGGAAGCGCACTGGGAAAGAAGAGACGAACAGACTGTTTCCAAATGGGCGTCGACTCACACACAGCGAGTGCATCACGTTTCTGCAAGTGGATCTTATGGACAGATACTTCTTTTTTGTGTGTTTCAGCCTGTTTCACTGTGTTTCAGCAGCTGTTGCACTAAACCGTCCACACGACTTCATTAACATTTGGCACTAAGAGACACACACAGGAGTAGTTCATCAATTGCATTCCAGCTAGTCTAACCCCTGTCATTTACCTGATTGTTTTCACATTAAACACTGAGGTTTATTGGCTCGAGTAAAGACCAGGACTTAAGATCTTTGTTTGACTTTGTCTGACAATTGTCTCAACTGGTTGCGCATCAAAGCGCGCCACGGAGAACAGGGCGCATTCCTCTCATTCTTTCAAACTGGGTGGCCGCGTTTGCAGCCAGCTCGCAGGATGTGGGAAACTACAGATAAAAAGCCCATTTACCCCACCCCCACCCGGTCTCCTCCACCTCTCCCTCGCTTCCCTTTTTTCCCGCGCATGTTATTGTCCGCATGGTGCATGCGCTCTCGCTCCTGTGCTTCAGTTTGGTTTCCTTTGAAATTCCATGGAAAGTTGTTAACCAGCACAGCCCATTTGTAATGTGACCATATTCAACTGGCAGAAAATGAATTAACAGCGTCTATTCATTGAATTATTAAATTTGTAAAGCACCTACAGCAGCTGCACAAATACCCAACACAACAACAATAATTATTATTATTATAATTAAAGTGTGTTGCATATGAAAATGTGGAGACTTGTACAAGAAAGTGTAGTGTTAGAGGAGCCTTTAAGTCTAAAACTGTTTGCAGGTCATCCTGACTGAGCACAGGAGTGTTCAGCCCCGGGGGCAAATTCCTTTCATACCAATTAAATGTTTGAAAAGAAATATGCAAATCCTGTGCTGAACTACATAACTCAAGTTAAACCTTTAAAATATAAAGGTACTGTGACCAAGGCCCCTAAGTCTTCTGTATTGTTTGCATAGTTCATCATACTTTAGTCTCTTTTGCTGTTCACATGTTTGAATTGACATTTAATTTAATTAATTTATTTACTTTTTTATTGTCACACTGACAACACTATAGTAATATTAGCATAAGCTTTAACATTGTTGTTGTTTTTTAGGTCCTGAAATGACGAGGGAGACCGTGCACATGTTCATGCCCAGTCTGGGCAGTTCGTGAGATGTGTGAAAATGGAGAGGTCCAAAGCAATGAGTGTGACAGTGACCGCAGGCATACGAAATGCCACCAGTGACCGCATCACTCCGGGTCTGCAGATATTCCTGCCTGCATGATCAGCAGGACTCAAATGACAGCCACCTAACCCCATCTGTCAGAGGGCAGATTATTAGTTGCACCGCTCACTTTGGGGCCCAGCTGCTCAGTCTAATCTTGGGAAGTCTCATTTTCCCCTGAAGAGAGGACATGTTTTTACTGTAAAGTGCAGCTATACCAGTTTTTTACCCCAGTGACACCAAAAGTCAGCCTGACCCACGCTGTCCAGATGAGCCTTTGCATCATGTTTGAGCCATGTTTTATTTACATATCAGACTGGCTTACATAACACCTTCATGAAATACTTCCTCTTTCCAGATAAATTGAAACCCTACCCACAGGAAGCTTTCAACACAGAAAATTCTGTTTCTGAATGTAAAAGTTTTGACTTTAATAAATATGTGCACGATCCAGTGGAATCAATTATTAGATTTTTTGACATTTGATATCAACACTGACATTGTCTACTCTCACATTGCATCTGGAGCAATTAAATATGTGCTTCTACATAATTGTTTGCTAACGCTTCGTTCAGATGTCGTATTGCGATGAAGTATTAAAACGTTAAAATATTTATTTGTGCTCGTTTTGTCTGAGGAGTAAATGACTTAATACATATACATGTATACACATTATCCACTGTAACCAGCGCACGTTCCGCTTGATCTTGATACTCTTATTTTGTTTCCTTTTGTGCAACGTTGTGCGTCAATTAATGTTGCAAAATGAAGCTTCCCATGAACTTGGTTATCTGCGTGACCCTTCAGTACACCGTTGATCTGGTACTCCACCTCCACCCTTCATCACAAAGTCATAACACTTTCTGTGTTACATATTAACCAGGCACACATTTTCTTTTTGTTTCCATTTCTTTGTAACTGGGTATAGTAAAAAGCTCAGCCACTTGTCTGTGCTTAAAACACTTGTTCATCCATTAATCACCATGGGTAGCCAATCACCTCTCCAGCTGTCCTCAGGTCCCACCTGCTGTCACTCTGTAAGAGACAGGAAAAATAATTATGAAGGTTGAGTAGACAAGCTTAGGCCTGCAGAGGAGAATGTCCCTGATGGATTGAACAATGTGTAATGGAGAGAACATGGCAATATGTTTGAACATTGGCTGAGAGGTTTGCAATATGACATATTTGTATTGCATGCTGCCTCTCTTGATATTACTACAAATTAATGCTGGTATTAATAAACATACATTAGCATGTAGTGATGATCATGTTTATTGCTGTTCCTGGTTTCCACTTGCCCTTGAACATGATGGGAAGCTTCTGACAGCAAAACAAGCTCCTTTGTATGTGTAATAAAACGTCAAAAAAAAAATTAGTGTGTGCATACTTTAATGAAAAGATAAGACAAAGTATAGGAAACAAACAGCAGTGCATGTAGATGCAGAAAGCGTGCATTAAGAGTTAATGGACAGTCTCTGTAATTTTCCCTCTAATGCTTTTGCTACTTCACCCACAGCCATGCCATTCATGACTGTAACTTGTAAATATTTCCAACTGAAGGTTAAGTGGTGTTTTTATGTTATAATTGCTTGGAGACGCGTGAACCTATTATAGACTTGAATAACCTTTCAGCTATAATAATGGCAACTCAGATAAATCATGTTCTGTTAATACAAAGGCTCGAATGACATTTTGTGCATCATTTAATAGCAGTGATTAGTCTTCACGCATGCATTAGGATAACACACACGTAACAACCTATGCATTGATTTTCCATAGAAATTTGATTTAGAAAATAGCCAACAAAGCTTTAATGCCTGTGAAAAGACTCGTTCCCACTCTTTAATAATAAATGAAACCATTAAACCATCATCTTCTGAAGTGCTAATGTTAAATCACTCAAATCACACTAAAAATCTTTTGTATCTGACAGCCCGTTGTCCTGGATATGATGGGCAGTAATGTTTGCAGAAATGCAATGAAGCCAGGTGTCTGCTGGTGTTGTGCGTACTTTGACAGTGATTGACAAAGATTACCCAATAATTAGAGGAGGGTCGTAATTCTGCCCTGCAGCTCAGCAGGAGAAGCTGCCTCGCTCCTCTCAGACAAACAAAGCCTGCCCATGTCAGTTATGTTGATTGGGCTGCCAGACAATGAGGCCTTCAGGGTTATCATTTCATGTTACATTAGACTTGATCGTCAGGAATTTATTGATGAATGCAGGCGCACAAAAATGCAGAGGTTTCAGCATGTAAGCATTTCAACCTGTTCTAGCACAAAGATCCCTGCGTTTTCTATTCCAGCTGTCTCATATTATTATCTCACCAACTCTCTCACCAATGATCTCATGGCATAAAAATGTCTAAAAACAAAGTATTTTTTTCCACCAACCACACTGAGAGCAAATTACCTGAAAGTCGCTAACCTAACCACACTATACAGCCATGCACAAATACACAAAGACACTAAAGTGTTATCTGTTTATCTGTCACACTTCCAAATTAGCTGCGTACTTTTTTACCTTGCCCCAAATAAGGAGTGCATCGGCCTGTGTAGGTTTCTGTATACGTGCATGCGGGGGAAGGGGTCTGGAGTGTTTTTGGAAATTATTTTTAGAGGTGTCTTAAAGGATGAAGGAATAGCTGTGTGGTGGGTATTCTCTGGTGTGGCCTGACCTCTCCTCAGGTAGCCTCCCACCCCCACCTCTCCTCCCGTCCTGTTAAGTCTTGACTGGCAGGACCATGGGAAAAGGCTCCAATGGACATCAAAGGCAGCCCTATGTGGGAAAGCACCACAGAGGGCCTGTAGAGTACCCTAAAGGTCACCAAGGTTCAACTTTCACGTCAGCACAGACCTATTTTAAGGTCAGAGGTTACTTGCATGCCTACCCAGCATCATTCAGACTGTTCTTCCAGGAAATTATCCCCACTTGTCTCAATTAGGGGTTTGGCTACTGAAGGACCCATGTAAGGTTTGTTTATGGCTATTGTTGTGCGTGTAAAGGGAGAACGAGTATAATCTGTGTTTAAAAAGGGAAGTGTGCTTTTAAGGTTGCCAATGGTTACAATGATAGGACTGTTATCAGCTTTTGTCCATACGGGGATTTGGGTTGCAGAAATCAACACTTATAAGAAAATGTTTTGGATTGTCTTCAGTTCTGGAGCAAGCATTGCAGTGGATATCTTTTTTGTTGGTGTGAAATTTGTATTAGCAATCTCTCCCCAAACCATCTGTATGTTACACTTATTATGAGGCTGTCCTCATTCTTTGTAGGTCATTTGTAAGAGCAGCAAAAAACAACCATTTAACGATGTCTAGCATCTGCAGTGAACATTACACGGCCGCCCACTATTTATACTCTCAAAGTTTGCCAGGGGGACGATGGGGTGGACGGGTGGCACAACATAAACACAGGACTTTCCCATGGGAGTTTGAGTCCACACAACTTTCTACCATTCATGTTACGAATGTCATGTTTGTCATGTGACAAACGGCAGGTGAAGTAGTCATTTTCAAGGCTAAGAAGTGAAACTTTTACTAACCCTTACCGTGTTTATTTAGTGCCTAAACCTAACCCAGATGACTCTGTGCATAAGCCCAACTAAATCCCTTTGTTGGCACATTAGTTTTTTTCAGTATTTTAGACAGTTTAGTGAAAATAAGTTTTACGATTTTGATGCCATTGAACTACACGACAGCTATCTGCCATTGGTTTCTTACCAATGGAAGGGTGCAGCAGTATCTAAACGGGGGGGGAGTAGGGAAAGATCACTATGTTTCTCTGTCATTTCTGCAAATGAAACCCTGTCCACCTTGGCTTTACACCATAATGTGTATCACTGCCCTCCCAGTGGTGCTGTAATGGCTGCGATGGCCAGAGAGAGAGAGAGAGAAGAGAGGGTGAACTAAGGGGGAATATGAAGCCATGTGCCTTTGGAGCACGAATAAGAGACGGGGAGGAACGTGGTGAACCAGAATGAAGGCTGCTTCCCATGGAGGTTAAGTGGACAGAGGGGTGGGTCTTAGGGTTGTTGTTCGGTGCGGGGCTGTACACATTTATCCACATGGGAAACAGACTGTAGTGACTACTCAGTGACACTGTTGCCAGTCACTGTTAAGGAATGTCAGTGTTGGAATTATTTCAAACTTCCCACAGGGACAGGGAATAGGTGGGGGGAGGAGGAGGAGAGGGGGTTGCTGTTGCCCTTCTTTTATGTTTGTCAGCTGGTGTGTTTTCATTTCGAGCAGTGTGAATGAGTCAGTTATTTATGTGAGAAACAAAATTAGAGATAGGTTACACTCCTATAAATAGACCTGTCCCAAACGACTTCTCACTTATGTTGTGGAACATTAAAAAAATCCCCATGACTGTAGCAAAGTGAACCTTTTATTTCCATTTAAAGTTTTGCTCTGTTTTGTTTCTGCTTTTTGATTTAACCCCCACCCCAACTCTCTCCCTCTTGTTTTCACTCTCTTCTCCCCCACCCCCCCGCTGCACTGTTTACAGTGGATTTGCATCGTGGCCCAGAGAGTGCAGTAGGCAGTTATTGTTGCTGTTGTGATGGTAGAGGGGTTTTCCCACCAGCTTCTCCCGCTATATCAAAACACCTCTGTGTTCTGCTGGTGATGTCATGGCCCAGAAACTACTTAAAGCTGCTTCCCTGGGAAACCCCACGTCAGGAAGTCCAGACAGTTTTCCCCCCTTGATTGTTATAGCAGAGCAGCTTGGAAGAGACAGCAAGGCTTCTGATTAGGTTCCCACACACTGCCAGTTGCGATGGCCAGCACGAACCCCCTGAACTCAAACAATGGCTCTCAACTGCTCAACTCCCAATGCTCTCAATTTTTCTTTTTGTTTTTTGGCTTTACTTTAGAAAAAAACTGTAGATTTTTGCTGAACAACCACATGGAACAAATACTGCAGTGTGAATATCTTGTGTTTACCCTGTGACCTCACTGTTTTTTTGTTTACATACTCGTCCACAACAAGCCATGAGGAAATGTTCTAGATGTGTCATACAATATTATATTCTGTTTAAACATTTTACAAGCATAATTGAACATTTTCAGCACGACAGAAAGAAAACAATGAAAGAAAAAAGAAAAAAAAGAAAAAAATGTTTCAGGTCCAAGTCAGCTGAATTAGTCATTTTTCAGTTGATTATACTTCCTGTTTTAGGATGTTCTCTCATGATTCCCTGTGGTTTGTCACATACTGATTTTAGACAAATGGGATATGGTTGATTTAAGGCTTTTTTCTCTCCACAACATTTAACATTTGGAAAGACCTGATGTACCGTAAAGGAAGAGTTTGACAAACAGGGAAAACATACTTCATAATCTTGTCAAGATTCAGATGAAAATACTGACAGGAATGAGGTGAAGTGGGAGTTGAACCACCAACCCTGAGGTTTGTAGACGACTGACTCACAGCTGACCCTCCTGATTATGTGTGGCAAGTCACTTGATTCATTTGTGAAACCTTACTGACACTTACCACTAACAAAAACAAATACTATTTAAGTCGACCCGCTGGTATTCATGAATATGTCACGTCATGTGGATCATATTGAATATTCAGTGCCGTTCTTCACTTCAGCTACAGCCCTGTTTTGTATATTATGTGTGTATTTTACAATTTCAATCATGATTCTATTGTACACAGACTCATTCACATTGAAGAGGCCACGTTTGTGTACCAACACTTTTACTGTGTGATCCCTCATGAATGGATTAACCTTTGAGTGGCTGGAGACACAACACAACGTTCTGCTGGCCTCACCCCTGGCCTCCTTTCTCTGTTGGCTTTGTACACGTGTGGCCAGCACATCCATACTGAGGGGCCCCTAGCATGCCTGCTTCACAGTTTGTGTGTGTGTAATAACCGTGGATGGGAGGGGAAAGCTGTCCCTTGAGGGAAGGGTGGGAATGCAAAAATTCCTTAACTCCTCACCTCCTTGCCAATCTTTAACTCTTCTTTATCTCTTGGCTGATTGGGCTACATCCTGTCTCCATGCCATCACATGATGACACATACCGGGCATTCTTCACATGATGTTTTTTCCTTTGTGATAAAAGTCAATAAAAATACCATTCACTTCTTGTAAATAAACATCATTAGGCAATTAGTGCTGGACATGAAGGACATGTTGTCCTGTACTTCTACAGCAAATGTTCACAGATCGCAACATCCGGTACAAAATACCCAAATGAATATGAAGATTTTGCTGCTGATACTCTTAGAAAAAGCAGTACTTGTGTCTTTTTTTTTAAAGTTTTTAGTTTTTCTTACTCTCTCCCAGTCATTGGCAGGGCATAGCCTACACTCCCAGTGCTCAGCCTCTGACACCCTCTTTATGGCTCCGGAGATCTTGAAGGTCACTGGGGAAGTTAATGATAGAGGAAGCACGTGGTGAATCACTAGGTTCCAGCAGTTCAGTGAGTTTGTAGCATCTGGCTAGCTGGATGAGTGAGATCAGCGCCTGTCAAACTGAAAACCTTTGTTTGTTTAGACTTGCATGAGATGGAGATGAGGGTAAAACTGCTTTATTCATAATAACAGCATACATAGATTCCCTGCTCTGCGATAACTCTAATATTCCTTATCGACAAAATGCTAATCTAATAAATCTGCACTCAAAGAACGTCAATCCAAACTGAGGACATTTCTTAAGTCAAATAGTAGCTGTCATTCCTACAGTATGTAAATCTATATTTATTTTATGAGGAAGGTGACCTTTATTATATGTCAAACCAACTGTTTACTTTGCTCCTCTCCCACAGATGACCGCCTGCTAAACTCACAGTGCCTCAGAATGTAGACAGGTCAAACAAAAGCTATGCAAAACTGATGCCTGGAGTCCTGGTGCCGTCCTCTACAGCCAGAGTCTTAACAACGCACACGGATGTATAACTTTCCTTTCATGCTCCTCGCACGCCATCGCAGCTACTTGTGCACAGGGAAGCCTACTATACATGGTCCATTGATGCAAAGGGAACGCGAGAGAGGCACAGCCTGGAGTCCCAACCTCTGTTTACATTTTCTGGCCCTGACGTCAGAACGAGTGCAGGGCTTGGTGGATCAACAGTGGTCATACGGGAGGGTCCTGTTTGCTTACCTGGGAGAATTACTGTGTGACTACTACATCTTTAGCAAACAGGATATGGGCAATAGGGAGACACAGAGCCAGAAGGAGAGATATGGGAATAATAAGTTGATCAGAAATATAACACAAATAAGACAAGGAGAAGAAAGAATGTAAACTCAAAAGAAAGGGAGAAAATACAGGGGTAGGCAGCGCAGCAGTAGACGAATTGTACACGATGGGAGTGCAAAACAAATATAGGCTCTCAGAGTGGTGCATTGAGTGCACTGGGAGCCCTGTCAGTCCAAATAAAGCTTGTAACCTGAGACACCAGCAGACGTCAACCGCT
This sequence comes from Ctenopoma multispine, assembly GCA_034779795.1. Taxonomy (NCBI): domain Eukaryota; kingdom Metazoa; phylum Chordata; class Actinopteri; order Anabantiformes; family Anabantidae; genus Ctenopoma; species Ctenopoma multispine. The sequence continues at coordinate 3,635,363 of JAUYWH010000025.1, read as the reverse complement.
GACACAAGAGATTTCCATTTTGAAACTCCGAGCTTGGTTAATCACTCTTAACTCCCTTCGTTTTTCACTTCTCGACTGTCTTCATTTTGCTGTCATATGACCCGTTCTCACATGTGACCTTTTTTTAAATGCACTTATAGTGTATTGGTGTGTGTGCACCTGTACCTCTGTCATATCTCGTGTATCATATATCATGATTGAGGGAGCATGCAGCATTTTCCACTTTGCTCTTTATGATTTGGCTGCTATGAGGACGAATCCTCATAGTAGAGCAATGCTGCTGGTTCTCACAAGAGTGGCTTAATGTTATGCAATATGCAAGCCACTGGATAACTCTGGTTTGCCTTTAACTTTTACTGCAGGTGAACTTTAAAGGAATGAACAGACATCAGTCAGCAGCCGCGCCCACATGCTCCCGTTCTCAGCCCTCTCAAAGTAATAACTCATTCAAAATTCCATACATTTCAGTGTGTGCATACTTATGCTGTTATTCATGCATCGTCATGTCAGTAGTTTAAAAAGGAATCCTGGGCAGCCAGGTGAAAATTGTTGTCGTGGTTCAAACTGTAGTAACTCTGCCAATGATAAACTTGTCCTAAACCTACCTGCTTTCACAACTTTAAGACCCAAAGCTGATCATCTGTCTGGTTATGTAACTTCAGGTGAAGTAGCTCTGCACCTGCAGATCTCAGAACAAAATCCAGCCACACAAATTACAACTACAACTACACAGAATCAAATTAGTTACATTAATCTCATTGCTCAGTCAGCTGTGTCAAAGGTGTGTTTTAACAACGTTGGGACCTCCACGCCCACATCAAGTCCTCTGCATTTAGGATTTGAAATTAAGGTGCTATTATCATTAAACAAGCATCCAGCCACTGTTTGGTGGCAATTCAAACAAATCCATAGCATGCCAGTTCAGTACAGGCATGGTTAGGAGTCACATTTCTCCTCTTTTGATTAAGGATAGTTGCCTTCCACAACTTTTAATCCCTGTGCCAAGCACTTGAGTGTAAACCAGCATAGAATGTAAGTTAGTTACAGTATTTGAGTAAATGTACTTCCACTTGACCTGTTCGAGTTCCTTCAGGTTGAGATGGTATAAAACTGAGACACTCAGTTCTTTTCCTTTTTAATACATAATATGGTATCCATTACTCCAAAGACTTTCTGCCGTGCTCTTTCTGAAACTAGTTGTTCTCCTTAACAATAAAAAACTTACATGTTACAGGACAACATGTGCATTCCCCACTAAAGGAATGGTGAAAAAGACACATCGTTTTACGAGAGAGGCAGGTGTGTAGAAGAACACGATGCTTAGTGAGCAAAGTGTTCCGGACAGGCATTTAAGAGTAGCATTGCTTTTAATGGATAAGACAACTTGCTGATCTGGTTAACATTTAGCCTTGTTTCTGTGTCTGTGGGCCCCAGCAGGAATGAAAAAGCTAAAATATTCTACTGACGAACAGCTGCTTTGGTTAAATTTTACTTTTGTTGAAGGACAAATACCAATACACAGTCCTGTGAGTCTACTAAGGTCAGCATGAGCAAAGAATGACTTTTACGCACGCAAGTTAAAATATACTTAATATTTTCAAAAGCAGAAGGACACAAACAGATGAAAGAGTAGAGATTATACTACTGTGTTCCCCTCATAATGTTTAGCTACAGGTGTGTTTTACTGCATGATAACAGCTGACTGGTTGCGTGGAGTTCTTTTCTGTTTTAATTTCTAAGTCTTGACAAGGGCATATAAGTTTGAGAAATATCTGAACACAATGATATTTCAGTATTTAAAAAAAGTGAAAATGTTATGTAAACCTTTTCATTGTACTAGTCCAACTCAAAATCAGTAGAGATTCATAAACACCTGGTACGTCTTTACTAGGCATTGATAGGTTAGCATATTTACTACAAACAGTACTGTGCTCCTGGTGGTGCTGCCTGTCACTGGCTGAGCCTCAATTAAGTGGAGAAAAACTGTCTATAAAAATATAGACTAGATTAGATTAGATTATAGATTAGAGCTGAGGTTCGCAGCGCTTTTTTGAGCCTGGAGTACTCTCGGCAGGTCTTTCTCTCAGGCTGCATATAATTCCTACAGACTTTAACATTAAAGTAGGGCAGCCTATATGTAGCCTCAGAGGTGAAACCCAAGTTCACATCACTTTGAGCACATCATATCAAATGAAAGCAAGCTTCAAAAACTGATGTAGTCATTTCTGAAATCAATGGGAACTGAGATTCAAGGCATTTTGGTGAAAGTGTAACTTCTCCTGAAGATAATTAGCAGCACGGACATAAATTGTTCTTTTCCTGCAGTTTAGTGAGTGACGGCAGGTGAAACACATGACATGTCAAAGATCTTTCATAAATCATCAACCACAGTTGTTTCACTGTCATAGTCAGAGACAGGGTGGGGTTAAATGGGGCTATAACTCCACCAAGACTTCCAGCAGCCCTACAAAGAATCATCTGATGTGTTGCAAATAAACTTTTATTTGTCTCTTATCAGTCCAATAGCACCCCAAATTACACGTTCAACCAAGCAGCACAAATAACAGCTCCCAGTCACGTCAAATGACATGTAAACTTGTTTAGTTTGCCATGGGATGCTGGCAGCATGATCGAAATATATCAAGTGCCCTAATTAGAGCAGCCCTCTCAATCTATGCACCACGTGGTCTTAGAGATGAAGTTAATGCATCGTTAATTCAAATGAGGCTTATCAGAGCTCTTACCAGACTCTCACTAATAGAAACTCTCTTATGCTGCAGAAATCGTTTATGATTTAAAGGTTAAAACTCGCTGTGTACTAGTCGAGATCATTGCAGCATTTGACGACTAAAAATAGCGATCACTGACAGACACTGGAAATTCTGTCATGTTGAAATATTGATTTTTTACATTTGCGGGACTAGGGAGGAACTGGGCCCACAGCGGAGCGGTCAAGTGATCTGAGGGTTTGTGCTGTTTCAGTAAGTCTCAAGGTTTTATCTGCACAATGCCAGTTATATACTCTCCAGAGTGGACCAATCTGAAAACGTTAGTTTTTCCAAGACAGTGAAACATGCCTTTATATATGACCTTAAGGAAAACTCTGAAATGTTTTATCTGCCTGTGTGTAGACACGGAGGAGTAGGGGAGTGAGAAGGGAGTCTGTGCTTGTCTTTTTTTCAAGGCTTTTGAGGTGGCAGGCACCTGGTGAAGTGTCCTTCCCTGGATACTGAATCTCTTCTATCCTCAGTGTTACTGTAGCTGACCATGACCTCTGACTTCCCTGAGAAGGAGGGTATGTGACTGCAACAGCTCTCCTTTAATGATCAATAGCATATCACCAAAGGTAAATGGGGGTTGGGTGTTTCTTCATGAAAATGAAGCATTGCTCTGGGGAAATTCCTTTTGGAGTGCTTCCTGTGGGTCAGGACTCTAAATAGGCTGTGGGTCTATTACTGACGGATCCCCTCATGATAATATGTTTTAATGAGCATGTGTCCCAGGGCAAAAGACTTGGATTTAGGATGAGTAATGTTAATGGGGGATTAGGAAATCTTTGACCTTTATTGACTACCGTTGGAGGCTGCATATTGTGGACAGTTCTTGAAACTCAGGGATTATTTGTACAGGCGAGAAACAAGAGATCTTGGTTTCGATGAACAACACTATCTTTTTTCTTTAGTGCAGAAAAAATGTGATTTATTGCAACTTTATGAATTGTTCCTATAACAATAAAAAGCATATCTCTGTTGGGTGTGCATATTCGTGAATCGAAGTCTCCTTTTCCCTTCTACCACTTGGCGGTTTTTCCCAGAATTTTTCTTTTCCCCCTCTGTCCTCTATGTGGGCGGTCGATGAAGGCCAGTTAGCATGGCAGCATATGAAGGAGGCTGCCCAGCATGGAGCCATAACAGTGTCATCAAGGGCAAGTTCACCCACGTGAAAGTCTGACAACCTCCTCCAGTGACAGTGTGGTCACGGCACAGCCAGCCCACACACAGACAAACACACTGGAAGCAGGGAAGAGGACTCGGTGCATTTGAACGAACTCACAAACCTGAAATGCATGAGCACATATTCATGCATATATAGACAGTAACTGGCCGTGGCTGCAATGCCCAGCAGGACTGGAATGTGACCTATTGTTACTGTTGTCATTTAGAAACAATAGAGGATCAGAGACAGTTAGCACTACAATGCCTTCATGCTGATCTGTGCAGAAGCCTCAGAACCACTGGGCGCTGTGGCGTCCCGCTGAGCTCATTAAACTACTTGGGAATCAGATCTCTTGTGCAACTCAAGCGGGATGCAGAGTATGTAACAGAGCGGAACTGAATAAATATTATGTGCAGTTTGTTACTTATATGCAAATTATCAATAGTAAGTCAGGGTGAGCAGTCGTTTTGCTCCATGAATGAGCAACACAAACACATAACACATCACTATGTTCACATAGCCACTAATTATTTATGTCCGCTGTTTGTTGCTGAGCAGATAGTAAATATATGGATTTGTAGAACTTTTTCGCTGAGAACAACATACGAGAGATGTGAATGTAAACCAGTAGTATGTAGTTGTAGGTCAGGCAGCTAAATAATTTACTAAAATGTGCTGTAAAAACAACATAAACAAAGGAGACTTCATCACTTGTCATCAAATGTGTTCAGGTTGTAACTTGATAATGTTTTGACATATTCATTACAGCTACCTTCCGTGTAGAATATCCGAATATTATTTAGTAGGTCATGCTACTGTGCACACACAGTAATATCCTATTAGAGTCATACATTATATTTTGAATTAGTCTAACACATTACACATATACATACGTATAATGAAGCACGAAGAACGTTCATTCAGTTAAAGCATTAATAGATTCTATAAATATTGAGATAACAAAACACATCCGAAACATGGAGTTGTGGTTCCATGTGCGTCACATCAAGGAAGAAGTTGCGGTGACAGCTGCCTCCCAGTCAACAGCAACACCCGTGCTAATAGGTTACTGGCCGTCCAGGAGGCTCAGTATGAGGAAGCGAGTCTTTACATTTGCAGGAAGGGAACTGGAAAGCAGTTGTCAATGGGGATTTCTTTCGGTCTAGTTTCCATTTGTCAAACAATGAACCACGCTGTACTGTTATAAGGAAGTTGGTATTATTATCAAGTGTGACACTGACACTCATGACCAGGTCAAATATGCATCAGCAGATAAACACAAGTGAATTAACAACTGTTGTTATTTACCATCACCAGATCAAAGGCCTTATCCTGTTTCTTTTACTAGTCTCAGCTTTTACACACAAATAGGAAGATCGGAGACCACTAATACGAGCTTGGTGCTGTGAGAACAAAACGCTCACTGTCAAAAATTATCATATAATTTTTACTTTCCCTGAGGGTATGCTACGGCTCATTATGTGTGAAGGAGGGTGAGGGAACATGCTGTGCACTTTTATTCTCCCCAATGAAAGAATGAGATTAACATTAAAGAGCCATGAAAACAGATGCAGGTTTTAAAACTGAGAGTTTCCACTTTATTCATGCAAACGCAGGGAGTAAACAGAAGTGAAGAAGTGGGAGGCAGGTGGAAGGAAAGAGACAGACATCCAGAAACAGAAACAGAAAATTATATATGGTTTCCAGACAACGCTAATAGAGAAGTGGACCTCCACATAGGCTTTAGATTTATGGGTTGTTTTTTTTGCCCACTTACATCCAGTTAAACGTAGTAAAGCAACAAGGATGTGACTCACGTAGAGCAACGGCTACGCACACACACCTTTCTCTTTTTATGAGTCACAAGTGTGAAAGTAAAGCACCGGATAACAGCCATATTCCACATTCAACCACGTGAAAGAGGCAGTGAATAAAAGGAAATGCGTTCCATGAGTGCATAACTTACCCGAGGTGTGTTTGTTTTTATGTGCGTTAGATGGGTGGGGAGAGACAAGGGGGAGTCAGGGGGAGGGCGTGGCATATTGTTTGGCATTTGGGAGACACATATTGTTTTGTTTTTTTGTTTTTTCTCACGGTGTTTTGTTTGTGCAGGTACTTAATCGTCGTTCACACACAACACTGTGTGAAAACAAACCTGCTACTGCTACACTACTACTAATAAAATACTTATACTACTATAAGATTTATATCTAAGTGTTTTGAATTTCTTCAGCATTGTCCTGTTTTATAACAATTATGAAGATATTTCCAGTAATGATACGCTGCTGAAATAAAGCACAGGTGATTTTACTGATGTGTGGCTCCCAGGCAGCTCCCAGATATGATATGATGTGTTTTCTGCGTAGATATGAGTCTTTTTCCTGTTGTTCGGTTGCTCTTTTCGCCGGATTTGACTCAGGCTTGACAGTGAGTTTCTCACTTTCCTTTATTATTATTATTTACACAAAGTTTTTAATGGCAAGAGCACTATGTAAAACTTTAACAAAGGCCTATATCACCTAGCTCTTTCAGTATGGTATACACATGAGTATAGAGATGATATAAACAGGTAATATATTTTCAACAAGACATTACGACTGGACAACAAAAAGCAGGGACCAAGACGATCTTATGTGTGTTGGGTAAGGCATGGTTGGTTGGGGCTAATTTATGGTGGGGCCACCCGTGCTAAACATGTGTGCAGCAGTGATAGTGTGACAGTGCTCGGACACAGCGCTCTGCTAGCTGACACTTCAGAGGAGGGATTGCGAAACCCCAGGTAGTATTACCTCCTGTCCAAGCCAGACCTTTAATGAATGCACTGGATTCACTTTTCAATGCCACATATCTTATTCATCAATCTGTCGGTTATTTATCTGCATTCTGACATTATTTGACATTATTATTTGTCTGATCCTAGGGTAATCCCTCCTCGGTAACTGATTAAAGAAGCCTATTTATATTTTATGAACCCAATAACCTGAGCAAAAGGATATCTGTGTAATACCATTGTTACTGGCAGCAGCAATGGTGTTCTGGGTGTGACTCCAGAAGCAACACCGAGAGTATGCACCACTGATCTGGCAAACTAACATTACCACATGCTGCAGAAGTGGAATGTGCAAAAAACACTTTATTTTTTGAGAAACCATTTGGAAGCCACATAGCAGGAATATCTTCGCTCAATCGGGAAAAGCAGCAACACTACACAGTATAATACGGCACATGATAATACAATATCATGCAGGTGATGAAGAAGAGGAGGAAGAATCACATACAATAATAATAACAACTAGAAAGTTCCTGGGGAAACTTTGAAGGTGCCTGCCACCTTGCGCCCGTGAACCTTAAACGCATCACGCCA